>CM036253.1:1307272-1562272 GCA_020698575.1 Bostrychus sinensis
CCAAAACCTTTGCTAATCACACTGTGGCTGTAAAATCACTGCAGAGAAAACCCCGGCTTTTACTGTGAAAGGGCGTGGGTACCGGAAGAGGAGCGCGCGTGTCGTGAGGAGAGGCTCGCGGCTGAAGGTCACCTCCTCCTCCTCCTCCTCCTCTCCATCCTCATCCTCCTCATCCTGGGCCCGGTTCAGTCCAGGTTTAGTCCGGGTTTAGTCCGGGTTTAGTCCAGGTTTAGTCCTGGTTTAGTCCAGGTTTAGTCCAGGTTTAGTCCCGGCTCGGTCTCCGCTCTCTCGCCGCTGCAGAAGCGCGCATCCCGGGATGCAGCCGTGATTCCTCTCGGTGTCCGCTGCTCCGCGTGATTCCCGCTGTATTCCCGGTTATTCCCGGTTATTCCCAGCTGTTCCCGGCTGAGCCCCCCCCTGCGGCGCCATGGGGAACCGCGGGATGGAGGAGCTGATCCCGCTCGTGAACCGCCTGCAGGACGCGTTCGCGGCCGTGGGGCAGTGCGCGGCGCTGGACCTGCCGCAGATCGCAGTGGTGGGCGGACAGAGCGCAGGCAAGAGCTCCGTGCTCGAGAACTTCGTGGGCAAGTGAGTGCGCTCTGATACACCTACATCTATGTTCTACTGTCTCTGACACACCTGCATCTATGTTCTACTATCTCTGATACACATAGATCTATGTTCTACTGTCTCTGACACACATACATCTATGTTCTACAGTCTCTGACACACATACATCTATGTTCTACTATCTCTGATACACATAGATCTATGTTCTACTGTCTCTGACACACATACATCTATGTTCTACTGTCTCTGACACACATACATCTATGTTCTACTGTCTCTGACACACATACATCTATGTTCTACTGTCTCTGACAAACCTACATCTATGTTCTACTGTCTCTGATACACCTACATCTATATTCTACTGTCTCTGACACACATACATCTATGTTCTACTGTCTCTGATACACATACATCTATGTTCTACTGTCTCTGACACACATACATCTATGTTCTACAGTCTCTGACACACATACATCTATGTTCTACTATCTCTGATACACATAGATCTATGTTCTACTGTCTCTGATACACATACATCTATGTTCTACTATCTCTGATACACATACATCTATGTTCTACTGTCTCTGATACACCTACATCTATGTTCTACTGTCTCTGATACACCTACATCTATGTTCTACTGTCTCTGACACACATACATCTATGTTCTACTGTCTCTGACACATATACATCTATGTTCTACTGTCTCTGACACACATACATCTATGTTCTACTGTCTCTGACACATATACATCTATGTTCTACTGTCTCTGACACACATACATCTATGTTCTACTGTCTCTGACACACATACATCTATGTTCTACTGTCTCTGACACACATACATCTATGTTCTACTGTCTCTGACACACATACATCTATGTTCTACTGTCTCTGACACACATACATCTATGTTCTACAGTCTCTGACACACATACATCTATGTTCTACTGTCTCTGACACACATACATCTATGTTCTACAGTCTCTGACACACATACATCTATGTTCTACTGTCTCTGACACACATACATCTATGTTCTACAGTCTCTGACACACATACATCTATGTTCTACAGTCTCTGACGCACATACATCTATGTTCTACTGTCTCTGACACACATACATCTATGTTCTACTATCTCTGATACACATAGATCTATGTTCTACTGTCTCTGACACACATACATCTATGTTCTACTGTCTCTGACACACCTGCATTTATGTTCTACTGTCTCTGACACACATACATCTATGTTCTACTGTCTCTGACACACATACATCTATGTTCTACTGTCTCTGACAAACCTACATCTATGTTCTACTGTCTCTGATACACCTACATCTATGTTCTACTGTCTCTGACACACATACATCTATGTTCTACTGTCTCTGACACACATACATCTATGTTCTACTGTCTCTGACACACATACATCTATGTTCTACTGTCTCTGACAAACCTACATCTATGTTCTACTGTCTCTGATACACCTACATCTATATTCTACTGTCTCTGACACACATACATCTATGTTCTACTGTCTCTGATACACATACATCTATGTTCTACTGTCTCTGACACACATACATCTATGTTCTACAGTCTCTGACACACATACATCTATGTTCTACTATCTCTGATACACATAGATCTATGTTCTACTGTCTCTGATACACATACATCTATGTTCTACTGTCTCTGATACACCTACATCTATGTTCTACTGTCTCTGATACACCTACATCTATGTTCTACTGTCTCTGACACACATACATCTATGTTCTACTGTCTCTGACACATATACATCTATGTTCTACTGTCTCTGACACACATACATCTATGTTCTACTGTCTCTGACACATATACATCTATGTTCTACTGTCTCTGACACACATACATCTATGTTCTACTGTCTCTGACACACATACATCTATGTTCTACTGTCTCTGACACACATACATCTATGTTCTACTGTCTCTGACACACATACATCTATGTTCTACAGTCTCTGACACACATACATCTATGTTCTACTGTCTCTGACACACATACATCTATGTTCTACAGTCTCTGACACACATACATCTATGTTCTACTGTCTCTGACACACATACATCTATGTTCTACAGTCTCTGACACACATACATCTATGTTCTACAGTCTCTGACGCACATACATCTATGTTCTACTGTCTCTGACACACATACATCTATGTTCTACTATCTCTGATACACATAGATCTATGTTCTACTGTCTCTGACACACATACATCTATGTTCTACTGTCTCTGACACACCTGCATTTATGTTCTACTGTCTCTGACACACATACATCTATGTTCTACTGTCTCTGACACACATACATCTATGTTCTACTGTCTCTGACAAACCTACATCTATGTTCTACTGTCTCTGATACACCTACATCTATGTTCTACTGTCTCTGACACACATACATCTATGTTCTACTGTCTCTGACACATATACATCTATGTTCTACTGTCTCTGACACACATACATCTATGTTCTACTGTCTCTGACACATATACATCTATGTTCTACTGTCTCTGACACACATACATCTATGTTCTACTGTCTCTGACACATATACATCTATGTTCTACTGTCTCTGACACACATACATCTATGTTCTACTGTCTCTGACACATATACATCTATGTTCTACTGTCTCTGACACACATACATCTATGTTCTACTGTCTCTGACACATATACATCTATGTTCTACTGTCTCTGACACATATACATCTATGTTCTACTGTCTCTGACACATATACATCTATGTTCTACTGTCTCTGACACACATACATCTATGTTCTACTGTCTCTGATACACCTACATCTATGTTCTACTGTCTCTGATACACATACATCTATGTTCTACTGTCTCTGACACACATACATCTATGTTCTACTGTCTCTGACACACATACATCTATGTTCTACTGTCTCTGACACACATACATCTATGTTCTACTGTCTCTGATACACATACATCTATGTTCTACTGTCTCTGACACACATACATCTATGTTCTACTGTCTCTGATACACATACATCTATGTTCTACTGTCTCTGACACACATACATCTATGTTCTACTGTCTCTGATACACCTACATCTATGTTCTACTGTCTCTGATACACATACATCTATGTTCTACTGTCTCTGATACACATACATCTATGTTCTACTGTCTCTGATACACCTACATCTATGTTCTACTGTCTCTGATACACATACATCTATGTTCTACTGTCTCTGATACACATACATCTATGTTCTACTGTCTCTGATACACCTACATCTATGTTCTACTGTCTCTGATACACCTACATCTATGTTCTACTGTCTCTGATACACATACATCTATGTTCTACTGTCTCTGATACACATACATCTATGTTCTACTGTCTCTGACACACATACATCTATGTTTTACTGTCTCTGACACACATACATCTATGTTCTACTGTCTCTGATACACCTACATCTATGTTCTACTGTCTCTGACACACATACATCTATGTTCAACTGTCTCTGATACACATACATCTATGTTCTACTGTCTCTGACACACCTACATCTATGTTCTACTGTCTCTGATACACCTACATCTATGTTCTACTGTCTCTGATACACCTACATCTATGTTCTACTGTCTCTGATACACATACATCTATGTTCTACTGTCTCTGATACACATACATCTATGTTCTACTGTCTCTGACACACATACATCTATGTTTTACTGTCTCTGACACACATACATCTATGTTCTACTGTCTCTGACACACATACATCTATGTTCTACTGTCTCTGATACACCTACATCTATGTTCTACTGTCTCTGACACACATACATCTATGTTCTACTGTCTCTGATACACATACATCTATGTTCTACTGTCTCTGACACACATACATCTATGTTCTACTGTCTCTGATACACATACATCTATGTTCTACTGTCTCTGACACACATACATCTATGTTCTACTTTCTCTGACACACCTACATCTATGTTCTACTGTCTCTGACACACATACATCTATGTTCTACTGTCTCTGATACACATACATCTATGTTCTACTGTCTCTGACACACATACATCTATGTTCTACTGTCTCTGACACACCTACATCTATGTTCTACTGTCTCTGACACATACATCTATGTTTTACTGTCTCTGACACATACATCTATGTTCTACTGTCTCTGATACATCTACACTCACAGATCTATGTTCTACACCTGTCTTTGACACATCTACACTCACAGATCTATGTTCTACACCTGAGCTGACACATCTACACTCACAGATCTATGTTCTACACCTGAGCTGACACATCTACACTCACAGATCTATGTTTTACACCTGAGCTGACACATCTACACTCACAGATCTATGTTCTACACCTGAGCTGACACATCTACACTCACAGATCTATGTTCTACACCTGTCTCTGACACATCTACACTCACAGATCTATGTTCTACACCTGAGCTGACACATCTACACTCACAGATCTATGTTCTACACCTGTCTCTGACACATCTACACTCACAGATCTATGTTCTACACCTGTCTCTGACACATCTACACTCACAGATCTATGTTCTACACCTGTCTCTGACACATCTACACTCACAGATCTATGTTCTACACCTGTCTCTGACACATCTACACTCACAGATCTATGTTCTACACCTGTCTCTGACACATCTACACTCACAGATCTATGTTCTACACCTGAGCTGACACATCTACACTCACAGATCTATGTTCTACACCTGAGCTGACACATCTACACTCACAGATCTATGTTCTACACCTGTCTCTGACACATCTACACTCACAGATCTATGTTCTACACCTGTCTCTGACACATCTACACTCACAGATCTATGTTCTACACCTGAGCTGACACATCTACACTCACAGATCTATGTTCTACACCTGTCTCTGACACATCTACACTCACAGATCTATGTTCTACACCTGAGCTGACACATCTACACTCACAGATCTATGTTCTACACCTGAGCTGACACATCTACACTCACAGATCTATGTTCTACACCTGTCTCTGACACATCTACACTCACAGATCTATGTTTTACACCTGAGCTGACACATCTACACTCACAGATCTATGTTCTACACCTGAGCTGACACATCTACACTCACAGATCTATGTTCTACACCTGAGCTGACACATCTACACTCACAGATCTATGTTCTACACCTGAGCTGACACATCTACACTCACAGATCTATGTTCTACACCTGTCTCTGACACATCTACACTCACAGATCTATGTTCTACACCTGTCTCTGACACATCTACACTCACAGATCTATGTTCTACACCTGAGCTGACACATCTACACTCACAGATCTATGTTCTACACCTGAGCTGACACATCTACACTCACAGATCTATGTTCTACACCTGAGCTGACACATCTACACTCACAGATCTATGTTCTACACCTGTCTCTGACACATCTACACTCACAGATCTATGTTTTACACCTGAGCTGACACATCTACACTCACAGATCTATGTTCTACACCTGAGCTGACACATCTACACTCACAGATCTATGTTTTACACCTGAGCTGACACATCTACACTCACAGATCTATGTTCTACACCTGTCTCTGACACATCTACACTCACAGATCTATGTTCTACACCTGAGCTGACACATCTACACTCACAGATCTATGTTCTACACCTGAGCTGACACATCTACACTCACAGATCTATGTTCTACACCTGAGCTGACACATCTACACTCACAGATCTATGTTCTACACCTGAGCTGACACATCCACACTCACAGATCTATGTTCTACACCTGAGCTGACACATCTACACTCACAGATCTATGTTCTACACCTGAGCTGACACATCTACACTCACAGATCTATGTTCTACACCTGAGCTGACACATCTACACTCACAGATCTATGTTCTACACCTGAGCTGACACATCTACACTCACAGATCTATGTTCTACACCTGAGCTGACACATCTACACTCACAGATCTATGTTCTACACCTGAGCTGACACATCTACACTCACAGATCTATGTTCTACACCTGTCTCTGACACATCTACACTCACAGATCTATGTTCTACACCTGAGCTGACACATCTACACTCACAGGACCAAGACAAGGACCAGGTCCAGGACTCGGTCTGAGGACTTGGTCTGAGGACTCGGTCCAGGACTCGGTCCAAGACTCGGTCTGAGGACTCGGTCTGAGGACTTGGTCTTTAAACCAAACTTTTCTGTTTCAGGGACTTTCTTCCTCGTGGATCTGGGATCGTGACCCGGCGCCCCCTGGTGTTACAGCTCATCAACTGCCCCACAGGTAAGACCTGGTGCCGGTCCCGGCCCGGTCCTGACCCGGTCCCGACCCGGTCCTGACCCGGTCCTGACCCGGTCCTGTTGTGTCCAGAGTACGCTGAGTTCCTCCACTGTAAAGGGAAGAAGTTCATCGACTTTGACGAGGTTCGTGTGGAGATCGAGGCTGAAACCGACCGCGTCACCGGAGCCAACAAAGGAATCAGCCCTGTCCCCATCAACCTGAGGGTCTACAGCCCCAACGGTGAGTCCTGGTCCTGACCCTGGTCTCTCTCTGGTCTCTGTGGTCCTGAACCTGAACCTGGTCTCTCTCTGGTCTCTGTGGTCCTGAACCTGAACCTGGTCTCTCTCTGGTCTCTGTGGTCCTGGTCCTGGTCTCTCTCTGGTCTCTGTGGTCCTGGTCCTGACCCTGGTCTCTCTCTGGTCTCTGTAGTCCTGGTCCTGACCCTGGTCTCTCTCTGGTCTCTGTGGTCCTGGTCCTGACCCTGGTCTCTCTCTGGTCTCTGTGGTCCTGGTCCTGGTCTCTCTCTGGTCTCTGTGGTCCTGAACCTGACCCTGGTCTCTCTCTGGTCTCTGTGGTCCTGGTCCTGACCCTGGTCTCTCTCTGGTCTCTGTGGTCCTGGTCCTGGTCTCTGTCTGGTCTCTGTGGTCCTGAACCTGAACCTGGTCTCTCTCTGGTCTCTGTGGTCCTGACCTGGTCTCTCTCTGGTCTCTGTGGTCCTGGTCCTGACCCTGGTCTCTCTCTGGTCTCTGTAGTCCTGGTCCTGACCCTGGTCTCTCTCTGGTCTCTGTGGTCCTGGTCCTGGTCTCTCTCTGGTCTCTGTGGTCCTGAACCTGGTCTCTCTCTGGTCTCTGTGGTCCTGAACCTGAACCTGGTCTCTCTCTGGTCTCTGTGGTCCTGAACCTGGTCTCTCTCTGGTCTCTGTGGTCCTGAACCTGAACCTGGTCTCTCTCTGGTCTCTGTGGTCCTGAACCTGACCCTGGTCTCTCTCTGGTCTCTGTGGTCCTGAACCTGGTCTCTCTCTGGTCTCTGTGGTCCTGAACCTGACCCTGGTCTCTCTCTGGTCTCTGTGGTCCTGGTCCTGACCCTGGTCTCTCTCTGGTCTCTGTGGTCCTGACCCTGGTCTCTCTCTGGTCTCTGTGGTCCTGACCCTGGTCTCTCTCTGGTCTCTGTGGTCCTGAACCTGGTCTCTCTCTGGTCTCTGTGGTCCTGGTCCTGACCCTGGTCTCTCTCTGGTCTCTGTAGTCCTGGTCCTGACCCTGGTCTCTCTCTGGTCTCTGTGGTCCTGACCCTGGTCTCTCTCTGGTCTCTGTAGTCCTGGTCCTGAACCTGGTCTCTCTCTGGTCTCTGTGGTCCTGACCCTGGTCTCTCTCTGGTCTCTCTCTGGTCTCTGTGGTCCTGACCCTGGTCTCTCTCTGGTCTCTGTGGTCCTGAACCTGACCCTGGTCTCTCTCTGGTCTCTGTGGTCCTGAACCTGGTCTCTCTCTGGTCTCTGTAGTCCTGGTCCTGACCCTGGTCTCTCTCTGGTCTCTGTGGTCCTGAACGTGGTCTCTCTCTGGTCTCTGTGGTCCTGGTCCTGACCCTGGTCTCTCTCTGGTCTCTGTGGTCCTGACCCTGGTCTCTCTCTGGTCTCTGTGGTCCTGACCCTGGTCTCTCTCTGGTCTCTGTGGTCCTGGTCCTGACCCTGGTCTCTCTCTGGTCTCTGTGGTCCTGACCCTGGTCTCTCTCTGGTCTCTGTGGTCCTGACCCTGGTCTCTCTCTGGTCTCTGTGGTCCTGAACCTGGTCTCTCTCTGGTCTCTGTAGTCCTGAACCTGGTCTCTCTCTGGTCTCTGTAGTCCTGGTCCTGACCCTGGTCTCTCTCTGGTCTTTGTAGTCCTGGTCCTGACCCTGGTCTCTCTCTGGTCTCTGTGGTCCTGGTCCTGACCCTGGTCTCTCTCTGGTCTCTGTGGTCCTGAACCTGGTCTCTCTCTGGTCTCTGTAGTCCTGACCCTGGTCTCTCTCTGGTCTCTCTCTGGTCTCTGTAGTCCTGGTCCTGACCCTGGTCTCTCTCTGGTCTCTGTAGTCCTGAACCTGACCCTGGTCTCTCTCTGGTCTCTGTGGTCCTGACCCTGGTCTCTCTCTGGTCTCTGTGGTCCTGGTCCTGACCCTGGTCTCTCTCTGGTCTCTGTAGGTCCTGAGGTTGGATTCAAATCCCAACCGTACCGTGCATTTTGATTTGTTTATTTAAGTCACGTGTTCTTCGCGAGCAGCGTCACTCGTCTCCTCAACAACAACAATCAAGATGGCGACCGAGGAGCCGAGAGTTTGCTTCATTCAGCGGTAAATTCCATTTTAAATGACCAAAAACATATTGAGTCATTAAAACCACAGCAGCTTACAGCACTAGAAGCCTTTATTAAAAAAAAAGATGAAGATGTTTTTGGGTTGCTGCCCACTGGCTTTGGAAAGAGCTTAATTTATCTCCTTTATATTTAACTCATTCACATCATCTCTAGCGCTAGCCATGTTGAAATAACTCTGTTCCTCCCTCGTGGCTTCACTACTTCCTTTGTTTACTTCCTCACTTTCTCGTCGCTATGTTAACGTCACGTCCGCCATTTTCTGATTTGCTTACTCCGCTGTCAGTTTACTCAGGTTTGCTCTGCCCTAGAAATCAAATTGAGAATTCCCAGGCAAGCATTTTACTTCCTTAAACTTGATCCATTTTCCTCCCAAAGTAAAAATGTCTGTGAGGAATCAGTGGAAACAGAGCTGTGCATGTTTGTTTGTTTGTTTGTTTGTTTGGATAAATGACTGAGAGCAGACTGGATGTAGAGGGCTTGTTGTTGATTGGTCAGTGCTTCCTGGAGTGGGCTTTGTGGGAATAAACCAGCCATTCCCAAAGTCAGGAGCGTCACGGCCCTCCTTAAATTTACCAAATTCCCACGCGGAATCCCAACAATACAACTTCCCTCCATCCCAAATTTTATTTTCATGTTTTTCTCCATATATTTCTATAAAAACATGACAAAAAAACGTGTTTTAAAGTTATGTTTTTAAACAAATACACTGTAAAAACAAATCAAAACTGCAAAAACTCAATAACTCAAGGCAAAGGATCCCTCAAGATTTTTGGGGCCAACTCAAAATCTCAAGTTTTCCACACTTTCACTTAATTTGATGTTCATACGTCTAAAAACTTTTCTAATTTCTAAGTTTTTCTCTCTATCATTACTTGTTTTACTCATCTTACAGCCAACTTACAGAGTTCAGAAAAAGTTATTCTTTTGTTAAATGTAGTATATTTAGTTTTTATTATTATCAATAATACTTTTTCTGAACAGTGGAGTCAGTTGCTGTAAGATGAGCTGGAAAAAATAAAGATAGTGAGTAAAACTTAAAATTTCAAGTTTTTAGATGTATGAACGTTAAATTTGGTGAGTAAAAAAATATTAGTTGTTGAAAACTTGAGATTTTGAGTTGATCACCAAAAATCTTGAGGGATCCTGTTGCCTTGAGTTTTTGCAGCATTGCATTTTAAACTCAATTTCTTTTTATGTACTTAATATAGACAGGCTCTGGGGGCCCCTGCAGTAGCTTCGAGAACCGCTGGAACAGAGGATTACTCAAAGCGAACGTAACTCCAGGTCTGTTTTTGACGAGAGAACAACTTTAGAACACAGAGACAGAGCTTAAATAAGAGACGTTAAAGTGTTGTTCAGGTGCTGCTGCCGCGCGTGAATCAAATCAGGCAGAGACAAGGACAAGACGCCTGATTTATGAGGAGGAATTACTCAAATCCAGCTGTATCTGTGTGAATGCGGAGGAGCCCAGTGCATTGTGGGAGCGCAAGGCATCCATCAAAGTGTCAGGTCTAAATGAGCCCACAGAGAACCGAGGGAGAGCCGAGACCGAGACCAATTTATTCGGATCTGACACAGAGAGAGGAGTGGGAAATCCTCTGCAAACACGAACGCACCGTGAGACAGCGAACGCACCACGAGACAGCGAACGCACCACGAGACAGCGAACGCACCACTGAACATCAAACGGGAGACAAGAGGAAGAGGGAGGATCAGGCTTTTCACGCCAAGTACCAGTTCTCAAAAAAACATCTGTGGCAGTTCCATTTCTCCTCACTGTGACTGTGTCTTTCCCAGAGACACTACAACAGTACGCACAGGCTCAGGGCGGGAATCAAACCGCCAACCCTCCAGTTTGTGGGTGAACTGTTTAACCAGTGGGGGGCAGTAAAGTACAAAAGTGTTCTTAGTATCATCTTAGTAATCATCTAAAATGGGTCTAAATCTGTAAAAGTCGCCCACCTGCCAACGTGCCATTGGTCAAAACATCACTGGGTCAGACTGAACAAGAAAAGATGGATTTTTGGGAAGAACAGGTGCTTTTTAGATTAGAACAACATTATCAGACCAATCTGTGTCAAGGTTTAAACACATAATAAAGCCAATATTTAGTACAATGTTGAGTGAGTTTGTTGAGAACAGCTCCCATAGCTCGAGTCCCAGTAAAAGTGATCGGTTTGTTGACAGCGCCATGCAGTCTTTAAAGACGGCTGTTGATAAAGTAGCTCCCTTAAAACAAAAGGTTGTTAGGCCGAATCGAGTAGCACCATGGTTTAATGCTGCAACACGTTCCCTTAAACAAGCAACCCGTAAATTAGAAAGGCTATGGCTCTGTCACTGCAGCTCAGAGCGGTCTCTGAATGCCTGGAAATATAGTCTTTTAAATTATAAAAAATCTCTGCGTGAGGCCAAAACCAGATACTATTCAACTTTAATAGAAGAAAACAGGAACAACCCTAGGTTTGTGTTGAGCGCTGTAGCCAGGCTGACCACCAGTCACAGCTCAGTAGAACCCTGTATCCCTGTTACTCTCAGCTGGTAACACTTTCTTACATTTTTTAACAACAAAATCACAAGTATCAGAGACAAATTAAATAAAATTCTCCTACGATCAGCTCAGAGCCAAAGCTGTAAAAATGGAGGCCACTATAAAACCATCTGTAACGTTAGACTGTTTCATCGCTGTAGATCAAACTGAGATAACGTCAGTCATTATGTCCTCCAAAACCTCAACTTGTCTTTTAGACCCAATACCAACCAAACTTTTTAAAGAAACTCTTCCCCTAATTAATGAACCTATACTGAACATAATAAACACCTCCCTAGAAACAGGTTATGTGCCACAGTCTTTTAAATATGCAGTTATTAAACCGCTTCTGAAAAAACCCAGTCTAGATCCTGACGTTTTAGCCAACTACAGACCAATATCAAATCTCCCTTTTATTTCAAAAATCCTAGAAAGAGTTGTAGTTAAACAGTTATGTCGCCACCTACAGGACAATAGCTTACTTGAAGATTTTCAGTCAGGGTTTAGACCCCACCATAGCACAGAAACTGCATTAGTCAGAGTCACAAATGACTTGTTATTAAGTTCAGACAATGGACTGGTCTCAGCCCTGGTTCTGTTAGATCTCAGTGCAGCCTTTGACACCATTGACCACAGCATCTTACTCCAGAGATTAGACTGTGACATAGGGGTCAGAGGAGCGCCCTCTGCTGGTTTAAATCATACTTATCAGACAGGTACCAGTTTGTTAGTGTAAATGAACATTCCTTACAGTGCAGTAAAGTTAGCTATGGAGTGCCACAAGGCTCAGTGCTTGGACCCATTCTGTTCATGCTTTACATGCTGCCTTTAGGAAACATAATCAGAAAACATGGCATTAATTTTCACTGCAGACGATACACAGTTGTATTTATCGATTAAACCTGATCAGAATGACCGCGTTGAGAAACTTAGCGCCTGTGTGAGAGACATAAAGACCTGGATGACAATTAATTATCTCCTCCTAAATCCAGAAAAAACAGAGGTCATTATACTAGGCCCCAAAAAGCTGAGCTCTGTCTGACCAGAGTCTCCCTGGACGGTGTCAGTGTAGCCTCAAGTTCTACTGTGACAAACTTAGGAGTTTTATTTGACCAAGATTTATCATTTAAGGCTCATATAAACCAAGCCTGTAAAACAGCATTCTTTCACTTATGTAACATCGCCAAAATCAGAAATATTTTATCTAAAAATGATGCTGAAAAACTTGTCCATGCATTTGTTACATCTAGGTTGGATTACTGTAACTCTCTGCTGGAAGCGTGCCCTAAAAACTCATTAAAAAGCTTTCAGCTTGTTCAAAACACAGCAGCAAGATTATTAACAGGAACTAACAGGAGAGAACATATTACTCCTGTGCTAGCTTCACTTCACTGGCTTCCAGTTGAATTCAGAATTAGGTTTAAAATCCTTCTCCTTACAAGGCAGTAAATGGTACGGCCCCATCCTACATTAATGATGTTATAGAGCCATACCAACCAAGCAGAGTACTGCGCTCACAAAATGCAGGGCTATTAGTGGTTCCCAGGGTTTCTAAAAGTACAGTTGGAGGTAGAGCCTTTAGTTACCAAGCTCCTGTTTTATGAAATCAGCTTCCAGCTCATGTTAGAGGCAGACACAGTCTCTACATTTAAGGTTAGGTTAAAACGTTCCTCTGTGAGAAAGCTTATGGTCAGGCCAGGAACAGGGTTAACTCCACAGCTGAAGCTAGGCTGCTCTAGGAGCTAGAAGCTGGGGGAAGTATGGTGCACTGACCTCTGACCTCTGGTTTCATCTGCTGCTCCTCTTCTATCACTGTCATTAATATAATGAAATATTCTATATCTCCAATCAGTTCATTGCTATTCACAAGTTGTCCCTCTCTCCCGCTCCCCTCTGGGGGAGTGGGGACTGTTTCAGATGCCTGGCTGCTGGCAGATGTCCCAGTGACGATTGGATCTTAGCTGGCCCCATCTGTGCTCCTGTCCCGACCTGTGGGCCCTCAACCTCACCTCTAAGGATTTCTCGGATCTCACCCCACTCCCCTGTCTGGATGAGGCCCCTGCTGCATCCTATGGACTTCCTCAACCTATTCACCCCACTCCCTGGATGAATCCTTACAGAGTGATCTATGATCCTATAGATGAACTAATGAACTAACTCCTAGACGCATTGCCTGTCCGTCCTGGGAGAGGATCTCTCCTTCAGTTGGGCTCATAAGGTTTTTTCTTTTTTCCCACAGCTGGGTTTTTTTTAGGAGTTTTTCCTTACCGAGAAGGAGGGTCTAAGGACAGGAGTGTCCTGGGTCTGTTTAGTTTAGTGTAGTTGTTTGTGTTGTCTGATTGTGTGTTTATGTTTGATCAACTTTGTGAAGCCCTTTGAGGCGACTTTTGTTGTGATACTGGGACATACAAATAAATCTGAATTGAATTGAATTGAATTTTCCTCAGACGGTTTGCTGGTGTTCCCACGACTCTGGGTCTAGGAGAGCGGCGTCTGTTCACGGAGACGCCGACAAGAGCAACCAGAAAGCAGAAAAGACAGCGAGGCCGAGGTTGGACCGGAAACACCGCGGGGCTCTGTTTTCTGTAAATCAGGTCTAAACAGAAGCTAAAATAAGCTCCCACAGGAATAAACCGAGCGAGACGTGGATCTGAAGTGGAACATGAATGAGACGGAGGTGGATCTGAGAGGATTAGGTCTGAAATACTCCTCCTCCTCCTCCAACACCACAGGCTTTTACTCTGAAAACACTCAGGCACAGAAATAACAACTGCTGTAGGGAGAGACCTGCTCTAGACCTGGTTTAGTCCTGGTTTAGTCCTGGTTTAGATCTGGTTTAGAACTGGTTTAGACCTGGTTTAGTCCTGGTTTAGTCCTGGTTTAGATCTGGTTTAGAACTGGTTTAGACCTGATTCAGACCTGGTTTAGAACTGGTTTAGACCTGATTCAGACCTGGTTTAGAACTGGTTTAGACCTGGTTCAGACCTGGTTTAGAACTGGTTTAGACCTGGTTCAGACCTGGTTTAGAACTGGTTTAGACCTGGTTCAGACCTGGTTTAGACCTGGTTCAGACCTGGTTCAGACCTGGTTCAGACCTGGTTTAGACCTGGTTTAGACCTGGTTCAGACCTGGTTTAGTCCTGGTTTAGAACTGGTTTAGACCTGGTTCAGACCTGGTTCAGACCTGGTTTAGAACTGGTTTAGACCTGGTTCAGACCTGGTTCAGACCTGGTTCAGACCTGGTTTAGACCTGGTTCAGACCTGGTTTAGTCCTGGTGCAGTGTAATCAGAGCAGATGTTGTGGAGCCTGTGTGGGCGAATCAACAGCAGAAGATTTTCAGAGAGAAACACTCAGCGAACGCTAGAAATGATTCCATCAGAGGGACAGAGGAGGGACAGAGGAGGGACAGAGGAGGGACGGAGGAGGGACAGAGGAGGGACGGAGGAGGGACAGAGGAGGGACAGAAGAGGGACAGAGGAGGGACAGAGGAGGGACAGAGGAGGGACGGAGGAGGGACAGAGGAGGGACAGAGGAGGGACAGAGGAGGGACAGAGGAGGGACGAAGGAGGGACAGAGGAGGGACGGAGGAGGGACGGAGGAGGGACAGAGGAGGGACAGAGGAGGGACGGAGGAGGGACGGAGGAGGGACAGAGGAGGGACGGAGGAGGGACGGAGGAGGGACAGAGGAGGGACAGAGGAGGGACGAAGGAGGGACAGAGGAGGGACGGAGGAGGGACGGAGGAGGGACAGAGGAGGGACAGAAGAGGGACGGAGGAGGGACGGAGGAGGGACAGAGGAGGGACAGAAGAGGGACAGAAGAGGGACGGAGGAGGGACAGAGGAGGGACGGAAGAGGGACGGAGGAGGGACAGAGGAGGGACGGAGGAGGGACAGAGGAGGGACGGAAGAGGGACAGAAGAGGGACAGAGGAGGGACAGAGGAGGGACAGAAGAGGGACGGAGGAGGGACAGAGGAGGGACAGAAGAGGGACAGAAGAGGGACAGAAGAGGGACGGAGGAGGGACAGAAGAAGGACAGAGGAGGGACAGAGAAGGGATGGTGAATATACAGTGGGTATGGAAAGGGGGACACAGAGGACAGAGAGGACAGAGAGGACAGAGGACAGAGAGGACAGAGGAGTCACTGCAGCAGGTCTCTGCATCACAAAGACCTCACAGAGAATCCTCTGCATCCTCAGCTCCTGACGTCCTGTCCTCGTCCTCTGTCCTCTGTCCTCTGTCCTCGTCCTCTGTCCTCTGTCCCCTGTCCCGCTGCTGTCCAGCCCTGATGTCACAAACCTAATATAATCTGTCCTGCGGAGTATTACCTCTGAAGAATGCAGTGGGTACAGAAAGTATTCAGACCACCTTAAATTTGTCACTCTTTGTTAAATTGCAGCCATTTGCCAAAATTATTTAAGTTAATTTTTTTCCTCATTAATGTCCACACAGCAGCTCATATCAACAGAGAAACACAACACTGTAGACATTTTTGCAGAATTATTTACAAAAGGAAAACTGAAATATCACACAGCCGTAAGTATTCAGATCCTTTGCTGTGACCCTCATGTATTTAACTCGGGTGCTGTCCATCTCCTCTGATCATCCTTGAGATGGTTCTACAGCTTCACTGGAGTCCAGCTGTGTTTGATTAAACTTGATTAGGGCCACACATCTGTCTGTATAAGAGCTTACAGCTCAGTGCAGGTCAGAGCAAGAGAGGATCATGAGGTCAAAGGAAACTGCCTGAAGAGCTCAGAGACAGAACTGTGGCAAGGCACAGATCTGGCCAAGGTTACAAAAACATTTCTGCTGCACTTAAGGTTCCTAAGAGCACAGTGGCCTCCATAATTCTTACATGGAAGACGTTTGGGACGACCAGAACCCTTCCTAGAGCTGGCCGTCCGCCAAACTGAGCGATCGGGGGAGAAGAGCCTTGGTGAGAGGCTAAAGAAGAACCCAAAGATCACTGAGCTCCAGAGATGCAGTCAGGAGATGGGAGAAAGTTCTAGAAAGTCCACCATCACTGCAGCCCTCCACCAGTCGGGACTTTATGGCAGTGCAAGACACATGAAAGCCCCCATGGAGTTTGCTAAAAAACACCTGAAGGACTCCAAGATGGTGAGCAATAAGATTCTCTGGTCTGATAGAACTTTTTGGCCTTAATTCTAAGCGGTATGTGTGGAGAAAACCAGGCCCTGATCATCACCGTACCACTACAGTCCCAACAGTGAAGCAGCATCAGGCTGTGAGCTGCAGGGACAGGACGACTGGCTGCAGTCGAAGGAAAGATGAATGCGGCCAAGTACAGGGATATCCTGGACGAAAACCTTCTCCAGAGTGCTCAGGACCTCAGACTGAGCCGAAGGTTCACCTTCCAACAACACAATGACTCTAAGCACACAGCTAAAATAACAAAGGAGTGGCTTCAGGACGACTCTGTGACTGTTCCTGAACGGCCCAGAGCCCTGACTTAAACCTAACTGAGCTTCTCTGGAGAGACCTGAAGATGGCCGACCACCATCGTTCACCGTCCAACCTGACAGAACTGGAGAGGATCTGCAGGAACGGCAGAGGATCCCAAATCCAGATGTGAAGAACTTGTTGCATCATTCCCAAAAAGACTCATGGCTGTTTTAGCTCAAAAGGTGCTTCTACTAAACACTGAGCAAAGGATCTGAATACTTACGGCTGTGTGATATTTCAGTTTTCCTTTTGTAATAATTCTGCAAAAATGTCTACAGTGTTGTGTTTCTCTGTTGATATGAGCTGCTGTGTGGACATTAATGAGGAAAAATGAACTTAAATAATTTTGGCAAATGGCTGCAATTTAACAAAGAGTGAAAAATTTAAGGTGGTCTGAATACTTTCTGTACCCACTGCATTCTTCAGAGGTAATACTCCGCAGGACAGATTATATTAGGTTTGTGACATCAGGGCTGGACAGCAGCGGGACAGAGGACAGAGGACAGAGGACAGAGGACAGAGGACAGAGGACGAGGACAGGACGTCAGGAGCTGAGGATGCAGAGGATTCTCTGTGAGCTCTTTGTGATGCAGAGACCTGCTGCAGTGACTCCTCTGTCCTCTCTGTCCTCTGTCCTCTCTGTCCTCTTTGTCCTCTCTGTCCCTTGTCCTCTCTGTCCTCTCTGTCCTCTCTGTCCTCTCTGTCCTCTCTGTCCTCTTTGTCCTCTCTGTCCCCTGTCCTCTCTGTCCTCTGTCCTCTCTGTCCTCTCTGTCCCCTGTCCTCTCTGTCCTCTCTGTCCTCTGTCCTCTCTGTCCTCTCTGTCCCCTGTCCCCTCTGTCCTCTCTGTCCTCTGTCCTCTGTCCTCTGTCCTCTCTGTCCTCTGTCCTCTCTGTCCTCTGTCCTCTCTGTCCTCTCTGTCCTCTCTGTCCCCTGTCCTCTCTGTCCTCTGTCCTCTCTGTCCTCTCTGTCCTTTCTGTCCTCTCTGTCCTCTTTGTCCTCTCTGTCCCCTGTCCTCTCTGTCCTCTCTGTCCTCTCTGTCCCCTGTCCTCTCTGTCCTGTGTCCTCTCTGTCCTCTCTGTCCTCTGTCCTCTCTGTCCTCTCTGTCCTCTCTGTCCCCTGTCCTCTCTGTCCCCTGTCCTCTCTGTCCCCTGTCCTCTCTGTCCTGGGTGACTTTAATGAGCGCTCTCAGACTCAGACGTGTTCCTGTGATTGTGACGTCCTCAGGAGATGCAGAGTTTATGATGAAAGTGAAAAGTCTCGACGGGACGCGGCGATGAAAGGCTTTGGGTCGGAACGTCGAGCTGCTCCGGGAACGTCGAGCTGCTCCGGGAACGTCGAGCTGCTCCGGGATTTTCTCTGTCACTAACAAGGCCTCGTCCCAGCGCGATTCATAAACAGGAATTAAATCTAAATTAATAAGAACTAATGAGGAACAAACAGGCAGCTGCTTTCCCACACTCAGGAATATTAAATACCATTCACTGGAGCGTGTTCGGAGGAGCAGACAGGAGCAGGGCAAGAGTGTTCCATATTCTGTTCCTCATTTATACAATTCCCCAGTACAAGCTCCTTAATGTAGTAGTAGTAGGAGTAGTAGTAGTTTTTTTTTTGTCCTGGCTTTGTACCTGGCTTTGTCCTGTTTAATCCTGGTTTAGTTCCTGGTTTAATCCTGGTTTAATCCTGGTTTAGTTCTGGTTTAGTCCTGGTTTAGTTCTGGTTTAGTTCTGGTTTAGTCTTTGGTCTCATTAGGGTTCATTAAGATCGGTTCTTGGAAAGTCAAATATTTTCTGAGCCCATCCTTGAAAGAAAAAAAACTTGTGAGCCACTGCTGTTTACACCTTTCATTCTGAGCTGGACAGAAATTCCTCATTTAAATAAAATTAAAACTAAAAAACTGCCTAGAGCTAATCCTGTTACAGACCCCAGATCAATTACCTTCAGTACAAGCTAGATGTTCTCCATCTTTTTAACATTTTTTGCTTTTTCAGCCCTGTCCCACCTGAGACCTGTAGGCAGCACATCTGAAATGAGCTCATTTTGTGATAAAAGTGTCACATTTCTCAGAGTAAACATTTGTTATCCTGTTCTATTGGGAATAAAATATTGGCTCATGTGATTTAAAAGTCTTTTAGTTTTAATTTTATTCAAATTTAAAATACATTTCCAGAATTTGTGTTGTTAATAAAACGGCTAAATGTGATGCTACTCCTGAGGATTGTTTGGTGTCAGTTGTTTATTCATTGGGCGATGCTTGGTGGCTAACGCTAATCCCTCCTTTGTGTAGTATTATGGGCTGGTTAACTTCCAGGATCATTCGTTTGAGGGAGGCCTTTTCCCTCGTGGCAGCTCAAATACTTTACCACAGTCATAAAAAAAATGCTATGAAGAAATGTAATAAAAGAAAAACAATGGCAAGAAGTGAGTCTAAATCATATCCAGCTCATATTTGTTTTTCTGTAGTTATTGCCTCTACTTTTCTTTCCTTTTCTTTTCAGAGACTCATTGCTCAGTGTTAGTTCATGTTGTCTAGGTTTACGCTCTGCACGTTTTATGGTTTTCAATTTAACTCAACACAATTTTTTATGCCAATGGTTACATATATTAAAGCGTAACTGTTTTTTTACCAAACCTCCATGCGTTTCACTGTGTTAGATGTTGTTAGCTGTTGTTAGCTGTTGTTAGCTGCTGTTAGCTGCTGTTAGCTGTTGTTAGCTGCTGTTAGCTGCTGTTAGTTGTTGTTAGCTGTTGTTAGCTGTTGTTAATTGTTGTTAGCTGTTGTTAGCTGTTGTTAGCTGCTGTTAGCTGCTGTTAGTTGTTGTTAGCTGTTGTTAATTGTTGTTAGCTGTTGTTAGCTGATGTTAGTTTTTGTTAGCTGTTGTTAGCTGTTGTTAGCTGCTGTTAGCTGTTGTTAGTTGTTGTTAGCTGTTGTTAGTTGTTGTTAGCTGTTGTTAGCTGTTGTTAATTGTTGTTAGCTGTTGTTAGCTGTTGTTAGCTGCTGTTAGCTGTTGTTAGTTGTTGTTAGCTGTTGTTAGTTGTTGTTAGCTGTTGTTAGCTGTTGTTAATTGTTGTTAGCTGTTGTTAGCTGTTGTTAGCTGCTGTTAGTTGTTGTTAGCTGTTGTTAATTGTTGTTAGCTGTTGTTAGCAGTTGTTAGTTTTTGTTAGCTGTTGTTAGCTGTTGTTAGCTGCTGTTAGCTGTTGTTAGTTGTTGTTAGCTGTTGTTAGTTGTTGTTAGCTGTTGTTAGCTGATGTTAGTTTTTGTTAATTGTTGTTAGCTGTTGTTAGCTGATGTTAGTTTTTGTTAGCTGTTGTTAGCTGTTGTTAGCTGCTGTTAGCTGTTGTTAGTTGTTGTTAGCTGTTGTTAGCTGTTGTTAATTGTTGTTAGCTGTTGTTAGCTGTTGTTAGCTGCTGTTAGCTGTTGTTAGTTGTTGTTAGCTGTTGTTAGTTGTTGTTAGCTGTTGTTAGCTGTTGTTAATTGTTGTTAGCTGTTGTTAGCTGTTGTTAGCTGCTGTTAGTTGTTGTTAGCTGTTGTTAATTGTTGTTAGCTGTTGTTAGCAGTTGTTAGTTTTTGTTAGCTGTTGTTAGCTGTTGTTAGCTGCTGTTAGCTGTTGTTAGTTGTTGTTAGCTGTTGTTAGTTGTTGTTAGCTGTTGTTAATTGTTGTTAGCTGCTGTTAGCTGTTGTTTGTTTTTGTTAGCTGTTGTTAGCTGTTGTTAGCTGCTGTTAGCTGTTGTTAGTTGTTGTTAGCTGTTGTTAGTTGTTGTTAGCTGTTGTTAGCTGTTGTTAGCTGCTGTTAGCTGTTGTTAGTTGTTGTTAGCTGTTGTTAGTTGTTGTTAGCTGTTGTTAGCTGTTGTTAATTGTTGTTAGCTGTTGTTAGCTGTTGTTAGCTGTTGTTAGTTGTTGTTAGCTGTTGTTAATTGTTGTTAGCTGTTGTTAGCTGTTGTTAGTTTTTGTTAGCTGTTGTTAGCTGCTGTTAGCTGTTGTTAGTTGTTGTTAGCTGTTGTTAGTTGTTGTTAGCTGTTGTTAGTTGTTGTTAGCTGTTGTTAGCTGTTTTTAGTTTTTGTTAGCTGCTGTTAGCTGTTGTTAGCTGCTGTTAGCTGCTGTTAGTTGTTGTTAGCTGTTGTTAGCTGTTGTTAATTGTTGTTAGCTGTTGTTAGCTCTTGTTAGCTGCTGTTAGCTGCTGTTAGCTGCTGTTAGTTGTTGTTAGCTGTTGTTAATTGTTGTTAGCTGTTGTTTGTTGTTGTTAGTTGTTGTTAGCTGTTGTTAGTTGTTGTTAGCTGTTGTTAGTTGTTGTTAGCTGTTGTTAGCTGTTGTTAGCTGCTGTTAGCTGTTGTTAGCTGTTGTTAGCTGTTATTAGCTGCTGTTAGCTGCTGTTTGTCAGAATTAGATTTCTGGCTCTGTGCTTTATTATGTAAAATATGCACTGCAAAAAATCAATATCTACATTAGATAAAATTACTTGAATATCAATCTTGCTTCAAGCAAAAAATGAAGTAGGTTAGATTTATTTAGTTATTAGGTAACTTATTACTAAATTATTTGCCTTGTTTCAAAGTATTTTTTCCCTGTTTCAAGCTATTTTTACTTATTTCAAGCAAAATTACCCAATGGACAGATAATTTTGCTTGAAATAAGTAAAAATAGCTTGAAACTGAGAAAAAAAATACTTTGAAACAAGGCAAATAGTCTAGTAATAAGTTACCTAATAATTAAATAAATAAATCTAATCTAGTGAAAATTGCTCAGATCAAGATTAATAATCTGAATTCAAGTAATTTTATCTAATGTAGATATTAAAAATTTGCAGTGTGCCATATATTTACAGATGGACTGTAGCTGGTTAAAGAAAAATCTGCCGCCGGCAGCAAATTAAACTTGTGTTCTGTGGACCCACTTTTTATATTCTTTAGATAAATATTTTCTTACACCAAACCCAACCAAAATTTCTTAGAATATTCCAAAACACTTAGGGAACATTTTCTTCTCTCCACGACCTGCCGAGAACATGCTCATGACACACTTTAGGGGCCCGGACCCACCAGTTTGGGTCTGTCTTCTGGCCTACTAGGCTTTGTTTACTCGGTGTAATTATGGCGACTCATTAGCAGTGGCAGAGCTCCCGGATTGTCCTCCTGCCGTTCCCGGGAGCCGTTCCAACAACATCAGTATTCTGCCTCTGCTTTTATTTTTTTCTAACAAATGTAAATCTCAACTCGTTCTCCAGCTCAAAACACAAATTCATGACATTAAACTGAAGATTAGAGCTCACCAGAAACTTCTGACTCTGAGTTTGGCTCGATGTGGACCAAATGAGATTTTCTTTATCTTGTTTAAACATCTGTCGTCATCAATTTTTACTTTGGTTCCTTTTTTCCAATAAATGTTTGTTTTAGCTGTTTCTCTGTGTAAATGTGAATCTTCACAGCCTGTGCAGCCCAGACTCTCCTATTTTTTCTTTTTTCTTTTCTTTTTGAAAGCAGCAGAGTCTGGTTTCTCAGCCTCAGAGCCATCTCCTGTAGGGATGTAACAATTCTTTGTAAATCGGCTAAAAATCGATGCATAAGAGAGAAATTTTGTATTGGTGCAGAAAAAAATTAATCGCGATGTCCCTTTAAACAGCGCACAGGCCACCAGAGTATAATGGTGCTAACCTGGCACGTTTGTCTCTAGACAACATTACCATGGCCATTTTACTGAAGAGAAACAGGAATTTAAATAAAGTTTTAATTTACAGAAATCGTAAAATCATTAGCCCGACGTGCTGGGAACATGAAGACTGCACAAGAGCTTCATTACTCGGAGCGGCTCAGAAGAGCGCTCCCTCACCTCTCGCACAGATGGAGGAGCGCACACAGCGCACAGGGAGTAACAACAACAACAACAACAACAACAAGCCCAAGGCGAACAGAGAGAGACACATCTGCAGGTTTTATTTAGGCTGCACCTGTTCGCTGCCGTTCACCATCGTTCAGAAAGTAGCTTGTTGTTAGCAGTGAGCTAAAGGAAAGCTAAGTGGCTAACAACAGCTAAAGTTTATCTGAAGTTTCAGTGGCCCCTCCCCCGGAAGCGTTTCCATGGAGATCAGAGTCTTTACTGAGGATGAGTCTTTCCTCTCTGATATTTTTATAAAACCTGACTTTTATTAGGCCCATTATAAATCACTGAGGAGAGGATTCATGATAAACTGCTTCTCTGTGCATCGCTTGCTACTAAAGTGTCTCTGTTTTTGGAGGAGAGTAGAAAGCTGTTAATAAAAGTGGCTAACAAATTATTTTATATATTTTTGTTATTTTTACATGTCATTGTATTAATATCTACTTTTTAAATTCAATTTCTGTTAATAAGAAATGTACAACAATTTATTTTTGGTAAAGAGACACAAATAAGCTCTGTAAAAAAATTTTTTTGGGTCATAATTATACTGCAAATAAATCTGCACAAAAAATTGTAAAAAATCATAATTGTGAACATAAAATCGTGAACTGAATCAAATGGTGACTTCAGTGAATCGTTACAGTCCTCGTCTCCAGTGGACTCTGGATCCAGACCTGTCCCAGCCGTTTCTCTGCAGCTCTGCGTCTCACAGCAGCAGAAGATCATCTCCTCTCAGAAATAACCAAGACAGCTGTGGCTTATACTGAGCTAATGTAAGAACTTCTCTCTGATTAACGGCGTTTAGGTCTTTCCTTGGTCTCCTGTTGGTTCTGCTGAAGTCCTCGATTTTTGTCTTCGTCTTGTTTCCATTTTAACAACAGTAAAGTCCCTCTGACGTCCCACGTAACCACCACATTCAAACAAACCCACTTTTCCTTCCACAAGTCGTTGTACAACTGGCTTCTGCTGCTGTCCCCGATCACAAATAAGGACACAGGATTCTGGAGTTTTACGGCAAAACTGTGCTCTGCTTACTGTCCTGCCCTTCGTTTCTCTGATTTGGTTACTCCGCCTGTGATTGTTCCGTCTGTAGAAATGAGACTCAGGAGAGAGGACCGGGCTCACTTCTGTGCAGAGAACAGGAACAGAGTCCTTGTGATTAAATAGAGACTTCCTCCAAAGTCCCACAGCAGCCATTATTCAACAGCCAATCAGAGCGTCTCTTACTTATCCCACCTACAGCTCTAACTTTTTAGTCTCACCTTTCGCCCTAAGCACAAAAAAATGCACCAATAAAGACTGACCTATAAAAAATTTCTAATGGTCAATAATTCCATTTTTTTTTCATGTTTACAATGATTAACTTCAGTCCTCATCACACACAGCAAACATTAACTGTGTTTATGAAAGTTAAGCCTTAAATTCCAGTTTGTGTGCTGCAGACACATCCAGCACAAACCTCTGCCTCTGCTCAGTCTGGGACCTTTTTCTACTTTGCCCTGATGTGCACATCTCTGTAAGAACTACATTTTGGATTTGTGCTCACGCAAACACAAACAAACACATTTCTCAACAAACACTTTCACACCAATTTATGACAACCCTAAAACACACCCAAATCATTTTAGTTCACAAAATGTTTTTATTTGCCTTGTAGGCTTGGTCATTTATACAAACACTAATGTGGCCATCTCCACATTTATACCTCTGTCTACCATATATGGGGGAAATGGCGCCACCTAGTGAAAAACAATAAAAAGTAAAATTCCAATCCCTCGCTATCATGAATCCATGAAATATTTAATAATGTGACATTATATTGCAGTGACAGTGTATAATAAAAATGTTGTTTTAATGGGAGTCAATGGCACAAAAAATGTCTTAGGGGTAAAGGTGGGACTATTTTTTTAGACAACTTTTAAAGAGGATTTTTCGAGAAAAAAAACTCCTGAAATCTGAAAAGTCATCCAAAAACACACCTGAGGGGAAATCTATGCCATTTTAATCAACACAGCAAAAGTTATCCACAAAAAACTGCTGCAAAACATAAAATGTCTTAGGGAGTGTACCCAGGTCTTTTTCTCTTTATAAAACAAACTCATTCACTTTGACCAGAATCTTGCTGTCAGAGCTTGTTTATATTTGTGTAATTTTCTCTTTAAAACCTGAAATTCGCTTCAGTTTGAGCCAATTAATTCTGTGGGAGGCTCAGGATTTGCTTTGAAACTGAGCGGCTGTCACTGGCTGCCGCCGCCGCTCGTGCCTGCTCTGTGTTGGATCATCGCACGGCGCTGATGAGTTTTGTCAGTCGCTGTCAGTTTGTGGCCTCGCGTGAGTCGATGCCCATAAACCTTTGGGTGTCCCGCTGCAACGACTGCCGCAGAGTCGTGATCATGGCTTTGTCTCAGCGGCGCTCGGTACCAGCGGTGCATAAATCAACATTAAAAACTAAGGATGCTCCAATCAGGATTTTTGAGGCCGATCACCCATCAGCCATTGCTGTGATCGGCCGATACTGATCATGGCCGATACCGATCACATGGTCTTCATTGTAGTAATGTAATGTATGTAGGCTATTATTATTTCCACTAGAGAAATACTGTAGTCTTTGTAAATGTAAAAGTACAACAAAATGTTACTTATTTTTGTTTTAGAAGAGGTTTTGTTGCATTATCGGTCTTTAATGTGTGCCCAGTGTCTGTGTGGCTTTGTTTGAATGCTCCGCTGATGTAAAAGTCAGCTGTTCTTCTTAATTCAGTGCCTTTAGTGTGAGTCCTGCGGGTGCAGCGTCTGCGTCTGCGTAACGCGCAGCCAAACCAGGCTGCAAACACAGAGGACTAAAGAGCAGACAGCTCCTGCAGCCAGGTCTGACAACGTCTGAACGAAGAAAACGTGCAAAGAGAGCAGAGAAGACAACGATGAAAGCTGCTCCTCTCAGACTCACGGGGGACACATGGGCTGCCTTTTTACTTTCTCTTTCCATTAGCAGCTGTTTGGTGAGGTTTAAGCCACAAAACACACAGTTTTCTCCGCGTAACAAGACACAGGCAGACTCTGAACTTTCTTAATGCTTTTAACATAAATGTTAGCGGGTTAGCTCTATTTGCGTTGGCGTTTGCAAATAAACTCACTGCTGCGCCTCAGTTCTGTCCTGTGTGCTCCAGGGCAGGTTTGTGTTCGGTTATAACCAGGGCTTAACTTAAAAACACTGCTAGAACTAACAGCTACTGCAGAGTTACAGGACAGGAAATGTGAGAGCCTCACGTGTTTGTTGTAATTCGATCGGCCCATTTTACCGATCACCGATCACTCTTTCTGATCGATCGGGGCATCCTTATTAAAAACCTCTGTATGTCTCACAGCACAGCGGCCGTTTTACCGCAGATGTTTTTGTAAATAAAGGTTTGCTGATGTTAACAGTGTTGCGGCTCTGTCTCTGCCGCCGGTGTCCGCAGCTCTGTCCCTGAGGACGTCTCTGCTTCTTTCAGGCTGTTGTTTTTCATTTTGTTTCATCTGAAGCAGATCCATTGAAATTCATGACTTTCTCCCCAGACTCTGAGTCGTGAGTTAATATAAAAACCTTTCCTGTTGTGTGATGTTTCTGTGAGCTGCAGATGGAGATGAGTTTGGAGCTAAGTCTTTTGTCTGAATCCTGGTCGGGCTCTCAGTTTCTGGCCCCTCCCCCATTCACGGTCAGTCCTGAGCCTCTGCTGGCCAATCAGAGGAAATGGGGCGGGGTTTATTGTCTGACCTGACCTCTCTGATTGGCTGTACGTTGACAGTTACCGGCGCTGTTTTTACTTCTGTCACGTCGTAATCAGGGATAAACTTTTCTTAAACAAATGGTTACAGTGTAAAATCTGAATGAAAGAATAAACGACAGCTTCCTCTCGAGGTAAAAGAGTTGCAATAATCCAGTCTGATTTATTCTTTAATATGATCACTAAGTTAAATACACGGGTAACTGTCACAGGTGTTTTTCTCTACAAATTCGTGTGAAAGGGTGAAGCAGGAAGGGGAAGGGGATGAGAGGGGCAAAAGTTTGAAAGCACAGTGGGAGGGGAGCCTTTCACTCGTCCCACTGCAGCTGTGTCTCAGGAGAGCGCAGTGAGAGCCAGGAGCACACCTGGCTGTGAGGAAAGAACTCAAAACAAGGTAAATAAATAAAGTACTCGAAGATTTTAGTCACAAAAGTCCATACAGTGAATATCCCACACTCTTTCACTGCAGGCCTCCAGTCTGGTTTGAAATCTGTTCACCCACATAAAAGGTACTTTAATGTTTTATTATAACGAGATGTACTAAACACTGATATGTATTAGGGATGTAATGATACGATTTTGCAACGATACGATATGTATCAATTAGAAGTGTTCCGATACGATTCAAGAACGATATTGGCTAATTTGGAACGATACGATTCAATACCTTTGTATCAATTATACAGCTACAGATACAGCAACTTTTTGCCAAAAATCATAAAAGTTTCCTCTCAAATGTTTCACCGCGGCCGGGGTTGATTATGTCCAGCAGACAGAGAGGGAAGAAAAGTTAAATATAACATTTTATTTAATTAAAAACACAAAATTTATCTCCAAAAAGCCATATCTGGTTTTATTTTACCATACACATTTCTAATTTCGATATTTCCCATATTATCGATCGATACTTCATGTGTATCGATATTCACTTCCTAGAAAACGATACGATACAAGGTCATGTGATGTAGTTGTATCATAGGAAAAAAATCAATACATCGATACAGTCACTGTTTCGTTACAGCCCTTATACGTAGATTTATTGTTGCCATTTCTTTTAGTCCTCCCTTCATGTGGCTGAGAGCTGGCCACTGTTTTTTTCCTGGTTTATTTTCAGTTCTATTGTTTGGGCAGTACTAGTATTGTTGTTGTTGTTGTTGTTGTTGTTGTTGTTGTGTGTAGTGAGTTACTGTGTCACCTTTTATTTTGGCTGCATGTAAAGGCCACGCTTTTTGGTTTGGTTTGTTGTGTTTTATTATATTTTATATCCACATTTATTTTTTCTTTTTGGCTAACTCTAGCACAGTCTCCATAACCTTGTTGTTGAGAAATACTTCCCATCACTGAACAGGATTTAACCTGCAGTGCTTTAATGATGCTGTGAGGTCATGTTTATGTTGTTACAGTAAATAAATCTGTGTTTCTCCCAGGTCTTCATTTAATTGAATAAAGTGCACCTGGTCACAGAGGTAAACTCACTCAGGTGCAGCTGAAGCAGAGACACTGAAGCTGAGGCTGTGTCCCATCACACACAGGACATCCTGTCTCTGGACGAGTGAGGCTCACACCCAACTCTCTCTCTCTGTCTCTGTCTCCGTCTCTGTCTGTGTCTCTGTCTCTGTCTGTGTCTCTCTCTCTGTCTGTGTCTCTCTCTCTGTCTGTGTCTCTGTCTCTCTCTCCGTCTCTGTCTCTCTGTCTCTGTCTGTCTCCGTCTCTGTCTGTCTGTCTCTGTCTCTTGTCTCTGTCTCTTGTCTCTGTCTCTTGTCTCTGTCTCTTGTCTCTTGTCTCTTGTCTCTGTCTCTGTCTCCTGTCTCTTGTCTCTTGTCTCTGTCTCTTGTTTCTGTCTCTGTCTCTTGTCTCTTGTCTCTTGTCTGTGAGATCGATGTTGTGTTCACTCCAGAGTTTTGTTTAACAAAGCAACAGAAAACAAACCCAGCTCTGTCCACATGAATCATTAATGAGCACATCTGTCTGCAGGCTCCAGGAGGACGGCCCCGAGTCCCACTGTCCCCACTGTCCCCACTGTCCCCACTGTCCCCCAGAGTCCCCCACTGTCCCCCAGAGTCCCCCAGAGTCCCCCACTGTCCCCCACTGTCCCCCACAGTCCCCCACTGTCCCCACTGTCCCCCACTGTCCCCACTGTCCCCCACTGTCCCCACTGTCCCTCAGAGTCCCCCACTGTCCCCCACTGTCCCCCCACTGTCCCCCACTGTCCCACTGTCCCTCAGAGTCCCCCACTGTCCCCCACTGTCCCCCACTGTCCCCACTGTCCCCACTGTCCCCCAGAGTCCCCAGAGTCCCCCACTGTCCCCCACTGTCCCCCACAGTCCCCCACTGTCCCCACTGTCCCCACTGTCCCCCAGAGTCCCCCAGAGTCCCCCACTGTCCCCCACTGTCCCCACTGTCCCCCACTGTCCCCACTGTCCCTCAGAGTCCCCCACTGTCCCCCACTGTCCCCCACTGTCCCCACTGTCCCCACTGTCCCCCTCTGTCCCCCAGAGTCCCCCAGAGTCCCCCACTGTCCCCACTGTCCCCACTGTCCCCCACAGTCCCCACTGTCCCCCACAGTCCCCCACTGTCCCCCACAGTCCCCCACAGTCCCCACTGTCCCCGCTGTCCCCCACTGTCCCCCACAGTCCCCCACTGTCCCCCACAGTCCCCCACTGTCCCCCACAGTCCCCCACAGTCCCCCACAGTCCCCCACAGTCCCCCACTGTCCCCCACTGTCCCCACTGTCCACCGCAGTGAGTGAAGACAGGGATGGTCCTGATCTCATGTGGGACAAATCCAACCTGAATTCCAGAAATGTAGGGAGGTTTTTTAAAATTTGAATAAAATAAAAACTAAAAGACTTTCACGTTACATGGGTCAATATTTTATTCCCAACAGAACAAAGATAAAATAACAAATGTTTACTCTGAGAAATGTGACACTTTACCCTCAGGTCTCAGTTGGGACAGGGGCAGGTTTACCTCAGGTCGGACACGCCGGAGGACACGGGCGTCCCTGATTTCCTAAAAGAATGTCAGATTTGGACAGGTCTGACCACAGGACACTGTCCCACTCTGAAACTGTCCATTTTAAATGATTTCTCTGAATCTGAAGAACATGTCCTGCTGGAGATGATGAGATCTGCAAAACCTTTGAGGAACATTGTTTTTAAAGTTTTCCACTTTCATCTTTTTCCTCTTCACTCGTTCACCTTCATCCTGTCACAGACCTCAGATCAGTTACCTTCATCCTGTCACAGACCTCAGATCAGTTACCTTCATCCTGTCACAGACCTCAGATCAGTTACCTTCATCCTGTCACAGACCTCAGATCAGTTACCTTCATCCTGTCACTGACCTCAGATCAGTTACCTTCATCCTGTCACAGACCTCAGATCAGTTACCTTCATCCTGTCACAGACCTCAGATCAGTTACCTTCATCCTGTCACTGACCTCAGATCAGTTACCTTCATCCTGTCACAGACCTCAGATCAGTTACCTTCATCCTGTCACAGACCTCAGATCAGTTACCTTCATCCTGTCACTGACCTCAGATCAGTTACCTTCATCCTGTCACAGACCTCAGATCAGTTACCTTCATCCTGTCACAGACCTCAGATCATTTACCTTCACTCTGTCACAGACCTCAGATCAGTTACCTTCATCCTGTCACTGACCTCAGATCAGTTACCTTCATCCTGTCACTGACCTCAGATCAGTTACCTTCATCCTGTCACAGACCTGAGATCAGTTACCTTCATCCTGTCACAGACCTGAGATCAGTTACCTTCATCCTGTCACAGACCTCAGATCAGTTACCTTCATCCTATCACAGACCTCAGATCAGTTACCTTCATCCTGTCACAGACCTCAGATCAGTTACCTTCATCCTGTCACAGACCTCAGATCAGTTACCTTCATCCTGTCACAGACCTCAGATCAGTTACCTTCATCCTGTCACAGACCTCAGATCAGTTACCTTCATCCTGTCACAGACCTCAGATCAGTTACCTTCATCCTGTCACAGACCTCAGATCAGTTACCTTCATCCTGTCACAGACCTCAGATCATTTACCTTCACTCTGTCACAGACCTCAGATCAGTTACCTTCATTCTGTCACTGACCTCAGATCAGTTACCTTCATCCTGTCACAGACCTCAGATCAGTTACCTTCATCCTGTCACTGACCTCAGATCAGTTACCTTCATCCTGTCACTGACCTCAGATCAGTTACCTTCATCCTGTCACAGACCTCAGATCAGTTACCTTCATCCTGTCACAGACCTCAGATCATTTACCTTCACTCTGTCACAGACCTCAGATCAGTTACCTTCATCCTGTCACAGACCTCAGATCAGTTACCTTCATCCTGTCACAGACCTCAGATCAGTTACCTTCATCCTGTCACTGACCTCAGATCAGTTACCTTCATCCTGTCACTGACCTCAGATCAGTTACCTTCATCCTGTCACAGACCTCAGATCAGTTACCTTCATCCTGTCACTGACCTCAGATCAGTTACCTTCATCCTGTCACTGACCTCAGATCAGTTACCTTCATCCTGTCACTGACCTCAGATCAGTTACCTTCATCCTGTCACAGACCTGAGATCAGTTACCTTCATCCTGTCACAGACCTCAGATCAGTTACCTTCATCCTGTCACAGACCTCAGATCAGTTACCTTCATCCTGTCACAGACCTCAGATCAGTTACCTTCATCCTGTCACTGACCTCAGATCAGTTACCTTCATCCTGTCACTGACCTCAGATCAGTTACCTTCATCCTGTCACAGACCTCAGATCATTTACCTTCACTCTGTCACAGACCTCAGATCAGTTACCTTCATCCTGTCACAGACCTCAGATCAGTTACCTTCATCCTGTCACAGACCTCAGATCAGTTACCTTCATCCTGTCACTGACCTCAGATCAGTTACCTTCATCCTGTCACTGACCTCAGATCAGTTACCTTCATCCTGTCACTGACCTCAGATCAGTTACCTTCATCCTGTCACTGACCTCAGATCAGTTACCTTCATCCTGTCACAGACCTGAGATCAGTTACCTTCATCCTGTCACAGACCTCAGATCAGTTACCTTCATCCTGTCACAGACCTCAGATCAGTTACCTTCATCCTGTCACAGACCTCAGATCAGTTACCTTCATCCTGTCACTGACCTCAGATCAGTTACCTTCATCCTGTCACTGACCTCAGATCAGTTACCTTCATCCTGTCACAGACCTCAGATCATTTACCTTCACTCTGTCACAGACCTCAGATCAGTTACCTTCATCCTGTCACAGACCTCAGATCAGTTACCTTCATCCTGTCACAGACCTCAGATCAGTTACCTTCATCCTGTCACAGACCTCAGATCAGTTACCTTCATCCTGTCACAGACCTCAGATCAGTTACCTTCATCCTGTCACAGACCTCAGATCATTTACCTTCACTCTGTCACAGACCTCAGATCAGTTACCTTCATCCTGTCACAGACCTCAGATCAGTTACCTTCATCCTGTCACAGACCTCAGATCAGTTACCTTCATCCTGTCACAGACCTCAGATCAGTTACCTTCATCCTGTCACAGACCTCACATCAGTTACCTTCATCCTGTCACTGACCTCAGATCAGTTACCTTCATCCTGTCACAGACCTCACATCAGTTACCTTCATCCTGTCACAGACCTCAGATCAGTTACCTTCATCCTGTCACAGACCTCACATCAGTTACCTTCATCCTGTCACAGACCTCAGATCAGTTACCTTCATCCTGTCACAGACCTGAGATCAGTTACCTTCATCCTGTCACTGACCTCAGATCAGTTACCTTCATCCTGTCACAGACCTCACATCAGTTACCTTCATCCTGTCACAGACCTCAGATCAGTTACCTTCATCCTGTCACAGACCTCAAATCATTTACCTTCACTCTGTCACAGACCTCAGATCAGTTACCTTCATCCTGTCACAGACCTCAGATCAGTTACCTTCATCCTGTCACAGACCTCAGATCAGTTACCTTCATCCTGTCACAGACCTGAGATCAGTTACCTTCATCCTGTCACTGACCTCAGATCAGTTACCTTCATCCTGTCACAGACCTCACATCAGTTACCTTCATCCTGTCACAGACCTCAGATCAGTTACCTTCATCCTGTCACAGACCTCACATCAGTTACCTTCATCCTGTCACAGACCTCAGATCAGTTACCTTCATCCTGTCACAGACCTGAGATCAGTTACCTTCATCCTGTCACTGACCTCAGATCAGTTACCTTCATCCTGTCACAGACCTCACATCAGTTACCTTCATCCTGTCACAGACCTCAGATCAGTTACCTTCATCCTGTCACAGACCTCACATCAGTTACCTTCATCCTGTCACAGACCTCAGATCAGTTACCTTCATCCTGTCACAGACCTCAGATCAGTTACCCTCATCCTGTCACAGACCTCACATCAGTTACCTTCATCCTGTCACAGACCTCAGATCAGTTACCTTCATCCTGTCACTGACCTCAGATCAGTTACCTTCATCCTGTCACAGACCTCACATCAGTTACCTTCATCCTGTCACTGACCTCCGATCAGTTACCTTCATCCTGTCACAGACCTCACATCAGTTACCTTCATCCTGTCACAGACCTCAGATCAGTTACCTTCATCCTGTCACAGACCTCACATCAGTTACCTTCATCCTGTCACTGTCCTCAGATCAGTTACCTTCATCCTGTCACTGACCTCAGATCAGTTACCTTCATCCTGTCACAGACCTCAGATCAGTTACCTTCATCCTGTCACAGACCTCAGATCAGTTACCTTCATCCTGTCACAGACCTCAGATCAGTTACCTTCATCCTGTCACAGACCTCAGATCAGTTACCTTCTCCAGCTGAATGTGACCTGTAGCCACAGCAGGCAGCACATTTGAAATGAGCTCATTTTGTGACAAAAGTGTCACATTTTTCAGAGTAAACATTTGTTATGTTATCTTTGTTCTATTGGGAATAAAATATTGCCTCGTGTGATTTGAAAGTCTTACAGTTTTCATTTTATTCAAATGTTTAAAATGTACCAACATTTCCAGAATTCCAGTTGTAATGTAGCAATTAGCTTCTATAATTAGCCTATAAGCTAAAGGCTACAAAGTTTATCTTTTTTTTAATAAAACATATTATATAACATATAATATATATATATATAGTTCAGTCGACTGCACTGAGCTGTACCGCAGCACCATTTCTCAATTTTAATGGTACACAGAACTTTGTTGGACCACAAATTTGTCAAAATTCACACACAGTTAATCCATCTCCAGTTCTTCCACAATAACAAGTTCACTGGGGATGAGACTGACTCAGATTACTGAGCAAACATCTGTTCCTGCTGTCTAAAAATGTCTCATTTAATTATCTTTGTATTTATTAGTCGCTTGTAAAAATGAAGGTAGGAAGGATCTATTCATCGCTCCCACACATGATTATTACAAAAAAGGTCCCCTATTCTGATAAATGGACTGTTTTATAAAGTTTCTGTGTTGTTTCCTCCTCAAAAACAGACCTGGAGTTGAACGTGTACATTATTTTCAGTTATAAAATGTGAAATACTAATTCAGAGGCGTCCAAAACAATTTAAAAGCAGAATATGTGAGCTTATAAAGATAAACAGATGAAAGTTGCTCTTACTGCAGTCGTCGCTGTCGGAGCTGTGCAGCTCCACAGAAGTGTCCACGCTGCTGTTCAGAGACGTCCTCCCGGAGCCATGAGGGGACAGCAGGCAAGGGGCGTGGCTTACGGGGCCGGGGGAGGGGCTTAGGACGAAGGAGGCGGGGCTCAGGGATCCGGGGGCGGGGCTTAGACTGAACGACGCGGGGCTGAAGGGTCCGGGGGCGGGGCTTAGGCTGAACGACGCGGGGCTGAAGGGTCCGGGGGCGGGGCTTAGGCTAAACGACGTGGGGCCGAAGGGTCCGGGGGCGGGGCTTAGGCTGAACGACGTGGGGCCGAAGGGTCCGGCGGCGGGGCTCGGGGGGGCGGGGCCAGGCGTGGGGGAGGTGGGGGACAGCCGGGGGAAGTAGGCGGAGATGGTTCTGATTGGTCGGATGGGTCCCGGGCACACGTCGATGGCCATGTGCTCCTGGATGGAGATACTCAGCTTCGGAGCTCGACGGACCGCCATCGAGTCTGAGGAGACCAAGACCTGGGTTAGACCTGGTTAGACCTGGTTAGACCTGGTTAGACCTGGGTTAGACCTGGGTTAGACCTGGTTAGACCTGGGTTAGACCTGGTTAGACCTGGGTTAGACCTGGGTTAGACCTGGTTAGACCTGGTTAGACCTGGTTAGACCTGGGTTAGACCTGGGTTAGACCTGGTTAGACCTGGGTTAGACCTGGTTAGACCTGGTTAGACCTGGTTAGACCTGGTTAGACCTGGTTAGACCTGGGTTAGACCTGGTTAGACCTGGTTAGACCTGGTTAGACCTGGGTTAGACCTGGTTAGACCTGGGTTAGACCTGGGTTAGACCTGGTTAGACCTGGGTTAGACCTGGGTTAGACCTGGTTAGACCTGGTTAGACCTGGTTAGACCTGGGTTAGACCTGGGTTAGACCTGGTTAGACCTGGTTAGACCTGGTTAGACCTGGGTTAGTCCTGGTTCAGACCTGGGTTAGACCTGGGTTAGACCTGGTTAGACCTGGTTAGACCTGGTTAGACCTGGGTTAGACCTGGTTAGACCTGGGTTAGACCTGGTTAGACCTGGTTAGACCTGGGTTAGACCTGGGTTAGACCTGGTTAGACCTGGTTAGACCTGGTTAGACCTGGTTAGACCTGGGTTAGACCTGGTTAGACCTGGGTTAGACCTGGTTAGACCTGGGTTAGACCTGGTTTAGACCTGGTTTAGACCTGGTTAGACCTGGGTTAGTCCTGGTTCAGACCTGGTTCAGACCTGGTTTAGACCTGGTTAGACCTGGGTTAGACCTGGGTTAGACCTGGGTTAGACCTGGGTTAGACCTGGGTTAGACCTGGTTAGACCTGGGTTAGACCTGGTTAGACCTGGTTAGACCTGGTTAGACCTGGGTTAGACCTGGTTAGACCTGGGTTAGACCTGGGTTAGACCTGGTTAGACCTGGTTAGACCTGGTTAGACCTGGGTTAGACCTGGGTTAGACCTGGTTAGACCTGGTTAGACCTGGTTAGACCTGGTTAGACCTGGGTTAGACCTGGTTAGACCTGGGTTAGACCTGGTTAGACCTGGGTTAGACCTGGTTTAGACCTGGGTTAGACCTGGTTAGACCTGGGTTAGTCCTGGTTCAGACCTGGTTCAGACCTGGTTTAGACCTGGTTTAGTCCTGGTTTAGTCCTGGTTTAGACCTGGTTTAGACCTGGTTAGACCTGGTTAGTCCTGGTCCAGACCTGGTTAGACCTGGTTTCATCTATGAAAGGAGGAGTTTGAAGTTGGAGAAGCTGAAGTGAGTGGTTCTAAAACATGTGACACATTCACACAGGGAAGGTGGGTCAAGTGTCTCGCCCAAGGACACAACGGCAGCATGAACTGGGGAGAGCAGGAATCCATCCACCAACGCTAAAGGACTAAACCAGGCCTGTACATCAAAGCTGGTTGAACTTATCCTGGTTATGTCTCTCTTACCCAGAGTAAAAACCAAACATAAGCAGTACTAGGTTAGGTTCAGCAGGTTTCCTTAGAGATTTACCGTATTTTCTGGACTATAAGTCACACTTTTTTCCATCGTCTGGCTCGGGGTGTGACGTATACTCAGGTGTGACTTATATATTAAAATATTTCAGGTGTTGGTAGAGGGCGCTCTAGGCTTGTGTACCAGCATCTGCTGCACCTGTACCACTGACAATTTAAAATGTAAACATTACCAACAACAACTTAGGCTATAAAGACAACTGAGAAAGAGCGGAATAATTGGAAATGGAACTGATGCTGAGTCTGACGACAGCCACGCAGAGGAGGAAGCGGCGCTTCGTCTACCTCCGGAGTTGGCGGAGTTGTTCAGAAGCGACACCGAGGATGAAGAATTTAAAGGATTTAGCGATTAGGAGTGAGATGGTGAGTTTGGTGAACTTGTTATATTATGTTCTTTATGCTATAGTTATGTGAATAACTGTTAATATATTACGTTAACATACGAGACACCTATTCAGTTCGTTGTTTATGCTTCATGTAGCTGAATAACCATCAATGTGTTACGTTAGCATAGCGCACACCTATTCAGCTGTTGTTCTCTATTCTATTATTACTATAACTTGCCTTTCAACATGAAATGTCTGTTCTTGGTGTCGGATTTTGGAAAATAAATTTCCCCCCAAAAATGCGACTTATATACGTTTTTTTCTTCTTCATTATGTATTTTTTTGGCGAGTGCCACTTATACTCCGGAGCGACTTATCTGGACTTGTCTGGAAAATACGGTACATTACAACAAGATAACTTTCTTGTTTAAACAAAATGATGTTTTCGGTTGATTCCCAGTTTGGTGGTGATAATGTTCATCTGTATTGCGGCTTCTTATGAACACAAACAGTGCCTCCATTTATCTTCATCTGCTCCATGCTCCTGCAGTCTGTATCTGTGCTGCTCTGAATGAAGAACTGAAACATTTCATGAGGCATTATTGAAAAACATGATCTCGTTTTAACCACTGACTGTATGTAAGGAACTTCTTATGTGCCAACAAATGAGTGAATTTATTTTAAAAGGATCATTTTATTATATAATTTTAGTTATCATTATAAGAAGTTATGTTGTTTTAACTTAATATTATCCCGTTTAATGAGAAAAAGATCTCTTTGTTTTTTCTTTCTTTGTGGCAGGTAAGTGCTTCTGTAGACCATCTTGTTGTCTAGAGCACGGTTAAATCTCACTTAAAACATTTTCTTTCCCAGTATCTACAGCGTGTTGTGTCAGTTTTTGGTGTAAGCAGAGCCCAAACCTCCTCGCAGCCGTCAGACTCAGACTCGGACTCAGACTCAGACTGTCATGAGCTCAGATACTGACATATTCTTTCTGCTTCACTTCGCTGTGACTTTATGTGACCCTGAACGTCTCAGAGAAGCAAAGGATGCATTTTTCAACAGAGCACCGTGCTGCGAATTCCATCACAACACTGCAGCAGTAAACCTCATCTGTATTCAGGTCTAAACCAGATCTAAACCAGGTTTAAACCAGGTCTAAACCAGGTCTAAACCAGGTCCAGATACTTTTCTCTGATTGGTCAACAGGTGTAGCATTAGCATTACCAGTTACATAGTTATTGTTAGCATTAAATACTATTTTCAGTCGTAATAAGCAGGCAAAAACAGGACTATAACGGGACTAGGTCTAAACCAGGTCTAAACCAGGTCTAAACCAGGTCCAGATACTTTTCTCTGATTGGTCAACAGGTGTAGCATTAGCATTACCAGTTACATAGTTATTGTTAGCATTAAATACTATTTTCAGTCATAATAAGCAGGCAAAAACAGGACTATAACGGGACTATGTTTAAACCAGGTCTAAAGCAGGACTAAACCAGGTCTAAACCAGGTCTAAACCAGGACTAAACCAGGTCTAAACCAGGTCTAAACCAGGTCAAAATACTTTTCTCTGATTGGTCAACAGGTGTAGCATTAGCATTATGAGCTACATAGTTACTGTTAGCATTAAATACTATTTTCAGTCGTAATAAGCAGGCAAAAACAGGACTATAATGGGACTAGGACTAAACGAGGTCTAAACCAGGACTAAACCAGGTCTAAACCAGGTCTAAACCAGGACTAAACCAGGTCCAGATACTTTTCTCTGATTGGTCAACAGGTGTAGCATTAGCATTACCAGCTACATAGTTATTGTTAGCATTAAATACTATTTTCAGTCGTAATAAGCAGACAAAAACAGGACTATAACGGGACAAGGCCTAAACGAGGTCTAAACCAGGACTAAACCAGGACTATACCAAGACTAAATCAGGTCTAAACCAGGTCTAAACCAGGACTAAACCAGGTCTAAACCAGGACTAAACCAGGTCCAGATACTTTTCTCTGATTGGTCAACAGGTGTAGCATTAGCATTACCAGCTACATAGTTATTGTTAGCATTAAATACTATTTTCAGTCGTAATAAGCAGGCAAAAACAGGACTATAACGGGACTAGGTCTAAACCAGGTCTAAACCAGGACTAAACCAGGACTAAACCAGGACTAAACCAAGACTAAATCAGGTCTAAACCGAGACTCACCTCCTTTGTAGTCATCTTTTCTGTGTCCTTCCTTCATTCCTTCTTTGTGTTTACTTCTCTCCTCTCCTCTTTCTTTCTTCCTCGTGTCCTTCCTTCCTTCGTTCACTCATGCTCTGCACGAGACAAGAACATAGTGAAGAACTAAATCAGGACTAAACCAGGTCTAAACCAGGACTAAACCAGGACTAAACCAGGACTAAACCAGGTCTAAACCAGGACTAAACCAGGACTAAACCAGGACTAAACCAAGACTAAACCAGGACTAAACCAGGTCTAAACCAGGACTAAACCAGGATTGAACCAGGACTAAACCAGGACTAAATCAGGCCTAAAACAGGTCTAAACCAGGACTAAACCAGGTCTAAACCAGGACTAAACCAGGACTGAACCAGGACTGAACCAGGACTAAACCAGGTCTAAATCAGGCCTAAAACAGGTCTAAACCAGGACTAAACCAGGTCTAAACCAGGTCTAAACCAGGACTAAATCAGGTCTAAACCAGGACTAAACCAGGACTAAACCAGGACTAAACCAAAACTAAACCAGGACTAAATCAGGTCTAAACCAGGACTAAACCAGGACTAAACCAAAACTAAACCAGGACTAAATCAGGTCTAAACCAGGACTAAACCAGGACTAAACCAGGTCTAAACCAGGTCTAAACCAGGTCTAAACCAGGACTAAATTGTAAGTATAGAGACAAATTGAAAAAGAATAAAAAGACTGAAGCATGCACTAAAGGAAGGAAGCAGGAGGCGAGCGTTCAACAGTGGAGTTCTCACCACGGAGAAGAGTCCTCCAGAAGAACAGGAGCAGAGTCCTCCAGAAGAACAGGAGCAGAGTCCTCCAGAAGAACAGGAGCAGAGTCCTCCAGAAGAACAGGAGCAGAGTCCTCCAGAAGAACAGGAGCAGAGTCCTCCAGAAGAACAGGAGCAGGGGACCAGGAGCAGAGAAACAGAGGAACAGGAGCAGAGTCCTCCACAAGAACAGGAGCAGGGGAACAGAGGAACAGGAGCAGAGGAACAGGAGCAGAGGAACAGGAGCAGAGTCCTCCAGAAGAACAGGAGCAGGGGAACAGAGGAACAGGAGCAGAGATTCTTTCAGAGGAACAGGTGGAGTGTGAGCGGAGTGAAGCTGAGAGACTTCAGCGTCTGAGTCCTCCGCCTCTGCTCCTCCCTCTCTCCTCTCTCCTCTCTCCTCTCTCTCTCTGACTCCTGTCTGCGAGCTCCTCTGCTCTCTCTCGCCTTCACTCTCTCGCTCCCTAACCCTGCCTCCTACGTGCTTCTTTCTCCTGCGATCCTTCCTTTAGGGCTGTAGTTGACCAAAGGAAGTGTTAGTTAACCAAAGTTAAGCCCAGAACAGCAATTAATCGACCGAAATCAAGCAAAGAATCTGTGTGGGATTTACCAGAGTCTCACACAAAACAAACCACTTCACATTAATGAGGAGATAAAACATTTGGAAACAATGTCTGTGTAAAATATACTGTTATCTAAAAATTATGAAGTCATAAATTAGACCAGATTTATTGAGACAAAGACAGATCCAGAGCCCTAAGCAAGATTTAAAATTTCACCGCTGTATCCCACCACCACTGAAACAGAACAGAGGCTACAGTCTTTGCTACGCATTAACATCACTTTCAGTAAAATACTGGGAGGTGAAAGGACAAAGCCCCAGCATCGTAGCTAAACAACAAACTGCTACAAAAACTACAAAAACTACAAAAAATACAAAACTACAAAACTACAAAAACTACAAAACTACAAAAGTAAAACAACACAATAAAGACGTTGTTAGAAGATTTTTGCTGTTTTTGTGAATGTAGAGTGTCTCCATGTTGTTAACAAGGACATCGCTAAAAGAGCTTCTTGTTGTCGACAAACCTAAACCCCGCCCACTCACGGCAGCACTGCCACACCATTGGCCCGGACCACCACAGGTCCGGACCCAAAAAGATCAGCAGGAGCAGGACAAAATGGATTTTGTAAGTTTGTGAATTCACAAATTTCATGACCATTCAGCAGCTGTGCAAGGTGAGTAAAAAAGAGAGACTAATTATAATTTTACTTCAAGAAAAAACATTGTTTCTTAAAACAACTCTCACTTTTTATACAATGAGCTGCTGCTCTACACAAACCAGAGCACAGTGGGATTTAACTTTAGTTTTTAATGTTTTACAGACGCTGCCTGTGACGTTTGTTAAAATCCTGTCAGTGGTTCTTCAATGGAGCCCAGCTCTGCTCCGACTCTGCAGCACAGAGTCACAGAGGCTCCAGAGAACACCTCAGACTCCAGAGAACACCTCAGACTCCAGAGAACACCAAAGACTCCAGAGAACACCGCAGACTCCAGAGAACACCACGAGAACACCACAGGCTCCAGAGAACACCTCAGACTCCAGAGAACACCTCAGACTCCAGAGAACACCGCAGACTCCAGAGAACACCGCAGACTCCAGAGAACACCTCAGACTCCAGAGAACACCACAGACTCCAGAGAACACCACAGACTCCAGAGAACACCTCAGACTCCAGAGAACACCACGAGAACACCACAGGCTCCAGAGAACACCTCAGACTCCAGAGAACACCTCAGACTCCAGAGAACACCACAGACTCCAGAGAACACCGCAGACTCCAGAGAACACCTCAGACTCCAGAGAACACCGCAGACTCCAGAGAACACCTCAGACTCCAGAGAACACCACAGACTCCAGAGAACACCACACACTCCAGAGAACACCGCAGACTCCAGAGAACACCACAGGCTCCAGAGAACACCACAGACTCCAGAGAACACCGCAGACTCCAGAGAACACCGCAGACTCCAGAGAACACCGCAGACTCCAGAGAACACCTCAGACTCCAGAGAACACCGCAGGCTCCAGAGAACACCGCAGACTCCAGAGAACACCGCAGACTCCAGAGAACACCGCAGACTCCAGAGAACACCGCAGACTCCAGAGAACACCGCAGACTCCAGAGAACACCGCAGACTCCAGAGAACACCGCAGACTCCAGAGAACACCGCAGACTCCAGAGAACACCTCAGACTCCAGAGAACACCTCAGACTCCAGAGAACACCGCAGACTCCAGAGAACACCGCAGACTCCAGAGAACACCGCAGACTCCAGAGAACACCGCAGACTCCAGAGAACACCGCAGACTCCAGAGAACACCGCAGACTCCAGAGAACACCACAGACTCCAGAGAACACCTCAGACTCCAGAGAACACCGCAGACTCCAGAGAACACCGCAGACTCCAGAGAACACCTCAGGCTCCAGAGAACACCGCAGACTCCAGAGAACACCTCAGACTCCAGAGAACACCACAGACTCCAGAGAACACCACAGACTCCAGAGAACACCGTAGGCTCCAGAGAACACCGCAGACTCCAGAGAACACCTCAGACTCCAGAGAACACCTCAGACTCCAGAGAACACCACAGACTCCAGAGAACACCGTAGGCTCCAGAGAACACCGCAGACTCCAGAGAACACCACAGACTCCAGAGAACACCACAGACTCCAGAGAACACCGTAGGCTCCAGAGAACACCGCAGACTCCAGAGAACACCTCAGACTCCAGAGAACACCTCAGACTCCAGAGAACACCGCAGACTCCAGAGAACACCTCAGGCTCCAGAGAACAGCGCAGGCTCCAGAGAACACTATAGGCTCCAGAAGCTTTTGACAGGGCATCTGGACGAATGTTTTATGTTGCTTTTATAATAATAAAGCCAACATTTTGTGAGAAAGGCGTGGCTCATCGCCACAGTAACGTGTTTGTGATCGTATCTCCATGAGGTCATCAAACAAAAAAGAGAACAAAATAAAATGAAAAAATGATTTAAAGCTTGTCAAGAGGAGGACACAGATATGGCCCGACAGAACTCTGCCCTCTACTTTATCAGTACACACTGTTTTTGATCAGGCTCATTATTCTTATTATCACTCACTCTGCCTTTAGCAATATTTGCCTCCAGTTCTGGGTTAACTACCAGGCGCTGATTCTGGGACGTTTTTATTACTTCATTCCTGTTTCCTCTGTCCTCTCTCATTCACTCTGGCTCCCAACTCACTTTCCTCCCCTCTCCAGTGGGGAAAGGTGGTAATGAGGGGCCCATGTGCAGGTTTTCAGAACTGGCCCTAAAGTAATGAATCCCATTAAGGAAGTCCACATATCATACCTTTAGTTACAAAAAGTGCACTGTACTTTGTGGCCGTTTAGACAACAACGCGTTTTGCCGAATCCACAAAGGTTTAACTGCGGTTTGTCTTTCGTTTACACAAAGACGGGGTTTCCGTTTTCTGAAGCTGCAATCTTTTGAAAACGCTGGCAGAGGTGTTTTGGTCTCAGAGTGGGAGCTGCTCGGAGCCGTTTCGCTCTCTGTAAACTGTGAAAACAGTGATTGGCTGCCTGCAGGTCACATGTCAGCCAGGGGCGATTGCTCATTGACAACAAAGGAAGCCAGGCTCGTCCCAAATATTTCATAAACTGAATGGGCAAATATGCACTGCTGAATTTTATAAAATTAGGTATTAAGTTACACAAAAAGTGACTAAATATGTGTTTAATTTGGTGATTATGTTGTTCATGAATCAGCTTTATTCTGTTTCTCTGAAGCGAGCTTCCTCTCACGTCTGAGCAGACGCAGTGTAAATCCTGATGCTGAGCTTCAGTGGATTCCTCTGAGACTGCTCAGAGGTTTTTTCATAGAAAAAATGTAAGACGCTGATTGGATAAATGCTCCAAAATCATCTGCCTGTGGACGCTGAGCGTCTCCGGGAGTCAGAGGAGCAGTGTGTGAAGAGCTTGTTTTTAAGACTGAACATAACTGAACTGAACATAATCCACTGATACAGGACTCTCACTGGGGCCCCTCAGGTCCTGGGCCCCTGCCTGATGTTCTGCCCCTGCTCCCTGATTTCTCCTCGCTCCGTTCTCTCTCTGCTCTGATTTTTTCCTCATTAAGTCTCTCTTAAAGAAACAATAAGGGCAGTAGATTAGCCCAGCTTTCATTCAGCTTTCATTCAGTCCTCTAGCTCCTTTCTCTTCTCTCCTGTCTCCTGTCTCCTTGCCCCGCCTCCTAAAATGCCTCCCTCCTTCCCTCCTCCCTTGGTTTCTCCCTCGATGCTTCTTTTCTTTCTTTAATCCTTATCTGATTCCAGAGTCACTCAGGAGTTAATGAGGACAGGCTTTAGGCTCTTTCCTCTCCTAACCTCCAGTCTCCTAATCCTTCTGTCCTTTCCTCCGCAGCACTCAAGGCTTTTACTGTGAACAGATAATCCAGGTCTAATCCAGGTCTAATCCAGGTCTAAACCAGGTCTAAACCAGGTCTAAACCAGGTCTGAACCAGGTCTAAACCAGGTCTAAACCAGGTCTAAACCAGGTCTAAACCAGGACTAAACCAGGTCTAAACCAGGTCTAAACCAGGTCTAAACCAGGTCTAAACCAGGACTAAACCAGGTCTAAACCAGGTCTAAACCAGGTCTAAACCAGGACTAAACCAGGTCTAAACCAGGTCTAAACCAGGTCTAAACCAGGTCTAATCCAGGTCTAATCCAGGTCTAAACCAGGTCTAAACCAGGTCTAAACCAGGTCTAATCCAGGTCTAATCCAGGTCTAAATCAGGTCTAAACCAGGTCTAAACCAGGTCTAAACCAGGTCTAAACCAGGTCTAATCCAGGTCTAAACCAGGTCTAAACCAGGTCTAAACCAGGTCTAAACCAGGTCTAATCCAGGTCTAATCCAGGTCTAAATCAGGTCTAAACCAGGTCTAAACCAGGACTAAACCAGGTCTAAACCAGGTCTAAACCAGGTCTAATCCAGGTCTAATCCAGGTCTAAACCAGGTCTAAACCAGGTCTAAACCAGGTCTAATCCAGGTCTAAACCAGGTCTAAACCAGGTCTAAACCAGGTCTAATCCAGGTCTAATCCAGGTCTAAATCAGGTCTAAACCAGGTCTAAACCAGGACTAAACCAGGACTAAACCAGGTCTAAACCAGGTCTAAACCAGGTCTAACCCAGAGTTAGAGGAGGATTGTGGGAAGTGTAGTCCTGGCTCCTGATTGCTCGCTTGCCCCCGGATGAAGCTGGATCCTAAACGCTCACTCGGCCCTGGCTCAGAACTGGTCTCAGATTCGGTCTCAGATTCGGTCTCAGATTCGGTCTCAGATTCGGTCTCAGATTCGGTCTCAGATTCGGTCTCAGAGTCTCAGAGCCGGACTCAGAGCCGGACTCAGAGCCGGTCTGAGTGTGAGGAGCGGCAGCATCTGTGTTCTGTGTGTGTGTAATCAGTATAATCGTGCAGTAATGAGGGTTAATGATAGAGAGGAAACAGCTCCAGAGTACTCTGATGTACTGCATCTGTGCTGCTGCAGAGCCTCATATCAGCACAGGCCTGGGTTCTCTACTGCAGCGAATACAAACACACACACACACACACACACGCACACACACACACACACACACACACACACACACACACGCACACACACACGCACACACACACACACCTACACACACACACACACACACAGTTACAGATGTTTTTAATCATCTTTAATCTCAAGTACAGTCTGCGTCTTTGTCAGGCAGAGAACACAGATCTAGATTGAAGATTGTTTCTTGTGAGTTTCTGTATCACGCAGAGGAATCTAAAGTCTGCTCTCTTCTATCGCTCTCAACATGGAAAAATAATTAAAAATAAGCCTAAAATAAAAATATGTAAATAAAACAGAGAAAGAGCTGTGGTAAATGCTGTGCTGGTGGAGGATGTGCTCCTGCTGCAGCCTCACATCTTCAGTTCTGTATTGATTTAACTGTGGATCTGGAGGAGAACAGGCTCCGGGGCCCACGCTCTGGGGCCCACGCTCTGGGGCCCACGCTCCGGGGCCCACGCTCTGGGGCCCACGCTCTGGGGCCCACGCTCCGGGGCCCACGCTCTGGGGCCCACGCTCTGGGGCCCACGCTCTGAATAAAAACCCAAACCATGAATAAAACCCATAAACCACTAAACACCAAAGATTTTCCCCCTCACACATCCTGGAACCTTCTTAAGAGCATTCGTTTCACCGGGGACGTTTTTACCTGGGCACAAAGAAATAGGAAAAGGAGGTAAAAACAAACTAAAACCCCGTTCACTAAAAGACTTTAAAAAACACATAGCAACAAGTTTAAACAAAGTTAAATATTGCACCACACTGGAGACAGGCAGCGCTCGATTAAAAACTCTGCTGAGCTGCATCTGAAACAGGAAAAAGGAAAGATGATAAATTTGATTAAATAACTTGTGTGGAAAAATGCAAATAATGTTTGTTTAAAGCCAAGTGACTGTCGCTGTCAGCCAATCACAGCCAACCAGGTCTAAACCAGGTCTAAACCAGGTCTAAACCAGGTCTAAACCAGGGCTAAACCAGGTCTAAACCAGGTCTAAACCAGGTCTAAACCAGGTCTAAACCAGGACTAAACCAGGTCTAAACCAGGTCTAAACCAGGACTAAAGCAGGACTACACCAGGACTAAACCAGGTCTAAACCAGGTCTAAACCAGGTCTAACCAGGTCTAAACCAGGTCTAAACCAGGGCTAAACCAGGACTAAACCAGGACTAAACCAGGTCTAAACCAGGGCTAACCAGGTCTAAACCAGGTCTAAACCAGGTCTAAACCAGGTCTAAACCAGGACTAAACCAGGACTAAACCAGGTCTAAACCAGGTCTAAACCAGGTCTAAACCAGGACTAAACCAGGACTAAACCAGGTCTAAACCAGGTCTAAAGCAGGTCTAAACCAGGTCTAAACCAGGTCTAAACCAGGTCTAACCAGGTCTAAACCAGGTCTAAACCAGGGCTAAACCAGGACTAAACCAGGACTAAACCAGGTCTAAACCAGGTCTAAACCAGGGCTAACCAGGTCTAAACCAGGTCTAAACCAGGTCTAAACCAGGTCTAAACCAGGACTAAACCAGGACTAAACCAGGTCTAAACCAGGTCTAAACCAGGTCTAACCAGGTCTAAACCAGGTCTAAACCAGGGCTAAACCAGGTCTAAAGCAGGTCTAAACCAGGTCTAAACCAGGTCTAAACCAGGACTAAACCAGGTCTAAACCAGGTCTAAACCAGGACTAAACCAGGACTAAACCAGGGCTAAACCAGGTCTAAACCAGGGCTAAACCAGGTCTAAACCAGGACTAAACCAGGTCTAAACCAGGTCTAAACCAGGTCTAAACCAGGTCTAAACCAGGGCTAAACCAGGTCTAAACCAGGTCTAAACCAGGACTAAACCAGGTCTAAACCAGGTCTAAACCAGGTCTAAACCAGGACTAAACCAGGTCTAAACCAGGTCTAAACCAGGACTAAACCAGGTCTAAACCAGGGCTAAACCAGGTCTAAACCAGGGCTAAACCAGGTCTAAACCAGGTCTAAACCAGGACTAAACCAGGTCTAAAGCAGGTCTAAACCAGGTCTAAACCAGGTCTAAACCAGGACTAAACCAGGTCTAAACCAGGTCTAAACCAGGACTAAACCAGGACTAAACCAGGTCTAAACCAGGTCTAAACCAGGACTAAACCAGGACTAAACCAGGACTAATCCAGGACTAAACCAGGTCTAAACCAAGTCTAAACCAGGACCAAACCAGGACTCAGAGCTCAGTTTGTGGGACAGACTGCTGTTACAATAACCTAAGAAGATGAATGAATGAATGAATGAATGATGAATGAAGTCAGACTGAGAGCAGGAGGACACTGTGGATTCCCAGGAGACAGTGAAGGCCACGTAGAGCCTCCCTGGGCCCTGGGTCTGTGAACGCACCGCCACACTCATGAATATTCATGAGGCAGAGACGAGTTATTACAGCAACGATAACATCTGTAATAACTACTCTGTAATAACTCACCAGAGACCTGGACCGGGACTAGACCTGGGTTAGACCTGGTTAGACCTGGTTTAGACCTGGTTAGACCTGGTTAGACCTGGTTTAGACCTGGTTAGACCTGGTTAGACCTGGTTTGACCTGGTTTAGACCTGGTTAGACCTGGTTAGACCTGGTTAGACCTGGTTTAGACCTGGTTAGACCTGGTTAGACCTGGTTAGACCTGGTTAGACCTGGTTAGACCTGGTTAGACCTGTGTTAGACATGGTTAGACCTGGTTAGACCTGGTTAGACCTGGTTAGACCTGGTTAGACCTGTGTTAGACCTGGTTTAGACCTGGTTTAGACCTGTTTAGACCTGGTTTAGACCTGGTTAGACCTGGTTAGACCTGGTTAGACCTGGTTAGACCTGGTTTAGACCTGGTTAGACCTGGTTTAGACCTAGTTTAGACCTGGTTAGACCTGTGTTAGACCTGGTTAGACCTGGTTAGACCTGGTTTAGACCTGTTTAGACCTGGTTTAGACCTGGTTAGACCTGGTTAGACCTGGTTAGACCTGGGTTAGACCTGGTTTAGACCTAGTTTAGACCTGGTTAGACCTGTGTTAGACCTGGTTAGACCTGGTTAGACCTGGTTTAGACCTGGTTTAGACCTGGTTAGACCTGGCTAGACCTGGTTAGACCTGGTTTAGACCTGGCTAGACCTGGTTAGACCTGGTTAGACCTGGTTTAGACCTGGTTTAGACCTGGTTAGACCTGGTTTAGACCTAGTTTAGACCTGGTTAGACCTGTGTTAGACCTGGTTAGACCTGGTTAGACCTGGTTTAGACCTGGTTTAGACCTGGTTAGACCTGGTTAGACCTGGTTTAGACCTGGTTTAGACCTGGTTTAGACCTGGTTAGACCTGGTTTAGACCTGGTTTAGACCTGGTTAGACCTGGTTTAGACCTAGTTTAGACCTGGTTAGACCTGTGTTAGACCTGGTTAGACCTGGTTAGACCTGGTTTAGACCTGGTTTAGACCTGGTTAGACCTGGGTTAGACCTGGTTAGACCTGGTTAGACCTGGTTTAGACCTGGTTAGACCTGGCTTAGACCTGGTTAGACCTGGTTAGACCTGGTTAGACCTGGTTTAGACCTGGTTTAGACCTGGTTAGACCTGGTTTAGACCTGGTTAGACCTGGTTTAGACCTGGTTTAGACCTGGTTTAGACCTGGTTAGACCTGGTTTAGACCTGGGTTAGACCTGGTTTAGACCTGGTTTAGACCTGGTTAGACCTGGTTTAGACCTGGTTTAGACCTGGTTAGACCTGGTTAGACCTGGTTTAGACCTGGTTAGACCTGGTTAGACCTGGTTAGACCTGGTTTAGACCTGGTTTAGACCTGGTTAGACCTGGTTAGACCTGGTTAGACCTGGTTTAGACCTGGTTAGACCTGGTTAGACCTGGTTTAGACCTGGTTTAGACCTGGTTTAGACCTGGTTAGACCTGGTTTAGACCTGGTTAGACCTGGTTAGACCTGGTTAGACCTGGTTTAGACCTGGTTTAGACCTGGTTTAGACCTGGTTAGACCTGGTTAGACCTGGTTTAGACCTGGTTAGACCTGGTTTAGACCTGGTTAGACCTGGTTAGACCTGGTTAGACCTGGTTTAGACTTGGTTTAGACCTGGTTTAGACCTGGTTTAGACCTGGTTTAGACCTGTTTAGACCTGGTTTAGACCTGGTTTAGTCCTGGTTTAGACCTGGGTTAGACCTGGTTTAGACCTGGTCTAGTCCTGGTTTAGACCTGGTTTAGACCTGGTTTAGACCTGGGTTAGACCTGGTTTAGACCTGGTTTAGACCTGGTTAGACCTGGTTTAGACCTGGTTTAGACCTGGTTTAGACCTGGTTAGACCTGGTTAGACCTGGTTTAGACCTGGTTAGACCTGGTTAGACCTGGTTTGACCTGGTTTAGACCTGGTTAGACCTGGTTAGACCTGGTTAGACCTGGTTTAGACCTGGTTAGACCTGGTTTAGACTTGGTTTAGACCTGGTTTAGACCTGGTTTAGACCTGGTTTAGACCTGTTTAGACCTGGTTTAGACCTGGTTTAGTCCTGGTTTAGACCTGGGTTAGACCTGGTTTAGACCTGGTCTAGTCCTGGTTTAGACCTGGTTTAGACCTGGTTTAGACCTGGGTTAGTCCTGGTTTAGACCTGGGTTAGACCTGGTTTAGACCTGGTTTAGACCTGGTTAGACCTGGTTTAGACCTGGTTTAGACCTGGTTTAGACCTGGTTAGACCTGGTTAGACCTGGTTTAGACCTGGTTAGACCTGGTTAGACCTGGTTTGACCTGGTTTAGACCTGGTTAGACCTGGTTAGACCTGGTTAGACCTGGTTTAGACCTGGTTAGACCTGGTTTAGACTTGGTTTAGACCTGGTTTAGACCTGGTTTAGACCTGGTTTAGACCTGTTTAGACCTGGTTTAGACCTGGTTTAGTCCTGGTTTAGACCTGGGTTAGACCTGGTTTAGACCTGGTCTAGTCCTGGTTTAGACCTGGGTTAGACCTGGTTTAGACCTGGTCTAGTCCTGGTTTAGACCTGGTTTAGACCTGGGTTAGACCTGGTTTAGACCTGGTTTAGACCTGGTCTAGTCCTGGTCTAGTCCAGGTCCTGGGAGTAGTTTTGTTAAACTTTAATGAGCAGTTTCTGGAGAAAGCCGTTGAGACTGAGTCAGAGAAAGAAACGTGACACGAATCTCAAACTGAGGAACTCTGTCCCCACTGTCCCCACCCAGAGACACCCAGAGACATTCAGAGACACCCAGGGACATCCAGAGACATTCAGAGACACCCAGAGACACCCAGGGACATCCAGAGACATTCAGAGACACCCAGGGACATCCAGAGACATTCAGAGACATCCAGAGACATTCAGAGACATTCAGAGACACCCAGGGACATCCAGAGACATTCAGAGACACCCAGAGACACCCAGGGACATCCAGAGACATTCAGAGACACCCAGAGACATTCAGAGACATTCAGAGACACCATGTAGACGTTAGAAAAGTTCGCTGTCCATGGTGCTGAAGTGTCCTTTACTGTTACTTTGACAGAGACGTGATGTCTATTTTTAGATCTTTAATTAATTAATTAATGTGGATATTGTTAAGATGTAGACTTCAGTAAATGAGACTAAACCAGAACTACACCAGGTCTAAACCAGGTCTAAACCAGGTCTAAACCAGAACTAAACCAGGACTAAACCAGAACTAAACCAGGACTAAACCAGAACTACACCAGGTCTAAACCAGGTCTAAACCAAGTCTAAACCAGGACTAAACCAGGACTAAACCAGGTCTAAACCAGGTCTAAACCAGGTCTAAACCAAGTCTAAACCAGGACTAAACCAGGACTAAACCAGGTCTAAACCAGGTCTAAACCAGGTCTAAACCAAGTCTAAACCAGGACTAAACCAGAACTACACCAGGTCTAAACCAGGTCTAAACCAGGTCTAAACCAGAACTAAACCAGGACTAAACCAGAACTAAACCAGGTCTAAACCAGGTCTAAACCAAGTCTAAACCAGGACTAAACCAGGACTAAACCAGGTCTAAACCAGGTCTAAACCAGGTCTAAACCAGGTCTAAACCAGAACTAAACCAGGACTAAACCAGAACTAAACCAGGTCTAAACCAGGTCTAAACCAAGTCTAAACCAGGACTAAACCAGGACTAAACCAGGTCTAAACCAGGTCTAAACCAGAACTAAACCAGGACTAAACCAGAACTAAACCAGGACTAAACCAGGACTAAACCAGGTCTAAACCAGGTCTAAACCAGAACTAAACCAGGACTAAACCAGAACTAAACCAGGTCTAAACCAGAACTAAACCAGGACTAAACCAGAACTAAACCAGGTCTAAACCAGAACTAAACCAGGACTAAACCAGAACTAAACCAGGACTAAACCAGAACTAAACCAGGACTAAACCAAACCTACACCAGGTCTAAACCAGGACTAAACCAGGACTAAACCAGGACTAAACCAGGACTAAACCAGGACTAAACCAAAACTACACCAGGTCTAAACCAGGACTAAACCAGGTCTAAACCAGGACTAAACCAGGACTAAACCAGAACAAAGCCAGGTCAAAATTAGAACTAAACCTGGTCTAAACCATTACTAAGACTAAACAAAGTCTAACCCGGTCTAAAACAGGACTGGACCTGGTCTAACCCGGTCTAAACCAGGACTCCAGGTCTTGTGGGTCCCTCTTTTATCCGTGCGCTGTGATTGGCCGAGCCGCCGCCTGTTGCTAGGCGACAGGGGAGTTCCTGAAGCGCTGCTGTTTGTGGGTTTTACATAACGCCGCATACGGAAACACCACCGAGTACTGCAGAGCTTACACAAGACTACTGCAACACTGTGGGTCTCAACTGGTGGGTGTGGGCCTCAGACAGGGCTCACAGGGGGAGCTGATGTTAGTCCTGGACGAGCCCAGACCTGGACCGGGACTTCATGGGTCCAGCCTGGATCCGGCTTCAGGTTTACCACAAAATCTGTTCTGAAATCAGCCTCGAACGTTTGAGGTCTGAAAGCTCTCAGGGCAAGCTGTCCCTATCTCACAATGGCAACAAGTCAGATTCCTGGATCCAGACTGTGATCCAGATCAATTCAATTCAAATTTTATTTATATAGCACATTTAAACTCTAACTTGACCACAGTGCTGGAAATCAAACCAGAACAAATTCTAGTGGTGTGGATACATACAGTCTATGATAACATAACAAACCAGATACTAAAATAACAATAGGTGCACAATAAAAGAACAATAAAAGATCAATAAATATATAAATAGGGAATAAAATCAACCAAGATATCCTGCCTAAGATTAAGCACAGACGTTTCATCCTTCACTTTAAACGACCTTTACTGACCGTCACGTTCTGAGTTATTTACACACGAACAAAACTTCATCTGTTTGGAGGAGCTAAAAAAAACTCTGCTTCTGTAAAAAAGCGGGTCACAGTAAAATGATCGGGGCGAAACTGGGTCTAACGGCCAGACCCGGGTTACATAAGGCCTGGATTCTTTGTGGAAAACTGGTGGGTGAGGACCCAAAAGTGGGTCCTTGGCAGAGGTGGAAAGCAACTGCTGTAGATACTCAAGTAAAGGTGGGACAAAACATCGATTATGTGATATATCGCGATATTTTGTGAACCGATATGATATCGATACTTTGATACCGATATATTTTTTGTGACGCATGCATAATAATGGTGCTACAGCGCTGCACTGTCAAATATGGTCAAGATTATCAATACTTAGATATTGATATTGACTTTCAATACAGAAATATTAAATTCTTGCATAGATACCAATATGAAAGTGTTCTACTGCTGCAGTGGCATAAAGTAGCTATAATAAGTAACATGAAAGTATATAGCCCTTTATAATTCACAAAAACTCAGTTAAAGTATTAAGGAGGATCTTTATAAATTCATTTTTTTGCAATATTTATTAAAACTACCTTCATTGCCCTGTATAAGGCTTATAAATTGGTGTATTAGAAAATATAATAATAATATTAATAAACAGTGGACTCTGTGGGACTTGAAAAACCTCAACCAATCATTTTCATCATGAGTACGGTAACCATTGTTCCATGGACTCACCAATCATTCTGACTTCCTAGTTTCGGCGATACGTCATTGTTTATGTAGCCCAGCGTTAGCCTCATCGTAGCGCAGCCTGGCTTCGAAGAACACGATGGCTGAGGAAAACCGTGAACCGGGCGGATGCAAAAGGAAAACTGTTTTTGAAGTGTACCAGAGGAGGAGGAGAAAAACTGTAGAAGAGCAGAATAAAACCCGTGTAGTTCTTGGCGATTCCTTCAAAGGACGGCGTGCGCTGTAGGAACAGAAAGGGCTTCAGACGATGCATTGGTCGCCAAGTTTCTGCAGGACAGGTAACGTTTATCTTATCGTTTGAAAAAAATGCCTTTTTTCTTTATCTGTTGAACCTTTTCAACTGTACAGCAGTCAGTTTGCTAATGCTACCAATAGCAGGAGGACAGATATTTTTGCTCACATTTAGGGACTGTGCATGTGACTGGGTCTGTGTGGGGAACTAGGTCAAAGGTCGAGTAAACAAACGATGCAGGTCTAGGTTTAGACGAATCTCCGCTGATGCCGGCTGTAAACAAACACTCGTGTTCCAACGCTCGTGCACGTCGCTGTGGAGGAGTTCCTTGGAAAGGAACAGTGAAGGGCGGGGCCTGACGCATGCGCAGTATTCATAAAAGGACAAACAGCGATCGCTGGTTTCTCAGCAAAAAAAACACCTCCCTAAGTTTATCTTGTGCGATTTATCAATAACCGCCATATCGTGATGTTATTGGTATCATGAGCCATGTATCGCATATCGTATCGTGAGTTACCCTGTGATTCCCAGCTTAGTAATTCACAAAATATACTTACATCATAGATTTTATTTTATTTTTTTATTTTTTGGAGGGAAAATGTAACTCGTCAAAAACAGACCTGGAGTTGTGTTTTGTTTGAGTAATCCTGTATTCTCTGGCACTGAGTTTCCAATGCCTCAGGCTCCACCACAAACCTCCGCCCACTCCCACGAAGCCCCACCCACTCCAAGAAGCACTGACCAATCAGCAACAAGCTCCTCTGCATCCAGTCTGCTCTCGTTTGTTTATCCACTGATTCCTCACAGACATTTGGGAATAAAACAGCATCATACAAGAAGTTTAAGGAAGTGAAGTGCGCTTTTTCTTTGATTGTGTTCAAAAGAGCGTCACAGAGTATTTCTTTCACCTCTGGTCGTGGAATGAGGAAAATATCGTCATCGTGTTTTCATAGATTCTGTGAGAGTTTGGTGAGGTTCAGTTGTAAAAAGTGAGTCTGAATAACTCGATGCTGTCTGTGGAGGAGCGTCCCAGCTGTGGAACCAGGCGACGGTGAGGATTTCAGGTTTTAGGCTCTTATGTAACTGCTGTTTACTGCATTAAAGCCAAGCCCAGCGCTGACTCAGCATTTTTCCAACTCTTTACAGCGAGTCGGCAAAAAACTGTTGAACGAAGAGAGCATGTGTCAAAGAATAAGGAGCGTAACAGCACAAAAGAAGGAACTAAACCAGGACCTGACCGGGATGAAGATGGGACGAAGGCAGGTGTCGACCAGGACAGAACCAGGACAAAACAAGCACTGCTTAATATTAACTCAACCGATGGGAGTTCTTAGTTTTTAGGCAACACCTTCAATACAAAAAATGCCATTTCTCTGCTGAAGTATTTGGGGCTGCATGATAAAGAAAAAAAACCCCAAAAAACAGTGATAACTGTTCGATAACTCTGTTGAATAGTGCGATAACAATATTATTGCGAGTTTTGAAAATATGGCCTACTTTCCCCTTCACTGTAAGGTAAATTCATAAGACAAGATAGCGTCAAAATCAAAACTTGACAGACTAAACCAGGAATAAAACAAGGCTAAATTATGTCTAAATTAAGGAAATTACCGCTAAAACTGGACTTTTTAAACATTTTTATTTAGTCAACAGATTTTCTTTTAAGGGTCTGGTGGGAAATGATTCTTCAGTGTAAATCTCTGTCAGATGGAAGACCACAGCCGATCAGCCAACCGAGCTACAGCCACTCACTATTTATTTATTTTTATTGATAGAATTTGTATGTATTTATTTTAAAGTATTTAAAAATTGTATTTATGTTTTATTTATTTTTATGTATTTTTTATTTATATATTTTATTTATTTTTGTGTATTTTTTATTTATAGATTATATTTATTTATGTGCATTTTTAAAATTCATATATTTTATTTATTTTTGTGCATTTTTAATTTATAGATTTTATTTATTTTTGTGTATTTTTTAATTTATAGATTTAATTTATTTTTGTGTATTTTTAATTTATAGATTTTATTTATTTTTGTGCATTTTTAAAATGTATATATTTTATTTATTTTGTTTTTATTTATTTATATATTTTATTTATTTTTGTGTATTTTTTAATTTATAGATTTAATTTATTTTTGTGCATTTTTAATTTATATATTTTATTTATTTTTGTGCATTTTTAATTTATATATTTTATTTATTTTTGTGTTTTTTTTATTTATTTACATATTTTATTTATTTATTTATTTTATGTATTTTTTTAGGTGTCCAGGGAGCACGGGGAGTCCAGTGATGCCTCAGATTTCCATCACATCCACGGCTGCCCAGTTGTTATTGCTACGCTGCCCCCTGCAGGTTACTTATTTTCACACTTTTTATTTTCCACAGTATTTTGCTTCAGATACTGAATCAGCCTGTTTTTATTTACATTAAACCATATTAAAGGCTTGAAAAAGAAAAAAAAACATTAATGAAAACTAACAATTGTTTTATCAAAGGTCCCATGTACCATATATCTAGAAAGTTACTGTAAATGTAATGACAAATGTAACTCATTACTACACACCTCACCCTCTCAGTGAAGAGGAGGTTGTGGGTTAGACTCCTGATGTCTCTGAGTGGAGCGTTACTGTGGGTCCTCTCCTCTTCCTCCCACCTTTGTCCAAACATCTGCCTGTACAGGACAACGGGAGACAAACGCCCCATATGCAGTAAACAGATGTCTGTCAGTGTGTCTGTGTGTGTGTGTCAGTGTGTGTCTGTGGGTGTCTGTGTGTGTCAGTGTGTGTCTGTGTGTGTCTGTGTGTGTCAGTGTGTGTCAGTGTGTGTCTGTGTGTGTCTGTGTGTGTCAGTGTGTGTCTGTGGGTGTCAGTGTGTGTCTGTGTGTGTCTGTGTGTCAGTGTGTGTCTGTGTGTGTGTGTCAGTGTCTGTGTGTGTCAGTGTGTCTGTGGGTGTCAGTGTGTGTCAGTGTCTGTGTGTGTCTGTGTGTGTCAGTGTGTCTGTGTGTGTGTGTCTGTGTGTGTCAGTGTGTGTGTGTGTCAGTGTGTGTGTGTGTCAGTGTGTCTGTGGGTGTCAGTGTGTGTCAGTGTGTCTGTGTGTGTCAGTGTGTGTCTGTGTGTGTCTGTGTGTGTCTGTGTGTGTCAGTGTGTGTCTGTGTGTCTGTGTGTGTCTGTGTGTCTGTGTGTGTCAGTGTGTCTGTGTGTGTCAGTGTGTGTCTGTGTGTGTCAGTGTGTCTGTGGGTGTCAGTGTGTGTCTGTGTGTGTCTGTGGGTGTCAGTGTGTGTCAGTGTCAGTGTGTGTCTGTGTGTGTCTGTGTGTGTCAGTGTGTGTCTGTGTGTGTCTGTGTGTGTCAGTGTGTGTGTGTGTGTGTCAGTGTGTGTCTGTGTGTGTCAGTGTGTGTCTGTGTGTCTCTCAGTGTGTGTCTGTGTGTCTCTCAGTGTGTGTCTGTGTGTGTCAGTGTGTGTCAGTGTCTGTGTGTGTGTGTGTCTGTGTGTGTCAGTGTGTGTCAGTGTGTGTCAGTGTGTGTCAGTGTGTGTCAGTGTGTGTCAGTGTGTGTCAGTGTGTGTCAGTGTGTCTCTCAGTGTGTGTCAGTGACCCCTAGGGCAGCCATTCCCAAAGTCAAGACGGTCGTGTCTGAAATAAGTATAATAAAAAAAATGTAATAAATTCAAACAGAAATTGAAACATAGACAGCCTCTGGGGGGCCCCCCTGTAGTACCTTCGCGGACCCCCAGGGCACCCGGGACCCTACTTTGGGAACCACTGCCCTAGGGGTTTGACAAGACTCAAAACCCACAAGACAAGAACAAGATGTTTATTTACAAATACATTTATTTTAAACCATTCATCGTTACAGTTTAATTTATTAATACATTAGGCGTGTGAGTTTTTATTTGTTACACTGTAAAAAAGCTGTATGCTTTCTTTTTACAATGCTCATGAAAACGCACTGTTATCTGAAAATCTTTTCTGACAAACTGGACACCTGCAGGGTTTCCCTCCGTATGTGTCGTTACTTTTGAAGGACTGAACAGCTGAAGGGTTTACCTCATCACTATGTGTGTTTACGCACATGAATGTTACATGCATCTCTGTGTGAAAAGTCTTTCTGACAAACTGGACAGCTGTAAGGTTTCTCTCCTGTGTGAGTTCTCATGTGCGTGTCCAGATTGTGTTTAAATGCAAAACCTTTCTCACACACAGAGCAAACATAAGGCTTCTCTCCTGTGTGAGTTCTCATGTGACACTTTAAGATGTTGGTTCTGGTAAATCTCGCGTCACACTCTGGACACCTGTATGGTCGCTCTCCTGTGTGAGTTTTCATGTGTACTTTGAGATAATGCTCTACTGTAAAACTTTTCTCACAGACTGAACAGCTGAAGGGTTTATCTTTACTATGAGTTTGCACATGAAAATTAAACGCACTTTTGTGTGAAAATCCTTTGTTACAAACTGGGCAACTGTAAGGTTTCTCCCCAGTGTGAGTTCTCATATGAACTATGAGATAAGATTTTGTATTAAACCTTTTATTACACACAAAACAGCTGTAAGGTTTCTCGCCTGAGTGAACTCTTGTGTGTCTTTCTAAATGACTTTTATTACTAAATATTTTGTTACAAACAGAGCACTCGTGTTTTTTTGTTTCCCCTCCAACATCAGTTCCTAACATGTCCCCATTGTTTCCAGCGTCACCAGTCTCTGGTGCAGATTTGTATTTGGTGAACAGATCTGAGTTTTGTGCAGCTGTACTTGTGTCTTTTATCTGGACTTGGTTGTAGTCGTCTCCATCAGCCTCTGTCTCCATCTGTTGAGCTGAACTGCTGGCTGGAGGGTCCCAGACTTCATCATTGTCAGTGTCAGAAGAGTTGTCAGTTTGTTCCTCAGTCTCTGAGTGTAAATGTCCACAGTCCTCTCCCTGTGTTTCCTCTCTGTGCTCAGTTTGTCTTTGTTGAAGCAGTGAGGGCTGATCTTCACTCTTCACACAGACAGCAGTGAACTCTGGGAGCTGCTCTTCCTCCTGTTTGATGCTCTGTTCCTCCTTAATTTGTGGGATCTCTGTGATTTCCTGGTTCAGACTGAGATCAAGACTCAGTGAGTGAATCTGGACGTCTGCAGGAGAGAATGTAAAGAATACACATTAACACTGTATCCCAGCTGCTCTGGGTGTGAGGCAGGTTCAGAAACAATAACAGTAGTCACATTTTCCTAAATTAATGCAACTATGGGTTTTAATTATTGCATGAGGATAAAAATAATGCAGCATACATATATATTTTTCTAATTATATAAATCTCCAAGGTGACCTAAAATCCCCAAAGTGAACCTTCTCTTTTTTAATATATTTTTGCTTTTTATTAGATGGAGACAGACAGGACATTAGAGAGAGAGACGAGGAATAACATGAAGCAAATCCACCCAAACCAGAAAGTAAACCCAGGTCGCTCCAGTTTATGTGGTACATGCTCTACCAGGTGAGGCACAGAGCCACCCCAGGTCTTTAGTCATGTTACTTTTGGTCTAATTTATTTTATTTCCAAAATATTGACCCACAAAGGTCTAATTGTGAAATTGTGCATCTACCATATGTCAATAACAATGTAGTTTGGCAGTGATATTTATTTACTGTACACGGCATAAATCCTTCAGTAGTTAGATTTATATAAACGCCAACAGAGCCACGCCTGCGGCAGTGGCAGGGAAATCCTGCCACATATAATGTGCAAGTGTAAAGAAAGCTGAAAAGTGTAGAAGAGGACCGACCTGCTCCGTGTTGGGCTCGTGGGCTCACAGCACAGTCCCGCAGCTGCTGCTTTCTCTTGTTCTCCTCTTGTGAGCGACACAGTTCCTCCTCATACTCCGCTATTGTTCTTTCAAACAGCGCAAATATCTCTTCCGCAGCCGCAGTCAGCCGCGCAGTCACCAAAGCTCTCAGCATTTGGCCTTTAGACATTTTTACAAACTTGTTTTTAGCTTTAGCTCTGAGCTAACTGCATCAAACAGCTCTGGACCTTCCGTAAACTCCTCCGCTTCTTCTGTGTTTGACTGAACAGCTGAAAGCAACAGCGCCTCCTGCTGGACTGGCGGCTGCAGTCCACACAAACCTGCCATGAGTTTGTTCAAATGTGGCGAGTTTTCAGTGACACTGGAACTCAGAAGTACACATTAGTAATTCAGAATATTGTAAAGAAGTTTATGGATTCAGAGCAAATAGAGTAAAATATAAAGTATTTATTTTATTGTGATAATTGTAATAAAAAATCTGAAATTCATATTATTCACTGTGTACTGAAACTGAAAATGCTGCTGAAATAATTACAGCTTTCCACAATATTATTTTTAAATATGTGGCTGTAATTTAATTGTGAGGGAGCAAGTTTTAATATTATATAATAAAATATAATATAATAATATAAATGTGGGTACGGTGGCAGAGTGGTTAGTGTTCTCATCTCCCAGCACAGAGACCGTGCTCTGGGTGGGGTCCTCTCCTGCTTCCGCCCCTGTCCTCCTGTGTTGGTGAACTGGTGACTCTAATTTGCCCCAAGTGAATGAATGTGAGAGTGAGTCTGTGTTCGTCTCTGTCCTGGGTGCACCCCGCCTCAGGCCCAAAGTTACTGGAAGATGAATGAATGAAAAGATTTAATATAAAGCAAGTGAATCTGGATGAATGGCCAAGCAAAAACTGTTTCATCTTCAGTGAAAAACTCGGACTCGAACTCGGTGAGAAATGGGAATAAATGAGATGAATCTTTGAGAAAAGGTAGAATAATTAATTTATTTGTACAAAATTTACAATCAACACGGCACAAATCAAGACAAGCAAATATAAAGAGAATCTGACGATAAATGTTAAAAACAAAAAAAACAACAGCGCTCTATTATCACAAAATCACCCAACATCCGGACAGAAAACCTGAGGCTCCTGTCAGTACTGCGTCACCATTGGTCAGTAACTGTCAGTACTGCATCACCATTGGTCAGTAACTGTCAGTACTGCGTCACCATTGGTCAGTAACTGTCAGTACTGCGTCACCATTGGTCAGTAACTGTCAGTACTGCGTCACCATTGGTCAGTAACTGTCAGTACTGCGTCACCATTGGCCAGTAACTGTCAGTACTGCGTCCCCATTGGTCAGTAACTGTCAGTACTGCATCACCATTGGTCAGTAACTGTCAGTACTGCGTCACCATTGGTCAGTAACTGTCAGTACTGCGTCACCATTGGTCAGTAACTGTCAGTACTGCGTCCCCATTGGTCAGTAACTGTCAGTACTGCATCACCATTGGTCAGTAACTGTCAGTACTGCATCACCATTGGTCAGTAACTGTCAGTACTGCGTCACCATTGGTCAGTAACTGTCAGTACTGCGTCCCCATTGGTCAGTAACTGTCAGTACTGCATCACCATTGGTCAGTAACTGTCAGTACTGCATCACCATTGGCCAGTAACTGTCAGTACTGCATCACCATTGGTCAGTAACTGTCAGTACTGCGTCACCATTGGTCAGTAACTGTCAGTACTGCATCACCATTGGTCAGTAACTGTCAGTACTGCGTCACCATTGGTCAGTAACTGTCAGTACTGCGTCACCATTGGTCAGTAACTGTCAGTACTGCGTCACCATTGGTCAGTAACTGTCAGTACTGCGTCACCATTGGTCAGTAACTGTCAGTACTGCGTCACCATTGGTCAGTAACTGTCAGTACTGCGTCACCATTGGTCAGTAACTGTCAGTACTGCGTCAGTATGTACAGTTGAATATTTTCCAGAGGTGGGACCAAGTCAGTGCCTCGCAAGTCCAATCAAGTCACAAGTCCTGCACTTTCAAGTTTTTTTTTTAATCCTTAGGTCTCCAAACTTATTTTTTGTCACGTTTTGTATTGTTGAACTTATGCTCATGTCCCTCTTAGAAAATTAGAAACATAAAGAACAGATGGTAAATTGTTTGATGCAGCCATATTATTTCAACACCTGAAGCCCAGAAGAGGCCTACACAGAAAACAGGTTTCTGAACGCTTTAAAAGTAAAGCCAAGTTCTTCAATAATGATTTTCAATAAACCTTACATAACTTAAAAACCAGTACGTTGTATATTCACTGTATCAATAAAATGGGCTTTGTCAGGTGCTCATAGACTTCAAATAAGAATAATTCTATCACATTTGAACATTGACAAAGTGAATTTCTGCCCACTATACAGTTTTCTGAATAGTGACACCTGTGGTGAACAGGGGAACTGCAGATTAGTGCTGCGTGGACAGAGCCATGAGCTCCTAAAGCCGGGACACACCGGAGCGATCATCGGCCGTTGACGTGAGTCTGTTTGGTGAGTTCCGCACCATCGGACGCAGTTGGACACAGTTCTGAGGGAACAGTGTCAAATCTGCATCGGGCCTCGTGCTCAGCTCTGATTGGCTGTGTCCCGTTCACAATTTGTCCAACAGCTCCAGTTAACATCAAAATATAAGGAACTTTCTGTTCTACAAATACTTCATTATGTTTCCCACATCTGTAACGCTAATGTTAGCAGTTAGCTTACCTTAGCTTTAGCCTCGTGCAGATAAAAATATAATCCTCCTCTGAGGCAAACATCTGCAATAATCCAGTTCCTTTTATTCATGACTGTGATCAGAGTTTAATCTAGTGCCTATAATTATTACTGACTGATAAATACTTGAGTTAAACTCGTGTGTGTTGCTGAGTTTTGTTTACTAGAGTTTAAATAACTGCAGAGTTTAGTGACTAGCGCCGCCTGCTGTTGTAAATAGTTATTACGTTTTGCACATGCGCACTGCTCGGTCGTGGCTCTGAGTCGCTGCAGCAGCGACAGAGGAGACAGCGCCCTCTGCTGGCAGCGGTCGGTGTTGCTGTGTCCCAGGCTAAAGCTAAAGCCAGGCTGACGTAACGCTAGCAAAGAGTTGCTAACGTTACATCAATCTGAAATGGTTCCTGTTGAAAACGTTTGTGAAGGGGCGGGACATTCAGTAGAATATTTGAAGGTGATTGGCAAAGGTGGGAGACTTGAGTCACATGACTTGACTTAAGTCAGACTTAAGACACATTTTTTAAGACTTGAGCTAAATTACTTGAAATGACTTGTTTTTACAGAAAATCTATAATGAATTTAGGTGTAACATAAATGTAGGAATATGTTTGTTAATGTGAAGCATTTGTGTTAGAGCCATGTGGGAGACTTTCACTTTGACGAATGCAGCACACTTCAACACAGCAGAGACAAGAAAACACAAAGCTCACAGATACATTCAACACTACTACAGTCTGTGTGAGAGATGAAATAAAGAATGTGATGTTTAGCAGTTTACTGAGGCTACGCTGACTTTTCTGAGATCATGACAAAAGTCTGTCTGTGCATTGTAATTTAATCACTTTATATGGAGAGATTATGTTGATTTTCTGTTTGTACGCATGTGTTCTGTCTTCAGTCCTGTGTCAGAGCTGTGAATGTGTGAAATGGTCAAGCAAAGATGACAGGACTCAATTTATTATTTTAAAAACCCTCAGCTCTGTGTGCCCTACAGATTGTTTGTTGCTGGAGCCTGTATGCAATAATAACTGTCTGTACATTATAAACAGTTAGGCCTAACTCAAACCTGTGTATGACTCGACATGACTCGCTGACTAACAGCACGGACTCGACTTGATTCTGATCCAGACTGACTTGGACTTTCTGTAACTTGAAGGTGAAGACTTGATGCTTGTGACTTGCACGAGTGACTTACTCCCATCTCAGGTGATTGGACAAAACCCCAGCTCCGTAGCTAATCAGGTTATAGTCAGGTTATTGTCAGGTTATAGTCAGGTTATTGTCTGGTTATTGTCTGGTTATTGTCAGGTTATTGTCAGGTTATTGTCAGGTTATTATCAGGTTATTGTCTGGTTATTGTCAGGTTCTTGTCAGGTTCTTGTCAGGTTATTATCAGGTTATTGTCAGGTTATTGTCAGGTTCTTGTCTGGTTCTTGTCTGGTTCTTGTCTGGTTCTTGTCTGGTTATTGTCTGGTTATTGTCTGGTTATTGTCTGGTTATTGTCTGGTTATTGTCTGGTTATTGTCAGGTTCTTGTCTGGTTCTTGTCTGGTTCTTGTCTGGTTCTTGTCTGATTCTTGTCTGGTTATTGTCTGGTTATTGTCTGGGTATTGTCTGGTTATTGTCTGGTTCTTGTCTGGTTCTTGTCTGATTCTTGTCTGGTTATTGTCTGGTTATTGTCTGGGTATTGTCTGGGTATTGTCTGGTTATTGTCTGGTTCTTGTCTGGTTCTTGTCTGATTCTTGTCTGGTTATTGTCTGGTTATTGTCTGGTTCTTGTCTGGTTCTTGTCTGGTTCTTGTCTGGTTATTGTCTGGTTATTGTCTGGTTATTGTCTGGTTATTGTCTGGTTATTGTCAGGTTATTGTCAGGTTATTGTCAGGTTATTGTCAGGTTCTTGTCTGGTTCTTGTCTGGTTCTTGTCTGGTTCTTGTCTGATTCTTGTCTGGTTATTGTCTGGTTATTGTCTGGTTATTGTCTGGTTATTGTTAGGTTATTGTCAGGTTATTGTCAGGTTATTGTCTGGTTATTGTCTGGTTATTGTCAGGTTCTTGTCTGGTTCTTGTCTGGTTCTTGTCTGGTTCTTGTCTGGTTATTGTCTGGTTATTGTCTGGTTATTGTCTGGTTATTGTCAGGTTATTGTCAGGTTATTATCAGGTTATTGTCTGGTTATTGTCTGGTTATTGTCTGGTTATTGTCAGGTTCTTGTCTGGTTCTTGTCTGGTTCTTGTCTGATTCTTGTCTGGTTATTGTCTGGTTATTGTCTGGTTATTGTCTGGTTATTGTCTGGTTATTGTCAGGTTATTGTCTGGTTATTGTCTGGTTATTGTCTGGTTATTGTCAGGTTATTATCAGGTTATTGTCTGGTTATTATCAGGTTATTGTCAGGTTATTGTCAGGTTATTGTCTGGTTATTGTCAGGTTCTTGTCAGGTTCTTGTCTGGTTCTTGTCTGGTTCTTGTCTGGTTCTTGTCTGATTCTTGTCTGGTTATTGTCTGGTTATTGTCTGGTTATTGTCAGGTTATTGTCTGGTTATTGTCTGGTTATTGTCTGGTTATTGTCTGGTTATTGTCAGGTTATTGTCTGGTTATTGTCTGGTTATTGTCAGGTTATTGTCTGGTTATTGTCTGGTTATTGTCTGGTTCTTGTCTGGTTATTGTCAGGTTATTGTCTGGTTATTGTCTGGTTCTTGTCTGGTTATTGTCTGGTTCTTGTCTGGTTATTGTCTGGTTATTGTCTGGTTATTGTCTGGTTATTGTCTGGTTATTGTCAGGTTATTGTCTGGTTCTTGTCTGGTTATTGTCTGGTTATTGTCTGGTTATTGTCTGGTTCTTGTCTGGTTCTTGTCTGGTTATTGTCTGGTTATTGTCAGGTTATTGTCAGGTTATTGTCTGGTTATTGTCAGGTTCTTCTCAGGTTATTGTCAGGTTATTGTCAGATTATTGTCAGGTTATTGTCAGGTTCTTCTCAGGTTATTGTCAGGTTATTGTCAGATTATTGTCAGGTTATTGTCAGGTTATTGTCAGGTTATTGTCTGGTTATTGTCTGGTTCTTGTCTGGTTCTTGTCAGGTTATTGTCAGGTTATTGTCAGGTTATTGTCTGGTTATTGTCAGGTTATTGTCAGGTTATTGTCTGGTTATTGTCAGGTTATTGTCAGGTTATTGTCAGGTTATTGTCTGGTTCTTGTCTGGTTCTTGTCTGGTTATTGTCTGGTTATTGTCTGGTTATTGTCAGGTTATTGTCAGGTTATTGTCAGGTTATTGTCAGATTATTGTCAGGTTATTGTCAGGTTCTTCTCAGGTTATTGTCAGGTTATTGTCAGATTATTGTCAGGTTATTGTCAGGTTCTTCTCAGATTATTGTCAGGTTCTTCTCAGATTATTGTCAGGTTATTGTCAGGTTATTGTCAGGTTATTGTCTGGTTATTGTCAGGTTATTGTCAGGTTATTGTCTGGTTCTTGTCTGGTTCTTGTCTGGTTATTGTCTGGTTATTGTCTGGTTATTGTCAGGTTATTGTCAGGTTATTGTCAGGTTATTGTCAGATTATTGTCAGGTTCTTCTCAGGTTATTGTCAGGTTATTGTCAGATTATTGTCAGGTTATTGTCAGGTTATTGTCAGGTTATTGTCAGATTATTGTCAGGTTATTGTCAGGTTATTGTCAGGTTATTGTCAGGTTATTGTCAGGTTATTGTCAGGTTCTTCTCAGGTTCTTCTCAGGTTATTGTCAGGTTATTGTCAGATTATTGTCAGGTTATTGTCAGGTTATTGTCAGGTTCTTCTCAGATTATTGTCAGGTTATTGTCAGGTTATTGGCAGGTTCTTGTCAGGTTATTGGCAGGTTCTTGTCAGGTTATTGTCAGATTATTGGCAGGTTATTGTCAGGTTATTGGCAGGTTCTTGTCAGGTTATTGTCAGGTTATTGTCTGGTTCTTGTCAGGTTCTTGTCAGGTTATTGTCAGGTTATTGTCAGGTTATTGTCAGATTATTGGCAGGTTATTGTCAGATTATTGTCAGGTTATTGTCAGGTTATTGGCAGGTTCTTGTCAGGTTATTGTCAGGTTATTGTCTGGTTCTTGTCAGGTTCTTGTCAGGTTCTTGTCAGGTTATTGTCTGGTTATTGTCTGGTTATTGTCTGGTTCTTGTCAGGTTCTTGTCAGGTTATTGGCAGGTTCTTGTCAGGTTTTGGGTATCTCTTACATACATTATCAGATGAAGTCAGACCCAGTGTGTTTTTTGTGCACAATGACAACCTGAACACAACGATATGTCATTATTATGGTATCTTATAAAAAAGCTCTCCAGCGCCCCCTCCAAATTTTGTCTGGGACCCTGGATATAACTGGAAAGAATGTGGTCAGAAGCACGAGGGGCAGTCCTCTTGGAGTTGTGTGCTTCCCGCGGTCGCAAGGGCAGCTTTAATTAACATTATTTTTATATATATATTTTGTATAAGTGTTAGCTGCACCTGAACGCCTCTTGTCTGTGTTGGAGTGAGCTGCTCTCAGCCGTGAGGAGAGGGAGGGGCACAGAGGCAACAGCTTCTCCTCAAATCTCCGCTCTATCATTTCCGTCTGACCTTTAAAACTAAATTATGGTGACTTAATAACTCTTTTATGGTCGTGCGGAGTAAAACATCAGAGACACTGTCTGAAATCTCTGCAAGTTTTCGCTGATAGAGCGTTATTAGACGCAGGTATATTTGATATCATTAACAGTAAAATTTTAACGCTTGATATCTCTGTGATTTCTGATTATCAACATGAAACAAAGACTGGCATGAAGCTTAAAATCTCCTCTGTCTGTGAATCTAAATGTCACGTGCAGCTACAGCTCAACACACTGTGAAATGTGCATTAGAAAACACGCACAAGTAACATGCACAGAGAGAGAGCGTCCACGAGAGCGAGCGCTTATTACTGCGCAACGGGTTTTATTAATTGTTTCTCACACTTAACAAAAATCATAGCCTAGTTTTATTTCTTTAAAAAGCATCAAGTCTTCTCAAGTCATTGGTGTTCAAGTCCAAATCGAGTTAGGTCTTAGTTCATTTCATCAAGTCGAGTCTAAAGTCATCAAATTAGTGACTTGAGTCTGACTCTAGTCCAAGTCATGACTTTCAAGTCCACATCTCTGATGTTATCTATTCACTATGAGTACGCACGTGTCTGTTAAATGCACTGTTATGTGAAAATCTTTTCTGACAAACTGGACAACTGTATGGTTTCTCTCCTGTGTGAGTCCTCATGTGTAAACACAGCCCTTGTTTACAAATAAAATCCTTATTACACACTGTGCAAACATAAGGCTTTTCTCCTCTGTGTGTTTTCATGTGTGTATCCAGATTTTGTTTAAATGTAAAATCTTTCCCACACACAGAGCAAACAAAAGGCTTTTCTCCTGTGTGAGTTCTCATGTGACACTTTAAAATAGTGGCTGATATAAATTTGGCATCACACTCTGTACACCTGTATGGTTTGTCCTCTAAGTGACGTCTCATATGGATAATGAGATAACGCTTTATAGTGAAGCTTTTCTCACAGACTGAACAGCTGAAAGGTTTATCATTACTGTGAGTACGCACATGGATGTTAAACGCACTGCTTTGTGAAAATCCTTTGTTACAGAAGGGACAGCTGTATGGTTTCTCTCCTGTGTGACTTCTCATATGCATTTTGAGATGATCGTTTAATCTAAATCTTTTATTACAGACTGAACAGCTGTAAGGTTTCTCACCAGAGTGAACTCTTATGTGTCTTTGTAAATTAGTTTTAGCACTAAATCTCTTTTTACAAACAGAGCACTCGTGTTTTTTTGTTTCCTCTCCGACATCAGCTCCTAACATGTCAGCATCTTTTCCAGCGTCACTCGTCTCTGGTGCAGACTTGTATTTGGTGAACAGATCTGAGTTTTGTGCAGCTGTACTTGTGTCTTTTATCTGGACTTGGTTGTAGTCGTCTCCATCAGCCTCTGTTTCCATCTGTTGAGCTGAACTGCTGGCTGGAGGTTCCCAGTCTTCATCATTGTCAGTGTCAGAAGAGTTGTCAGTTTGTTCCTCAGTCTCTGAGTGTAAATGTCCATGTGGGTCTAAGCTGGTGTCTGCTGCTGCTCGTCCACAGTCCTCTCCCTGTGTTTCCTCTCTGTGCTCAGTTTGTCTTTGTTGAAGCAGTGAGGGCTGCTCTTCACTCTTCACACAGACAGCAGTGAACTCTGGGAGCTGCTCTTCCTCCTGTTTGATGCTCTGTTCCTCTGGTTCCTCTTTAATTTGTGGGATCTCTGTGATTTCCTGGTTCAGACTGAGGTTAAGACTCAGTGAGTGAATCTGGACGTCTGCAGGAGAGAATGTAAAGAATACACATTAACACTGTATCCCAGCTGCTCTGGGTTTGAGGCAGGTACAGAAACAGAGTCAGACAGTTTCACATTTTCCTAAACTACTGTAATTATTTGTTTTAACTGCTGCATAAGGATAAAATAACACAGCAAAATACAGGTAGGTCCATAAGTATTTGGATACTGACACGAGTTTTGTTATTTTAGCTTTTTACCAAAGCATATTCAAAATACAGTTGTATAATTCATATGTGCTTCAAGTGCAAACTGCCAGCTGTAATTTGAGAGTATTCATGTCCAAATCGGACAAAGGGTCTAGGAAACAACGTTTTAAAGTGTAGCTGCCTCTTTTTCAGGGGCTCAAAAGTAATTGGACAGTTGCTTCAAAAGCTATTTCGTGCATGGACCTTTCCCTCAGTGATCCTTCATAACCTGAGCAGGTAAAAGGTCTGGACTTGATTCCAGGTGTTACATTTGTATCTGAAAGCTGTTTCTGTGAAATCACAACATACAGAATCTCAATGGAAGTGAACCAGTTCATCCTTAAACTGGAGAGAAAAAAGGTGAAAAACCTCTTCACAACATCCTACCTCAGAGTAGAACTCTCTCCAGGAAGTAGTTCTGTCAGAGTCTAGGTCCACCAGAACCAGAAGTGTTCATGAGAGAAAATACAGAGTTTACCACAAGCTGCAGACTTCATCTCAGCAACAGAAAGACTGGATTAAGACTTGGCCAAAAACACCTAAAGAAGCCAGACCAGGTCTGGAAAAGCATTTTTTGAAAAGATGAGACCAAGATCAACCTGTACCAGACTCAGACCAACCTGTCAATCAGCAGAAAGAACAATAAGCAACTTTCTACGACATTTTAAAAAGATGTTTAGTGTAATAAAGTGGCCTGGGGTGGAAATGCCATATTCATGTAAACAAGAGCAGAAAGAAAAATGCTTTAAAATACTTTTTCTTAATGTAGAACTGTTTCAGCCGATGTATCGGATATTGGCATGGGGACAAGCAGGGCAAGCAGTTCTAATAACCACACGGATTAAAACTATAATGAAATTAAATCGCTATCTCTCCAAACATTTCATTTTGCCGTTCACTTCCATAAAGAATCAGTCATTACCTGCTTCCAGTCACTCTGCCCCTGCTGGCCACTCCAGGTACTGTCAAGGCAAGCTAGGCCTCTCTGTCATTCATTTCTGTCATTTTCACCTCTGTGGAGGCGGAGTCATGGTGCACTGTTTCTGTCTGGAGCTTGTCAAGCTGAGGGCCGGCAGCTTTTGGAGGCTCGCGCTGTGGTCAATCTCAGCTCAGTGACAGAGATCTCTGGCTGCCAGCAGGGGGCGATAAGCAGCGCACTGTGCAGCTTACTGCCCCATACGTTACAGTGAATCCAACTGAGCACATCTGGGACATCATGTCTCGCTCCGTCCACCAACGCCACGGTGCACCACAGACTGTCCAGGAGTTGGTGGATGCTTTAGTCCAGGTCTGGGAGGAGATCCCTCAGGAGACCATCCCCTCCTCCTCAGGAGCAAGCTTAAAGCACCTCCTTAAAGCAAATAACCTAAAATCTCAAAGTGGACCTTCTCTTTTTTAATATAGATTTTATTCGCTGAGACAGACAGGACATTCGTGAGAGAGACGGAGAATAAAAAAAATAACAAAGTGAAGGCTCCAGGCACAACAGCACTGTGTAGTGACGTTTTGGGCACCTACCCTTCATCAGACAAAGACAGGGAATAACAAATCTGCCCCAAACAGAAAGTGAAACCAGGCTGCTCCAGTTCATGTGGGACACACTGCAACAGGTGAAGCACAGAGCCATCCCACGCCTCTCTGTTCAGGCCAGGCCTTTAGAGTCATGTTAGTTTTTGTTTAATTTCCTTTAATTTACAAAATATTGTCCCACAAAGGTTTAATTGTAAAGTCGTGCATCTAAACAATCCAGGACTTAAAATGTAGTCTGGCAGTGACATTTATTTAAGGCAGTGTCCCAGGACCGTCCCAGGCTAACAACTCTTGTTGACCTGCGCAGTAGCTACACTGGTGCTGTCTGAAAGCCATCCAGCTGTTGAGCAGCCAACTGTTCCCAACTCTTGTTGCCACAAACAAATAAAAAATAATAAATTTAGAGTTTATTTAGTAACGGATTCATGCTATGCTTAGTTTATTGTTGTGTTATCAGCACAGTATAAGAGGGAAAATGTATTTTACTGCCACATACTTGTGTTAGTGTTCTACGAACATAAAATATACTAACATTAACCCTAACGCCTTTCCAAATCCTAATTATAACCAGTTTGACAAATAATCTCATATATATCATAAAAATGTGCATAAAGTTACATGAGTCACACTCACCACTTGCTGTAAATAAAGCATTCACACTGACTCTGTAGATCACTGGTAATCTGTAAAACCATGTGATCATCAGCTGCTCCACAGTGATCCATTTCCACAGCTCCTGTGTTGTCACTGAAGTTTCTTACTGTAGCAGCCTCCATCTTAAGGCAATAACAGCTGCATTAAACCAGCGTTTGTATCGTGTAACGGACATTAATATTATAACACAATATTTTTTGCTATATTTATAAATAACCACTCTAATCACAACAGTTTACTACAGAAGCTGGGGACTGCTGTAGAGACGTGAAGCTTTCAGACCTGAGGCCATCGTCAAACCATGTCCCAAATACGCTCAGGGAAAACTGGCCCTGACCTCCCAAAATACACCCATGTGACGTAATCTGCCATTAAACGATTGTAAAATGATTGTGAAAACATTTCTGCCGCTGACACTGCGCAGAACAGCAGCGAGTCAGACTGCAACAGACACTTCAGTTTATTTACTGTACACGGCATAAATCCTTCAGTAGTTAGATTTATATAAACGCCAACAGAGCCACGCCTGCGGCAGTGGCAGGGAAATCCTGCCACATATAATGTGCAAGTGTAAAGAAAGCTGAAAAGTGTAGAAGAGGACCGACCTGCTCCGTGTTGGGCTCGTGGGCTCACAGCACAGTCCCGCAGCTGCTGCTTTCTCTTGTTCTCCTCTTGTGAGCGACACAGTTCCTCCTCATACTCCGCTATTGTTCTTTCAAACAGCGCAAATATCTCTTCCGCAGCCGCAGTCAGCCGCGCAGTCACCAAAGCTCTCAGCATTTGGCCTTTAGACATTTTTACAAACTTGTTTTTAGCTTTAGCTCTGAGCTAACTGCATCAAACAGCTCTGGTCCTTCCGTAAACTCCTCCGCTTCTTCTGTGTTTGACTGAACAGCTGAAAGCAACAGCGCCTCCTGCTGGACAGAAGCGGGTTGCTCCTTGGTTTTGGATTTGTGGTTGTACAGTGACCTGCAGTGGTCCAGCTGGACTCTCTGCTGCCTCCTGCTCCCGACTCAACTCACAAGTTAATAATGAAGAAGATTTTACAGAGGCTGTTTTTCAGTTGTTAAATTCTCTTATTTTCTGTAATATTTATCCATTCACTGGAAATACAGTGAAATATTTCAAGCATTTACTCTGTGATGATTATTAAAACCAACTCAGTCTCTCATAAATCTGAATTTTGAATACTGTACTAAAATTATGAAATGTGTTTTTTATTAAACTGCTGAAATAATTAATATTTTCCACAATATTAATTTATCCACGCGTCATGTGTCATACTTTAATTTATTAATTCTTTTTTTGACAGAGCAGAAGAGAACTGGGATTGATGGACGAAGTCGATGAACCTTGGAGAAGATTAGGTGGATATTATTAAGAAGCACAACCTCAAAGATAAACAATTTATTTATACAAATACAACATTTAACATATAACCAACACATTTGATGATAAACATAAACATAACTCTAAATTGTAAACAGTAAACCTGTGTGGCCCCTGTCAGTCCTGCCACACAGGGACAGTCAGAGCGAGTTTAACTGGGCCCAGCGGCTCAGGTCCAGCCTCAGGTATCAAGTATTTCCCCTTCTCACTTCTCAGAACAGAATTAAAAGTGTGGAGGCATAAACCTTGGTGCTGTGCCTTATCCACACACATCACGGTGCCAGGTTGTCGTGTTCACACCTGAAAGTGTGCACCAAGCTCTGTACCTGGGACTCATTTCCCTGAAGCTCAACATCATAACTGCGCAGAGCTTAATGTGGAGAACGCTCACTTTGTTGTTCCATTTAAAACAACAAATACCATGAGACAGAGCTTCCCATTAGAATGACAGGGTTCTATCTGCATCCTGAGTAGATTTGAGATAAACAACAACAACCCATGTATGCTACACACAGAAGAAGAGGTCAACCGATGAGTTTCTCTATGGCCAATGCCAGTTTGCCTGGGAACTCCAGCCTCAGCGCTGTACCAGAGTCTGGTCGCCATGGAATCAATTTGATTTCTAGGGCGGAGCAAACCCAAGTAAACTGACAGCGGAGTGAGCCAATCAGAAAATGGCGGACGTGACGTTAACAAAGCGACAAGAAAGTGAGCAACGCGAAAACATCTTTCTTTTTTTTTTAAATAAAGGCTTCTAGTGCTGTAAGCTGCTGTGGTTTTAATGACTCCATATGTTTTTGGTCATTTAAAACGGAATTTACCGCTGAAAGAAACAAACTCTCAGCTCCTCGGTCGCCATCTTGATTGTTGTTGAAGACGCTGCTCGCGAAGAACACGTGACTTAAATAATTTTTATTTTATTTATTTATTTGAAAGGGACAGCGTGTATTAATGAACGGCTAGTGCCGTAAATACACCGGATTTAGCTCAAAGCTAATTTCCATCCGTAGTTCCATGGGAGAGGGGTAAAACAGGGTGTCACATAAATGAATCAAAATGCAGCGTACGGTTGGGATTTGAATCCAACCACGGCAGACGGCGGTGACCAGACTGATATTTCTCTGTAGAATAACACAGAGACATATCAGTGTCTCAGAGCAGCCGATGGCCCATAAACACTGCTGATTTTTGGGGGCCAATGTGTGGCCATTTTCTTAATTTTATGAAAAAAAATGTAGCCATTTCTTTTTGTATTGCTTATAAAACAGAAACAAATTTGTCAGAATTGGACAGTGAGAAGTTAGAGATGAGTTTTTTGAGAAAACCAAGTCCGTCTCAGTCAGACTCTGTGCAGGCGGAGCTTGGGGAGAGCTACAGAATGCATTTGGATTTTTTGTTCTACGAGGTTCTGTTCCAGAGAAATTAGCTAAATATTTTTATTGCCAGTTTTGAGCTTTTCAGGCTGGGATAAAGAGATTCTGGATGTTTCCTGTGAACGGCAGTAGTAAGAGACAAAACTGAGACAAGATGGTTGGGGACGCACTGAGCTGCTTCTCAGGACGTCCCAAAGCATCTTAGGGACCAAGTCTCAAATTTGTAGCAGGGCTGTCACAATGGCCTCTAATGAACTGGTGAATAAATAAATGACGCAGTGATCGTATTCTGCAGTCACCTGCAGCTCTGTTTCATTGTCACAACATGTGCCTGACCAAAAATTGGCCTAAAATTATAAGAGTCGCTCCATGACTGATGCTAAATGCCTAAAATCTCAGTTGACCTCTACACAGAAGTCTTTTTTGTGAATTCGAATGAAAGTTTGAATGTAGGCTGCAGTGCCTAAAGCATAAGTCACAGCATGTGCATTAAAAAAACCCAAAAGGCTACATACAAGGTTCAGTTTTCAGCTGGGTGCTCGGGCCTCGGGTTTATGCATCTGCGGTGTGGTGTGTGTCAGTATATGTGGTCCGCACTCTACCAGGTGAGGCACAGAGCCACCCCAGACCTTCTTCTTTGTTCAGGCCAGAACTTTAGACCTTCATAACAATACGAATAACATTTGTGAGGAAATTAAAGCATATAAAAAAGTGATGGGTCAAAATAAATCCAATGGATCTGACAGTGCCTGTAAATACTCCTGTAGTTGCTTATCTACGTGCACTCGCGGGCGTTTGTATAGAACATTTCCTACTCTGTACAGTTGAAAGGTTTCTATTTACTATGTCTATGCACATGTTTCTTCAATCCACTGTGATGTGAAAATTCTTTCTGACAAACTGGACAACTGTATGGCTTCACTCCTGTGTGAGTTCTCATGTGTATCGCCAGATTATATTTTAATGAAAAACCTCTGTTACACACTGTGCAAACATAAGGTTTCTCTCCAGTGTGGGTTCTCATGTGAACTTTGAGATAAGACTTTATAGCAAAGCTTTTCTTACAGACTGAACAGCTGAAGGGTTTATCTTTACTATGAGTTTGTGCATGGGTATTACATGCGACCTTGTGCGAAAACCTTTTCTGACAAACTGGGCAATGGTAAGGTTTCTCTCCTGTGTGAGTTCTCATGTGTGAATCCAGATTATATTTAAATGCAAAACGTTTCTCACACACAGAGCAAACATAAGGCTTTCTCTCCAGTGTGAGTCCTCATGTGACACTTTAAGGTTGTAGTTCTAGTAAATCTCGCGTCACACTCTGTACACCTGTATGGTTTTTCATGTTTGTGACTTCTCATATGGACATTGAGATTACGCTGTATAGTAAAGCTTTTCTCACAGACTGAACAGCTGAAAGGTTTATCATTACTGTGAGTACGCACATGGCTATTAAACGCACCGCTGTGTGAAAATCCTTTGTTACAGAAGGGACAGCTGTATGATTTCTCTCCCTGTGTGACTTCTCATATGCATTTTTAGATGATAATTTAATCTAAATCTTTTATTACAGACTGAACAGCTGTAAGGTTTCTCATTGGAGTGAACTCTTATGTGTTTTTCTAAATTAGTTTTAGCACTAAATCTCTTTTTACAAACAGAGCACTCGTGTTTTTTCGTTTTACCTTCTACATCAGTTCCTGATTTGTCAGCATCTTTTACAGCGTCACTCAGTCTCTGGTGCAGATTTGTATTTGGTGAATAAACCTGAGTTTTGTGCAGCTGTACTTGTGTCTTTTATCTGGACTTGGTTGTAGTCGTCTCCATCAGCCTCTGTCTCCATCTGTTGAGCTGAACTGCTGGCTGGAGGGTCCCAGTCTTCATCATTGTCAGTGTCAGAAGAGTTGTCAGTTTGTTCCTCAGTCTCTGAGTGTAAATGTCCATGTGGGTCTAAGCTGGTGTCTGCTGCTGCTCGTCCACAGTCCTCTCCCTGTGTTTCCTCTCTGTGCTCAGTTTGTCTTTGTTGAAGCAGTGAGGGCTGCTCTTCACTCTTCACAGAGGCAATAACGAAGTCTGGAAGCTGCTCTTCCTCCTGTTTGATGCTCTGTTCCTCTGGTTCCTCTTTAATTTGTGGGATCTCTGTGATTTCCTGGTTCAGACTGAGATCAAGACTCAGTGAGTGAATCTGGACATCTGCAGGAGAGAATGTAAAGAATACACATTAACACTGTATCCCAGCTGCTCTGGGTGTGAGGCAGGTACAGAAACAAAGACAGACAGTTTCACATTTTACTACTGTAATTATTTGTTTTAATTACTGCATGAGGAAAAAGCATTTTTTTTTAATTATTTATAGGTACTGAAAGCAGCATACTGCTCGTACTGGTTTGAAAATGCTACTGCACTCTAAATCAAAACAATGTTCTGTGGATTGCCAGTCTTTCTGCTTCTCTGATTGGACAATCGGCAATGCAGTTTTAGAACAAAAACAAAAAATGTAAATGTAAAAAACTTGGGCATTATGTTCAATATTCTTTTATTGTGAATAAATTAGCGGTTTCATTGTTAACAGTTTACCTCATATGTTGGGACACATGTGGGTCAGTTTTAAGAAATATAAAAATATATATACTGCTCATGGCACCTTTAAAGCTCATCTTTAATGCAAAAAACCTAAAACCTACAGTGGACCTTCTCATTTTTTTAAATATTTTTTGCCTTTTATTAGATGGAGACAATTAGACAGACAGGAAATTAGAGAGAGAGAGACGAGGAATAACATGAAGCACATCCACCCAAACCAGAAAGTAAACCCAGGTCACTCCAGTTTATGTGGTACAGTGCTCTACCAGGTGAGGCACAGAGCCACCCCAGGCCTTCTCTGTTCAGAGTCATGTTACTTTTGGTCTAATTTCCTTTTAGTTTACAAAATGCTGACCCACAAAGGTCTAAAACTTACAAGTTTGGAAAATTGTGCATCTAAAATATCTCAAGAACAGTGAGTGTGACAGTGACATTCAACTGCTCATGGCAAAATTATGGTAAGGTAAGGTATACTTTATTGTTACACTGCACAGCATGCTGGATTGCTGTGAAATTTGTGAGTTCACAAATTCACAATATCCATCTTGTCAGGCTCCTGCTGATCCGTTTGGGTCCAGGACCTGTGGCGGCCCGGGTCAGTATTTAAAAAATGTAAGGTACGCTGCTCCACATTTACAAAAACAGCAAAAATCTTCTAATAATGTCTTTATTGTGTTGTTTTACTGTCGTAGCGGTTTGTTTTAGCTACGAAGCTGGCGCTTTATCCAATCACCTCCCAGTATTCCTATTGAATGTCCTGCCCCTTCACAAACGTTTTCAATGGGAGCCATTCCAGACTGAGATAACGTTAGCAACTCTTTGCCAAGTTATCAATCTGGCTTTTGCCAGGTTAACTTTATTGTCCCTCATAGAGACAAATTTTTCTTGGTCACACGGCGCTGCATCGATCACAACACACATCAACATACACACGATAAAGGCTGGGACACAGGGATGATTAGTGGCTGCCTGACGCAGTCAGCAACGTGAGTTTGTTTGGTGAGTTCTCCACCATCGGACGTAGTTGGACACAGTTGGACACAGTTGGACACAGTTGGACATAGTTGGACATAGTTGGACACAGTTGGACATAGTTCTGGCCGACTGAACATCGAATCGTCGTCAGTTTGTCCCTTTCACAATTTGTCAAACAGATCGCGTTTAACATCAAAATAAAAGGAACTTTCTGTTCTACAACTACTTCATTATGTTTCCACATCTGTGATGCTAATGTTAGCAGTTAGCTTAGCTTAGCTTTAGCCTCGTGCAGATAAAAATATAAACCTCCTCTGAGGCAAACATCTGCAATAATCCAGTCTCTTTTATTGATTACTCTGATCAGACCAGTTTAATCTAGCGTGTATAAATTATTTTCAGTGATAAATACTTGAGTTAAACACATGTGTGTTGTGGAGTTTTATTTACTAGAGTTTAAATAACCGCAGAGTTTAGTGACTAGCGCCACCTGCTGTTGTAAATAGTTATTACGGTTTGCACATGCGCACTGCTCGGCCCTGGGTCTGAGTCGTTCAGAAGACACATTAGAAAGAATATTAATAAAAAATATATAAAATATATAAAATATAGAGACAATATAAAGGGATGGATTGTAAGTGCTTCAGCAGAATTTCCATTAACAATTCAAACAGATGGGGTGCACGGTGGCAGAGCGGTTAGCGTTCTAGCCTCCCAGCAAGGAGGTTGTGGGTTCGAGCCCCGGGTGGACCGATACACCATCACACGAACTCTCTGGGTGGAGTCTGCATGTCCTCCCCATGTTACCGTGGGTTCTCCGGCTTCCTCCCACCGTCCAAACACATGCATGTGTTGGTGAATTGGTGACTCTAAATTTTGCTAATTTCTCTGCCATGAAACCTCAGAGCAAAAATACAAAATGCATTTTGTAGTTAGATATCGGTATTTTTTTGTCACCTAAAATCAGTATTGGACTAAAAAAAAAATCCATATCGCTCAGGCTCCAGTTTGTATGATTTATTCTGTGTTATTTATTTGGATTCATACATTAAAACAAACATCAAGGGTTCCACTTGGGATTTAAACTTGGGATTGAAGAAAGGTTGTTTGTCCGATACCAGTGGTATTGTAACTTTTCTTTCGATACCACAAAGGTATCGTTTAATGGTACTGCATCCCTAAGCATGATTTTGCTGTTGAAAAGCCACAATTTTCTCAGAAAATACAAACGCTCCAGTTTTCTGTAGCACAAGTGGTCCACAGAGACCTGCCCTGGTACTGACATCGATATAAACTCCCAGGAGGTTCAGGCCAACTGTTTGATTGGTGTTTTGTCCATTAAACCCTGGCTATGGTCACCTGTTAGTTTTGGATCAAATATGATCTCCTCAGTCTTATTTGTATTGACTACAACCTGCTGAGCCTTACACCAGTTCATGAAGTAACTTGTTTCAGTGTGGTGCCCCTGTGTCTTGGTCTTTGTGTAACAACCCAAGGAAAGTTGTGTCATCAGAAAATTTAACAAGTAAAAAGAACAGGAGAGCTCATACATCCCTGAGGAGCTCCAGTACGGTTGGACTAAACACACTGTTTACTTTTACACACTGACTTCAATTTGCTTCCAAATACGTCAGTAGTTAAACCAGACTGTCCCTATTTAACCTGGGACAGTCCCAGTTTTAGGCTCTTTCTCCCATGTCCTAAGACATAGCTGTAAAAACTCTAAAATGTCCCAGTTTTCAACAAAGCATGTCCCAGCTGTCCCACTTTTAATCAAAAGAAAAACATAGAAAACTTGAAACACATTTGTCTAAAGACTTTTGTCACTGAATTTATTTACGATGTCATTATTTTTATCACTAAATGGTGATAAAGATTCAAAACTTAAGCCCCGGTGTCATGTACAGTTGCAAGAAAAAGTATGTGAAGTTTTTGGAATTACTGGCATTTCTGCATGATTTGGTCATTAAAATATGATCTGATCTTCATCTAAGTCACAACAACAGACAAACACAGTCTGCTTAAACTAATGCTGCAAAAAAATTACATGTTTTCATGTTTTTATTGAACATTTATGTAAACATTCACAGTACAGGGTAGAAAAAGTATGTGAACCCCTAGGGTAACGACCTCTTCAAGAGCTAACAGGAGTCAGGTGTCAGCCAACCTGGGGGCAGTGTGAGAAGATTGGAGGAGTGGCTTAAAGTGGCCCTGACCAATAAAAAACACCCCAGCTTTGAGTTTGCTGTTCTGAAGAAGCACTGCTTGATGTGAACCATGCCTTGCACAAAAGAGCTCTCAGAGACCTGCAGTAAGAACTGTTGTCTGCATAAAACTGGAAAGGTTACAAAAGTTTCTCTAAAGCCTTGATGTTCATGAGTTCAGGTACGAGCCGCTGTCGGTGAACGGAGAAGGTTCAGCTGCTGCTGCTCTCCCTGGGAGTGGCTTCCTGTAAAAATGACTGCAAGAGCACAGCGCAGACGCTCAGTGAGGAGAAGAAGAATCCTAGAGAGTCAGCTAAACACTTACACAAATCTCTGGCACAAGCAACATCTGCGTTCACAGATCTACAATGGGTCACACATTAAACAAGAATGGACTTCATGGGAGGACGCCTGGCCTGACCTCAGAGAGCGAGTCACAGCAGACCTCCCAAGAATATTACTGAACTTAAACAGTTTTGTAAAGAGGAATGGTCCAAAGTTCCTCCTGAGCTGTGCAGCTCTGATCTTCACCACAGAGAACGTGTGGCTGAGGTTATTGCTGCCAAAGGAGGTCAACAGTTATTAAATCCAAACGTTCACATGCTTTTTAAATCCTGCACTGTAAATGTTTACATGAATGTTCAACAAAAACATAAAAATATATATATAGTTTATTTGCAGCATTAGTTTAAGCAGACTGTTTGTCTGTTGTTGTGACTTTGATCAAGATCAGATCATATTTTATGACCAAATCAGAAATCCAAGTCATTCCAAACTTTTCCTTGCAACTATACTTTACATGACAAAAGATTGTGTGGATTTTGGGAATTTTTTGACACATGTTAAGGTCAAATGCACCTTGATAAGTGAATAAAATGTGTCCCAGTTTCTGGGTCTAAAATATTGTCACCCTAGATTTATGTAAAAGCCAACAGAGCCACGCCTGCGGCAGTGGCAGGGAAATCCTGCCACATATAATGTGCAAGTGTAAAGAAAGCTGAAAAGTGTAGAAGAGGACCGACCTGCTCCGTGTTGGGCTCGTGGGCTCACAGCACAGTCCCGCAGCTGCTGCTTTCTCTTGTTCTCCTCTTGTGAGCGACACAGTTCCTCCTCATACTCCGCTATTGTTCTTTCAAACAGCGCAAATATCTCTTCCGCAGCCGCAGTCAGCCGCGCAGTCACCAAAGCTCTCAGCATTTGGCCTTTAGACATTTTTACAAACTTGTTTTTAGCTTTAGCTCTGAGCTAACTGCATCAAACAGCTCTGGTCCTTCCGTAAACTCCTCCGCTTCTTCTGTGTTTGACTGAACAGCTGAAAGCAACAGCGCCTCCTGCTGGACAGAAGCGGGTTTCAAATGATGGTTTTGGATTTCTGGTTGTTAGCGGGACCACCTGTCCCACTTTTGTTTGTCCTGCACAGACATTTAGTCCTCTGTCCCTCCGTCCCACTGATGAAGATAATGTCCCTGTTTCTTATAAAAAGTGAGCTCCAAGTTCAGAACAACAAGGTAACATCGTAGACTTATTCCTTGTGATAAATGTAGAATAAATGCTTGTGTGCGTCCTGTCTCTGGGTTGTATATATGGTTGATGTTGCTGCCTCTGTTTCCATGGGGCTTTTATTTTAATTCATAAACTCTCAGTAGAGACATTACTTTGCTAAATGCGTGTTTTTAGCCTGGATCCATGGTTTTTAGCAGCTGTGTCTTTTATGTAAACGAGATTTGGACTCATTAAGTTGGTGAGTTACATAATGTCAAACAGCAAATCTTTTATTTCTCGAGTCAGTTTCACCAAATCACACAACATGTCCCACTTTTAGTACTTTTTGAGGTGGCCACCTTAATGGTTGTACAGTGACCTGCAGTGGTCCAGCTGGACTCTCTGCTGCCTCCTGCTCCCGACTCAACTCACAAGTTAATAATGAAGAAGATTTTACAGAGGCTGTTTTTCAGTTGTTAAATTCTCTTATTTTCTGTAATATTTATCCATTCACTGGAAATACAGTGAACTATTTCAAGCATTTACTCTGTGATGATTATTAAAACCAACTCAGTCTCTCATAAATCTGAATTTTGAATACTGTACTAAAACTATGAAATGTGTTTTTTATTAAACTGCTGAAATAATTTATATTTTCCACAATATTAATTTATCCACGTGTCATGTGTCATACTTTAATTTATTAATTCTTTTTTTGACAGAGCAGAAGAGAACTGGGATTGATGGACGAAGTCGGTGAACCTTGGAGAAGATTAGGTGGATATTATTAAGAAGGACAACAAGAATTTATTTATACAAATACAACATTTAACATACAACCAACACATTTGATGATAAACATAAACATAACTCTAAATTGTAAACAGTAAACCTGTGTGGCCCCTGTCAGTCCTGCCACACAGGGACAGTCAGAGCGAGTTTAACTGGGCCCAGCGGCTCAGGTCCAGCCTCAGGTATCAAGTATTTCCCCTTCTCACTTCTCAGAACAGAATTAAAAGTGTGGAGGCATAAACCTTGGTGCTGTGCCTTATCCACACACATCACGGTGCCAGGTTGTCGTGTTCACACCTGAAAGTGTGCACCAAGCTCTGTACCTGGGACTCACTAACTTCTGTTACTCTGGCTACTTTTGTTTGGTTTGCTAACTTTTGGTTCACCATTGGTCGATATTAAAATCCTCCAGTGGTGGAAGAAATGAAGTAAAACTACTTACTTACTTTACTTAAGTACAATTTTCATGTATTTGTATTTTACTTCAGTAAATTTGACAAGGGGTACTTTTACTTTTACTCCACTACATTTTTTGAGTTGGTTTGAAGAACAAAGTATTTTGAGTTTTTGTTTAAAATCCTGTGTTTTTGTCCTGCCCTCTTTGTAGACACGCAGTACTTAAATATAACAGATGCAGTAAAGTAGTACACGCAGTACTTCAATATAACAGATGCAGTAAAGTAGTACACGCAGTACTTCAATATAACAGATGCAGTACAGTAGTACACGCAGTACTTCAATATAACAGATGCAGTAAAGTAGTACACGCAGTACTTCAATATAACAGATGCAGTAAAGTAGTACACGCAGTACTTCAATATAACAGATGCAGTAAAGTAGTACACGCAGTACTTCAATATAACAGATGCAGTAAAGTAGTACACGCAGTACTTCAATATAACAGATGCAGTAAAGTAGTACACGCAGTACTTCAATATAACAGATGCAGTAAAGTAGTACACGCAGTACTTCAATATAACAGATGCAGTAAAGTAGTACTGCTTTAGAAACATCAGAATAATAAAGACAGAAGAGCTCACAGACAGATTCAGTTTTATCTATTGCTACTGATTTGTTAAAAACACAATTTTTCATCAAAATCCCTCACATTTAACACATTCATGAGTTGTCGAGTCTGTGCGAAATATGTTTACTTTTTTACTTGCAAGTACATTGAAAAGTGAGCACTTTAATACTTATACTTTTATTTTTCCTTGAGTAAATCTGTGCTCCTTTATCTTTTACTGAAGTGAAGCTGAGAACTTCTTCCACCACAGAAATCCTCAGGATCAACCTCTCCCTGAAGCTCAACATCAGAACAACTGGGCCTCACCGCGCAGAGCTTAATGTGGAGAACTCTCACTTTGTTTATTTAAAAGAACAAATAGCATGAGACACATACTATAAAGAGTTGTTATTAATACAACATGAATACAAACACAACAAACATCTAATCCACTGTTTAAGACACGTTTTAAATCACTAATAACAGTCATGAGGGAACATAGCTCTGCACAGCTTCTGCAGAATCTGTCAGTCGACTGTAACCAGACTGCGGTAAAACTGACACAGTCACACAGCAACAACCCATGTACGCTACACACAGAAGTCTTTACTGTCAAATCAAATGAAAGTTTGAATGTAGGCTACAGAACCTAAAGCATGAGTCAGAAGGTGTGTGACTCCTGACAGATTTTCCTTTTGTTCAGACAAAGTTTTTCTCTGTACAGCTGTATGGTTTCTCTTTGCTATGAGTACGCACGTGTTTATTAAACGCACTGTTATCTGAAAATCCTTTCTGACAAACTGGACAGCTGTAGGGTTTCTCTCCTGTGTGAGTTCTCATGTGAGTATCCAGATGATGTTTAAATAAAAAACCTTTCTCACACACAGTGCAAACATGAGGCTTTTCTCCTGTGTGAGTTCTCATGTGACACTTTAAGTTTGCAGCTGTGGCAAATCTCGCAACACACTCTGTACACCTGTATGCTTTCTCTACTGAGTGACTTCTCATATGGACAGTGAGATAGCGCTTCATAGTAAAGGTTTTCTCACAGACTGAACAGCTGAAAGGTTTATCATTACTGTGAGTGAGCACATGCACTTTGACAGCACTACTGTATGAAAATCCCTTTGTTACAGAAGGGACAGCTGTATGGTTTCTCTCCTGTGTGACTTCTCATGTGTATTTTGAGATGATCGTTTAATCTAAATCTTTTATTACAGACTGAACAGCTGTAAGGTTTCTCTCCTGTGTGAACTCTTGCATGTAATACTAAGCTATAATTAGTCGTGAAGATCTTTTTACAAACAGAGCACTCATGTTTTTTTGTTTCTCCTCTGACATCAGTTCCTAACATGTCGCCATCTTTTCCAGCGTCACCAGTCTCTGGTGCAGATTTGTATTTGGTGAACAGATCCTGAGTTTTGTGCAGCTGTACTTGTGTCTTTTATCTGGACTTGGTTGTAGTCGTCTCCATCAGCCTCTGTCTCCATCTGTTGAGCTGAACTGCTGGCTGGAGGGTCCCAGTCTTCATCATTGTCAGTGTCAGAAGAGTTGTCCTTTCCTTCCATATTCTCTGAGTGTAAATGTCCACAGTCCTCTCCCTGTGTTTCCTCTCTGTGCTCAGTTTGTCTTTGTTGAAGCAGTGAGGGCTGCTCTTCACTCTTCACACAAACAGCAGTGAACTCTGGGAGCTGCTCTTCCTCCTGTTTGATGCTCATGTTCCTCTGGTTCCTCTTTAATTTCTGGGATCTCTGTGATTTCCTGGTCCAGACTGGGGTCAAGACTCAGTGAGTGAATCTGAACGTCTGCAGGAGAGAATGTAAAGAATACACATTAACACTGTATCCCAGCTGCTTTGTTCTTTTCAATACTTAAAAGGTGCTGAAAGTTAGTGACAGTTAATGTGGTACATGCTCTACCAGGTGAGGCACAGAGTCACCTCAGACCTTCATTGTTCAGGCCAGGCCTTTAGAGTCATGTTACTTTTGGTCAAATTTCTTTTTATTAACAAAATGCTGTCCCACAAAGGTCTAAAACTTACAAGTTTGTAAAACTGTGCATCTAAAATATCTCAATAACAATGTAGTATGACAGTGACATTTATTTAACTGCTCGTGGCAAAAAGAAGGTAAGAAATACTTTATTGTCCCTCATAGCGACAATTTTTTCTTGGGCACGTGGCGCTGCATCCATCACAACAACACATCATCAACATACAAACAACAACAACATAAGTTCAGAAGACACTTTACAAACAACATCGTCCGTGATCATCGGAGTCTGTCCGGCCTCCTCCTCCACCAGCGGATCCAACTCACCACCAGGGGGCGCTCAGTAACAGCTCAGCTGAAGGTCAGAGGACACACAACAGTTGATCATCGACCTCCGGCCTAGGACGTCCTGGTGTTGGTTATGGACAAACTGTGGCTGCACAAAATTCCAATAACAGAACACCACTCGGGTTCAGATCGGGGAGGCCGTTCCTCCCAATCACGCCCCTCCAGGTGTCACTGCCATTGCCCACGAGAGCGTTGAAGTATCCCAGTAGAACAATGGAGTCCCCAGTCAGAGCACCTTCCCCTCCCAGGGACTCACAGAAGGCCGGGTACTCTGCTGCTGTTGGGCCCGTAAGGCAAACCCACAGTGAGAGACCTGTCCCGCACCCGGAGGCGCAGGGACGCGATCCTCTCGTTCACCGGGCCGAACTCCAACACATGGCCCGCCGCCTCTCACCACGGCCAACTCCAGTAGAACAGAGTCCAAGCGCTCTCTGGGAGCTCCTTAACCCCAGCAAGGTGACGTTCCATCAGGGGCGAAAATCACCACTTTCTTCACGATGTGATATCATATCGATACAGTGGAGCGGCGATACGATATCCCAGAGACTGCCACGATAAGATCACGATATGATGCGATAAATGGGCCCATGATTGATATAGCCATGTTATCTGCTTATTTAACCAAATATTTTGTCTAACTAAAATGCTATAGGGTATATATTATATTTATTTTATTGCAATAAAACTGAACACTTAAATTAAATTTAAACATTTTTTATTAGTTTTTATAATGTTTTAAATGGTTCAGATTCAATTAGAATAAAGTGAATATATAAAGAAATTGCTGTGAAGTATATTCATGTTTATAAAGTTGTAAATTGTTCAGTTCTAGTCATCGCTTTAATGCAGTAACTCAGACTAAAGCTGCTGTTTGTCATCTGTAGCTTGTGTCAGCAGAAGCACCTGCTTTAGACTCAGCGCCGCCGCAGCCCTGAGCCAGGCTGAGGTTTGTGAGTTCGTGAGTGTTTTATCCTGAAACTGTCCAGATCTCCATCACAGCAGATGAATTAACTCTGAATTATGTTGCTCTAAACTTTAAAAACACACAGGAACGAAGAGTTTTACCGGACATTTCCCTTGCTAATTACTTTACCACTGTTTGTTTACACTCTGTAAAGTTAAGCAGTGGAAGTACAGAGATGCGCCAGTTTCAAAATAAAAGCATGCCTTGTATATTACAGTAAGAAAACAGGATATTGATCGATGTTTACATTTTGCATTGTTACAATGCGACTGCATCAATGCATCGATGCAAATCGATGTTTTGTTACACCCCTGCATTCCAGGTCCCAAGAACAAGATTCTGTGGCCCTGGGTTGGGCATCGAGGCCCCGCCTTCGACTGCCGCCCAGATCGCACAGCACCGGCCCCTCATGGTCCTTCCTGCAGGACGGGAAGGGGATCCCACGCAGCCTTTTCAGCCTGGGCCCGCGGGTCCTGGCCACCAGGCGCTCGCCTGCGAGCCCCGACCCCGGGCCCGGCTCCAGGGCGGGGCCCCGGTAACGCCAATCTGGGCAATGTAACGGATTCTGATTTTAATGTCTTCATAAGTGCTTCTGAACCGCTCGTGGTCTGACCCGTCACCTGCGACCTGTTTGCCATGGGACGCCCTGCCAGGGGCATAAAGCCCCAGACAACATGGCTCCTAGGATCATTCGAGCACTCGGACCCCTCCACCAGGACAAGGTGGCAGGTTCAAGGAGGAGTAACCTAAACCGTTGACTCTGTTACCATGGTAACTGACTCTGTGGACCTAACCTGGTCTGCAGCAGGTTTTCTTCCTCTAACCCTGAGTTTAACCCTGATGGAGCGATCTGATTGGATAACTCACTTCCTCATTCACAAGAACACTGGGAACACTCAACACTGACCAGAGTTTAAAAATAATATTTAATTTACATTTTTAGTTTACATTTATAAAATGACTTTATACAATCATTTATCAATCAACTTTTATCAACTAAAATGTTAATGTCATGCAAATCGTTAAATGATTTAATCATAGCCTTACTTATTTTATTTTAACAATATCAAGTTTAAAAAACTTTACAATAAAATACACACTGCATTTAAAATTTTTAATATATTAAGTTTATTGAGATTAGCCATAAAGGGCAGTGTGCAATATTATTTTGATGAAAATGAAGTAAAAAGAGTATTTTTTTAGGCTTCTCACATTGTTTCAAGTAGACGCATCGATTAATTTGATCACAACAATAATATTACGATGACACGGACAGAGGCAGCAACGCCGCAGGTCGTCCAGCGGAGCAGAAACGCACCGCGCGAGTGCAGAAGACGACACATTTCTGTTTCCTGTGGGTAACAACAGTGTAACTGTGAACGAGCTAAAGCAACATCAGTGACCATTGCTAAATGGACAATTCCACTTCAAATCGTCACCAGACGGCAACATAGACAAAACAAAAGTTATGTGCAGTCGATGCAAGGATGAGTTCAGTTACCACCGCAGTAACTCGTCCCTAACATCTCATCGTGTGAGATCCAGCACAGGACGTCTCTCAGGCAGAGGCTGACGAACCTTTGAGCCCAGACAAAGAAACTGAGGAGCAGCTTCTTCCCTGAAGCTGTAAGGCTCATGAACCCAGAGAACTGTTCCTCAGGTCATATCACTCACAACCACTAAACCTGTTGTCTATTGAATGTAAATGTCTAAGATTTAAATGCTGGACACTGGTCCTGAGGAACAATTTTCATCTTTTCATGCCTGACGCTGAATGACAATAAAGAAATCTTGCTCTTGGTCTTGATCTATGGTCACCTGTTAGTTTTGGATCAAATGTTACCTCCTCAGTCTTGTTCTGACTATGAGGGGCTGAGCCTTACAGCAGTTCATGAAGTTACTTTTTTCAGTGTGATGCCCCTGTGTAGGGTGACCAGACGTCCCTGTTTAACCGGGACAGTCCCAGATTTAGGCTCCTTGTCCTATGTCTCAATGTCAAGCAAGTTTTTTTTGACCGGAAAAAAAAAGCTCAAATATTTTTTTCCACAGTGATACCTCTTGTACATCGTCTTATTATCTTTTGGGAGAAGCCTGTGTCATTTCCGGTCAAAAAAACAAAAACAAACAAAAAAAAAACTTGCTGGTTGAATAACAGTAACTTTAAGTCAGAATTTGCCAGGGGTATGAATAATTTCAGGCTTCACTGTATTTGTAAAAACACTCATATGTCCCAGTTTCAACAAACCATGTCCCAGTTGTCCCCATTTTAAACAACAGAAAACCATAGGACACTCAAATCACGTTTGTATAAAGACTTCTGTCACAAAAATGATTTACAAAGTCATTATTTGTATTAACAAAATTAAAATAATAAAATTAAAAAACTAAGCCCTAGCGTCATGAACTTTAATTAATGAGAAAATTGTAAAGATTTTGGAAGTTTTTTTGTCACTTTGTGAGTTAAAATGCACCGTGATTCGTGAAAAAATGGTCCCAGCTTTTGACTCAAATATCTGGTCACCCTAGATTTATATAAAAGCCAACAGAGCCACGCCTGCGGCAGTGGCAGGGAAATCCTGCCACATATAATGTGCAAGTGTAAAGAAAGCTGAAAAGTGTAGAAGAGGACCGACCTGCTCCGTGTTGGGCTCGTGGGCTCACAGCACAGTCCCGCAGCTGCTGCTTTCTCTTGTTCTCCTCTTGTGAGCGACACAGTTCCTCCTCATACTCCGCTATTGTTCTTTCAAACAGCGCAAATATCTCTTCCGCAGCCGCAGTCAGCCGCGCAGTCACCAAAGCTCTCAGCATTTGGCCTTTAGACATTTTTACAAACTTGTTTTTAGCTTTAGCTCTGAGCTAACTGCATCAAACAGCTCTGGTCCTTCCGTAAACTCCTCCGCTTCTTCTGTGTTTGACTGAACAGCTGAAAGCAACAGCGCCTCCTGCTGGACTGGCGGCTGCAGTCCACACAAACCTGCCATGAGTTTGTTAAAATGTGGCGAGTTTTCAGTGACACTGGGTTTTGAGTTTTTTAAAACTGCAGTAGTTCAGCAGAGTATCCGCTGACTACAGAAGAATATTGTAAAAAGAGGCAGCAAGTTAATTTAAAACAGTATTTAAGTATTTTGTGGATTCATTGCAAATCAGTTAATACCAGGTGACGTCACATGTGTGTATTCTGGGTCGCCATCTTGGGAAGCAAGTGACAGTTTTCCCCGCGTGTTTAAGAGACAAAGACTGTCACTGGTCTCAGCTCTGAAAGCTCCACACCTCCCTCACTCAGCCCTGAAACTCTCAGTGACTTTTTACTGCAGCACAGTGCACTGTGGACTGAACGTTTGGACACTGACGCTGTTTTGCCGATGCTTTTAATCACGTGATGTTATCGTATTTGTAGGTAAAAAAAAAGTTGAATAAACTCTACAATGCTGTTTGACTAGGCTGTTTATAGATACGTTATAAACATTGTGTTATATTAATAAATACTTTACTCTCTGGGCTAATGCAGCTGCTTTAAGATGGAAGCTATTAGCTCGTTAGCTAGTAAGAAGCTACAAAAAGATACTTTAGCAACTTAAGGATCAGATTATTGCTGTCTTGGCCAGGCCACTCTTGAAAAAGAGATTTGTAATCTCAATGAGGTTATCCTGGTTAAATAAAGGTTAAATAAAAAAATAAAATAAATATTGATATATATGACCTAGTAATGGCCCACAGAATACAGCTCAGTAAATTAGAATATTGCAGTAATATTCACTGTGTTTACTGAAATTATAACATTTATCTTGTGCTGCTGAAATAGTTCTAGTTTTCCACTTTTTTTTTTTAATATGTGCCTTTAATTTAATTCAATTGTGAGGGAGTAATTGTTTTATTATAAAGGAAGAGAATTGGGATAAATGGCCAAGCAAAAACTGTATCATAAGTGTAAAACTACCTGACTCAGAGAGAAATGGGAATAAATGAGATAAATCTTTGAGAAAAGGTGAGGACAGCCCAAAAAATAATTAATTTATTTGCACAAAATTTACATTCAACAGAGAACAAATCAAGGTATGTTAATACAAAGACACTTCGATGATAAATGTAAGAAAAAACAAAAGCTGGGACCACACATTAACTTAAATAGGTTATTACTAAAAACGTGCTGTTTAAATTGTGGTTATGTTCTCCAGGCTCAGGTGGCGCCAAAGTCTCATGGCTTTGTGGTTGCATGGCTCTGGTTTTCCCATTGTTCCCTGAACGCAGCATCAGGTCTCAGCAGAAAAGGTGGAGCCTGAGCTGCAGGGCATCACAGGAACAGAGCGAGTTTAACTGGGCCCAGCGGCTCAGGTCCAGCCTCAGGTATCAAGTATTTCCCCTTCTCACTTCTCAGAACAGAATTAAAAGTGTGGAGGCATAAACCTTGGTGCTGTGCCTTATCCACACACATCACGGTGCCAGGTTGTCGTGTTCACACCTGAAAGTGTGCACCAAGCTCTGTACCTGGGACTCACTAACTTCTGTTACTCTGGCTACTTTTGTTTGGTTTGCTAACTTTTGGTTCACCATTGGTCGATATTAAAATCCTCCAGTGGTGGAAGAAATGAAGTAAAACTACTTACTTACTTTACTTAAGTACAATTTTCATGTATTTGTACTTTACTTCAGTACATTTGACAAGGGGTACTTTTACTTTTACTCCACTACATTTTTTGAGTTGTTTTGAAGAACAAAGTATTTTGAGTTTTTGTTTAAAATCCTGTGTTTTTGTCGTGCCCTCTTTGTAGACACGCAGTACTTAAATATAACAGATGCAGTAAAGTAGTACTGCTTTAGAAACATCAGAATAATAAAGACAGAAGAGCTCACAGACAGATTCAGTTTTATCTATTGCTACTGATTTGTTAATTTTATTAATAATCAGGACAATTTTTCAGCAAAATCCCTCACATTTAACACATTCATGAGTTGTCGAGTCTGTGCGAAATATTTTTACTTTTTTACTTGCAAGTACAATTAAAAGTGAGCACTTTAATACTTATACTTAAGTACATATTATAAGGTTATACTTTTCCTTGAGTAAATCTGTGCTCCTTTATCTGTACTTTTACTGAAGTGAAGAAGCTGAGAACTTCTTCCACCACAGAAATCCTCAGGATCAACCTCTCCCTGAAGCTCAACATCAGAACAACTGGGCCTCACCGCGCAGAGCTTAATGTGGAGAACTCTCACTTTGTTTGTTTATTTATGTATTTATTTATTTGTTATGGACATCACAGTTACATTGGACCAACCAGATGCATTGTTTAAGTTTATTAGCACAAATGCTAATTTTCAACAGCTGTCCATAGACATAGAAACAAACACATGTTAAAATACTACAACAAATATACATAATATCAAAGATTATAGATTAGAAGCAAACAGAGACTGTTTTCTGAACATTCATTGTTAAATGTGATGTTTTAAGCCATTCCCAAACATTGTGTAAGGCCTGAGTCAGGCTCTCGCTTGCTATGCTGAGTGTTTTTGCAGAAACATATCACAGTGTCGTCTGCATACATCTGACAGTTAACACTTGGACAGCACTTTGGAAGGACATTAATATACACGGAAACAGCAAAGGGCCAAGCACAGACCCTTGTGGTACCCCCAATCAACTGACCTTTAGATGAGATTTTACTCCATTTAGTTAAACACTGGTTTCTCCCGTCAAGGTAAGATTTGAACCACTGCACAGTATCTGGTAAGTGTTTAAATTGATGTAGTTTTTTATTTTTTATTTTAAAGGGGCCCTATTATGCAAGATCAACTTTTCTGAGTTTTCCACCGTTTTAATGTTGTTCCTGCACCAAAAACAGACCTGGAGTTGTTTTTGTTTTTTTGTTTTCATTCACGCATGTTTGAGTAATCCTCTGTTTATTTACGTTGACTTCCTGAAAGGACAGAAAGGTCTTGTTTCACCAATGTCTGCCTTTTTCGCCTGACCACGCCCCTCCCCCCGACCACGCCCCCCCCCCTCGCGGCGCAGTCCCGTTCAGCTCACACCTCCCCCGCAGCAACCAAACAAACCCACCGCGGACTGCAGCGCTGCAGCAGCACATGTTGTGAGAACCTGAAGGGGCGTGACAGGAGCGTGACAGCGGGGAGGGAGGGCTCTTAAAGTAACAGGGACCTAGCATTTCTTACAGAATCAAATGATGAGTTTCTTCAACTAGGGTATTTTCAGTAATAACTGCATTTTCTGACCAACAAAACCTAAAATGCTGATCTAGAGGTGTCCTAAATTAATTTAAAGGACACAAAAAAGCATAACATGGGCCCTTTAAAAGAACAAATACTATGAGACAGATACTATAAAGAGTTGTTATTAATATAACATGAATACAAACACAACAAACATTTAATGCACTGTTTAACACACATTTTATAATAATAATAATAATAATAATAATAATGATACATTTTATTTATAGCGCACTTTACATTTGAAAAACAAATCTCAGAGTGCTACAACAAAAGAATAAAAACAGGCGTAAGTATACATACAAAAATAAGAACAGCCTACTCGGCCTTTTTTAAGGCTAATAGTAGATTTTTTAAAAAAGGAACGTCTTAAGTCCTTTTTTTGAAGGCTTCTACTGTCTGCAGACCCTAAGGTGGTCTGGGAGGGCGCTCCACAGGTGCAGCAGACTCAAAAACCCTGTCACCCATGGTTTTAAGCCTTGTCCTGGGAGGGAGCAGACGGTGCTTGTGGCCTGACCGGGTTCTAGTGCTGGGGTGAGGAGCTCTGTGAGGTAAGAGGAGCATCACCGTGCAGACAGTGATGGGTGTGAGATGTATGGGAGTCAGTGAAGTGTGCGGAGGAGGGGGGTGATGTGGTCATATTTCCGCACCCTCATCAGGATCCTGGCAGCACTGTTTTGGATGTACCGGAGCTTTTGGATACTCCTGCCAGGAATCCTGATGAGGAGAGCGTTGCAGTAGTCCAGCCTGGAGGAGACAAAGGCATGGACGAGCTTCTCTGCAGCGGAAAAGGAGAGGAAGGGGCAAAGTTTGGCAATATTACAGAAGTGAAAAAAGGAAGTTTTAGAAATGTGATTAATATGGTTTTTGAAGGTGAGTTGGGGATCAGACTTTACCCCCAGATTAGTGACCGAGGGAGAGAGGGGAATGTTATGACCGGAGACTGAAATGGAGAAGATGGGAGAGGTCTGAAGCTGGAACGAATCAGAATGGCTTCAGTTTTGGAGCTGTTTAGCTGCAGAAAGTTTTGACTCCACACCTTTATCTCCTCCAGGCAGGAGGTGAGACGAGTGGCAGTGGCAGAGGGGGTACAAGAGGGAGTGACCTTGATGTAGAGTTTAGGGCGGCACAATATGGAGATAACATGTAATAATCGATAACTATGTTGAAAATTGCAATAATGATATTATTGTGATATTTGAAAATAGAGCCTACTTTTTGAACATAGTAAGTTAAATTCTGTAAAATTTCACAAAAATGTAAGTTCCTGTATTTACAAGTCAAAACAGCGACAAAATCAAAACTTAACACAGACTAAACCAGGAATAACACAAGGCTAAGCTGTGACTAAATTAATTAAACTGGGCTTTTTAAACATTTTTATTTAGTCACAACACATGATCTTTTAAGGCTCTGGTGGAAAATGATTCTTCAGTGTAAATCTCTGTCAGATGGAAGACCACAGCGTTATATATTTAGATTCTAGCGATACGGATATTGTGATAACGATCATTTTGCGATATATTGTGCAGCCCTAGTAGAGTTATGTGTCATCAGCAGAGCAGTGGAACTGGGTCCATGCCTGATGCCTGCTGATGACACGACCGAGGGGAAGCAGATAAACTGGTGAAAAGGGTTGGACCGAGCACTGAGCCCTGAGGAACCCCACAGGTGCCGGAGAGTCCTGTGTAGTGTTGGAGGCGATGGAGGAGGATGTTGTGGTCAGCAGTGTCGAACGCAGCAGAGAGGTCGAGAAGATGAGTAGAGATGTGGAGCCGGAGTCAGAAGCCATCAGTGGGAGGGGCGGAAACCAGAATTTTTTATAAAGGCAGCAAGATTTAAGGTGGTTATGTAGTTGAGCGGAAACGTCTTTTCAAAGATTTTGGAGATATAAGGAAGCTGAGGGATGAGCCGGTAAGTTCAGTGTCTAGAGTGTTTTTTTTTTTTAGATGGGGTCTGATAATGGCTGTTTTTAGGGAAAGTGGAACATGGCCGGTTTGGGGAGAGAGGTTGATAATTTTTGTGATTAATGGGCTGATTGACTGTTTATGGGCTGTTTGTGGGGAGGAGGGGAGCGGGCCCAGGGTGCATGAAGATGGTTTGGATTTCTGGATGATGCTCTCGACCTCCTGCTGCGTTGTGTGGGTGAAAAGGGATAAGGTGATGTGTGGTGCCTGTGGTAGCGTAGTCATTTGTTGGAATGGGGTTATTGGAAAGCGAGAGAGAGGAATGAATGTGGTCTATTTTAGCTGAAAAGAAGTCCATGAACCTATTGCAGGGCTCTATTGTGTTATCAGTTTGTGTGGGGGTCTGTGGTCTGAGAAGATGGATGAAAAAAGTTGTTTTGAATTGCCAGTTTTATTATCAATACGATGAGAGAAATGGTCTGATCTGGCTTTTGAAAGTGCTTTTGAATATTTATGTTGATGTTCCCGGTAGGCGAGTTTATGCACCAGCAGTTTTAAATCACTAATGACAGTCATCAGGGAACATAGCTCTGCACAGGAGCTTAAAGCAACAGAATCTGTCGACTGTATTTAAACCATACTGCGGTAAAACTGACAGCACAACCCAAAGGATCAGCGTCAAAGATTTATGTATCTGTGGTGTGTGACTTCTGACAGATTTTCCTTTTGTTCAGACAAAGTTTTTCTCTGTACAGCTGTATGGTTTCTCTTTACTATGAGTACGCACGTGTTTATTAAACGCACTGTTATCTGAAAATCCTTTCTGACAAACTGGACAGCTGTAGGGTTTCTCTCCTGTGTGAGTTCTCATGTGAGTATCCAGATGATGTTTAAATAAAAAACCTTTCTCACACACAGTGCAAACATGAGGCTTTTCTCCTGTGTGAGTTCTCATGTGACACTTTAAGTTTGCAGCTGTGGCAAATCTCGCATCACACTCTGTACACCTGTATGCTTTCTTTTCCGAGTGACTTCGCATGTGTGCACTGAGATAGCGCTTCATAGTAAAAGTTTTCTCACAGACTGAACAGCTGAAAGGTTTATCATTACTGTGAGTACGAACATGCACTTTGACAGCACTACAGTGTGAAAATCCCTTTGTTACAGAAGGGACAGCTGTATGGTTTCTCTCCTGTGTGAGTTCTCATGTGTAATTTGAGATGATCATTTAATCTAAACCTTTTATTACAGACTGAACAGCTGTAAGGTTTTTCTCCTGTGTGAACTGTTGTGTGTATCACTAAGCTATATTTAGTTGTGAATATTTTTCTACAAACAGAGCACTCATGTTTTTTTGTTTCTCCTCTGACATCAGTTCCTAACATGTCGCCATCTTTTACAGCGTCACTCGTCTCAGGTGCAGACTTGTATTTGGTGAACAGACCTGAGTTTTGTGCAGCTGTACTTGTGTCTTTTATCTGGACTTGGTTGTAGTCGTCTCCATCAGCCTCTGTCTCCATCTGAGCTGAACTGTTGTCAGTTTGTTCCTCAGTCTCTGAGTGTAAATGTCCATGTGGGTCTAAGCTGGTGTCTGCTGCTGCTCGTCCACAGTCCTCTCCCTGTGTTTCCTCTCTGTGCTCAGTTTGTCTTTGTTGAAGCAGTGAGGGCTGCTCTTCACTCTTCACAGAGACAGCAGTGAACTCTGGGAGCTGCTCTTCCTCCTGTTTGATGTCATGTTCCTCTTTAATTTGTGGGATCTCTGTGATTTCCTGGTTCAGACTGAGGTCAAGACTCAGTGAGTGAATCTGGACGTCTGCAGGAGAGAATGTAAAGAATACACATTAACACTGTATCCCAGCTTCTTTGTGTCTGGGGCAGGTACAGAAACAATGACTACGGTGCCCCCCGAAGAGGAACATGCAAATTTGGAAATGTGGAACAAATTTAGATCACACACACACACATTTGGAAACACGCACCCAAACTCTGAACCATTACAGCAAAAATTAAAACACTACAGCAAATTATATTACGGAAAGTGTAGGGTGCTTGACTGTCAGAGCTGTTTCTTCTGTTGTTTACATCACAGAAGCTGAGCTTTCAAATTTGTGTGCGTATCTTCAAATTTTTATGCGTGTTTCCAAATTTTTGTATTTTTAAACTTTTTAGCGCGTTTTTAAATTTTTGTGCATGTTTCCAAATTTGTGTATATTTTCACATTTTTATGAGTGTTTTCAAATTTTTGTGCTTTTAAATTTTTTAGCTTTTTGAAATTTTTGTGCATGTTTCACCTTTTTGTGTGTGTTTTTGATTTTGTTGGTACAACTTGCCTTTCAGGGCCACTGTAAATGACAGACAGCAGTCACATTTTCCTAAACCTGAGCTAAGGACACACTACATTACTTTCACAGGATTTTTGGATTACACGCTGAATGGTTTCATCAGATGTTTTCTTCGCTTAAAGCTGCAAAATTTGACAGGCTGTCAAAACCCAGACCAAAACAATTTAACTCAGGGAAAGGAATCTTTAGAAGAAAGAAACTACCGTATTTTCTGGACTATAAGTCGCACTTTTTTCCATCGTCTGGCTCGGGGGTGGACGTATACTCAGGTGTGACTTATATATTAAAATATTTCAGGTGTTGGTTAGAGGGCGCTCTAGGCTTGTGTCCCAGCATCTGCTGCACCTGTACCACTGACAATTTAAAATGTAAACATTACCACTAACAACTTAGGCTATAAAGACAACTGAGAAAGAGCGGAATAATTGGAAATGGAACTGATGCTGAGTCTGACGACAGCCACGCAGAGGAGGAAGCGGCGCTTCGTCTACCTCCGGAGTTGGCGGAGTTGTTCAGAAGCGACACCGAGGATGAAGAATTTAAAGGATTTAGCGATTAGGAGTGAGATGGTGAGTTTGGTGAACTTGTTATATTATGTTCTTTATGCTATAGTTATGTGAATAACTGTTAATATATTACGTTAACATACGAGACACCTATTCAGTTCGTTGTTTATGCTTCATGTAGCTGAATAACCATCAATGTGTTACGTTAGCATAGCGCACACCTATTCAGCTGTTGTTCTCTATTCTATTATTACTATAACTTGCCTTTCAACATGAAATGTCTGTTCTTGTTGTCGCATTTTGTCAAATAAATTTCCCCCAAAAAATGCGACTTATATATGTTTTTTTCTTCTTCATTATGCATTTTTTGGCAAGTGCGACCTATAATACTGAAAATACGGTATTCTAATGGTCGTCAGGAGGGTTAGCAACTGTCCTGCCCACTCCAGCAGAGGACACACAGGTCGACCCAAAACTACTGTAGTGTTTTTACAATTCTGTACCATTAGAATTTAGTTTCAGGTTAATAACTTCTCTGCCTTAAGAACATAACACTCCTCAAATTTGAGAAAGCCGCTTACATGAGAGGTGAAATGTCTTTAACTTTAAAAACCAAGTGCAGGTGACTTCTTTTTAAAAATTTTTGTTGTAGTTAATCAGTCACTTATGTGAGCACCGATCATGAGACTGACATCAAAATCAGAACTTTTCAGTAAGACATTTATTAACAGACTCAGGTCAAGTTTTCATGACAAATACATTAAATAAAAAAAAGCGTAGCTGAGAAATAAAATGTGCAATTCAAATCCATTCAAGTGTACAAAAAATACCTATACAGTGGATAAAAACTGAAAAACATTGTACTTTGGGGAAAATTAAGGAGCACTCACACCAACCTTATATGAAAAACAAAACAGCATTACAAGAATAAAGTCGTAAAATATCGAGATTAAAGCTCTAATTTTATGAGAACAATGTCGTAATAGTTCAAGAATAAAGTCATAATCTTTTTGAGAATAAAGTCGTAGCCAAAAAAAGTCATAAGGTACAAGAATAAAGCCAAAGTATTACAAGAATAAAGTCGAAAAATTATGAGAATAGGTTGAAAGTTAGCTTGTCTGTTCTGCGCTCTCTTGTTTCGTCATTTGGAGCATTTTGTGAGGTTATACTTTTATTTAGGCTTCACACAAGGAGAAAAACTGAGCAGCATCACCATTATCATTACTATAAGGACTTTGAAGTGACTTTTTGAAAAATTACGACTCTAATTTCAGAATATTATGACTTTATTTTCATATATTTATGACTTTTTTGGCTACAACTTTATTCTCATAGAGCCCATATTTTTATTCTTTTCATCTGTCCCTAAAACACTGTCTCTGTCAATTTTCCATTTGTCTACAACATTTCTTACTCTGTACAGCTGAATGTTTTGACTTCACTATAAATACACACAAGTTTATTTAACACATTGTTCTCTGAAAGTTGTTTCTGACAAACTGAACAGCTGTAGGGTTTCTCTCCTGTGACACATTAAGTTTGCAGTTGTAGTAAATTTTGCATCACAGTCTGTACACCTGTATGGTCTCTCTTCTCAGTGAGTTTTCAAATGGACATTGAGATAACGCTTCATAGTAAAGCTTTTCTCACAGACTGAACAGCTGAAGGGTCTGTCTTTACTATGAGTTTGCACGTGAAAATTAAAAGCACTTTTGTGTGAAAATCCTTTGTTACAGAAAGGACAGCTGTATGGTTTCTCCCCTGTGTGAGTTCTCATGTGAACTATAAGGTACGATTTTGTATTAAACTTTTTATTACACACAAAACAGCTGTAAGGTTTCTCACCAGAGTGAACTCTTATGTGTCTTTCTAAATGACTTTTATTGCTTAAGATCTTTTTGCAAACAGAGCACTCGTGTTTTTTTGTTTCCCCTCCAACATCAGTTCCTAACATGTCCCCATTGTTTCCAGCGTCACTCGTCTCTGGTGCAGATTTGTATTTGGTGAACAGATCTGAGTTTTGTGCAGCTGTACTTGTGTCTTTTATCTGGACTTGGTTGTAGTCGTCTCCATCAGCCTCTGTCTCCATCTGTTGAGCTGAACTGCTGGCTGGAGGTTCCCAGTCTTCATCATTGTCAGTGTCAGAAGAGTTGTCCGTTTCTTCCATATTCTCTGAGTGCAAATGTCCACAGTCCTCTCCCTGTGTTTCCTCTCTGTGCTCAGTTTGTCTTTGTTGAAGCAGTGAGGGCTGCTCTTCACTCTTCACACAGACAGCAGTGAACTCTGGGAGCTGCTCTTCCTCCTGTTTGATATCATGTTCCTCTTTAATTTGTGGGATCTCTGTGATTTCCTGGTTCAGACTGAGATCAAGACTCAGTGAGTGAATCTGGACGTCTGCAGGAGAGAATGTTAAGAATGTAAACTACTGCATCTCAGCTGCTTTGGCCGTGAGGCAGGTACAGTAACAATGACAGTAGTCACATTTTCCTAATGTAGATTCATTCATTCATCTTCTTCCGCTTATTCCCGTTAGGGGTCGTGGGTGACTGGAGCCTATGCCAGTAACTTTGGGCCCAGCTCAGCTTGTCGCAAGGCTAATGTAGATATGCATTTTAATAACTGCAATAGATATAGATAGATAGATAGATAGATAGATAGATAGATAGATTTGGGCGTCTCTGAGGTTGCATAATCATTTCTGTCTTCATGAACAAAGATCACAGAGGTATGTCATTTATTTTCTAGTGACATCTGAGTTCTAGAGAGTTTTCCTAACAACAATCTTCAGTGCAGTAAAGTTTGGGAAGCCTTATAAGTTTGCTGATTTGAATGCATGTAACTTCTCAAAATGCATTACTTGCAACACAAAACTTGTTAGATTAGTTACTTAAGCCTTGAACTTCATAGACAGGTGCAGGCAATAATGAGAAAAGGTTATTAAGGTGGTAATCAGGAGAAAAGGTATTTAAGGTGGTAATCAGGAAATGGAAGGACGCAGGCAAAGCTGATGTTAAGGCCAGATGTGTCAGAGAGACCCAGGAATGGTGAGGATGGTCAAAGACGACCCACAGCTCACCTCCAACATCATCTGCTGCAGATGTTTCTGTTCATGGGTCAACAGTTCAGAACAGCTGGAACAGCTGTATGCGAGGGAGATGCCACACTACAGAGTCACCTGAGGTAGGCAAAAGGTTATTTAGACAAAGCCAGATTCATTTTGGAATAACGTGGTGTGGACTGATGACCTCCAGCGATCTGTGGGCCGTCTTTAACCTTCCTCACCATTAATGCCTGTGTCTCTCTGGTGTTTTTCTTGGCCTGCCACATCTGGCCTTAACATCAGCTTTGCCTGCGTCCTTCCATTTCCTGATTACCACCTTAAATACCTTTTCTCATTTTTGGCTTTGGCACAGACATTTTTTTTCATATTTTATTTAATTTTCATCCACATAAACACTGCTACACTAAAAACTGTTGCCAGGAAAACTCCCCAGAACTCAGCTGTCACTGGAAAATAAATGACAGACCTCTGTGATCTTTTTTTATAGAAAATTATTACCCTCAGAGGGGCGACCGTGTGTGTGTGTGTGTGTGTGTGTGTGTGTGTGTGTGTGTGTGTGTGTGTGTGTGTGTGTGTGTGTATAGAGTCATGTTACTTTTTGTCTAAATTCCCTTTATTTACAACATATTGACCCACAAAGGTCTGAAACTTACAGGTTTGTAATCTGCATCTACCATATGTCAATAACAATGTAGTTTGGCAGTGATATTTATTTACTGTACACGGCATAAATCCTTCAGTAGTTAGATTTATATAAACGCCAACAGAGCCACGCCTGCGGCAGTGGCAGGGAAATCCTGCCACATATAATGTGCAAGTGTAAAGAAAGCTGAAAAGTGTAGAAGAGGACCGACCTGCTCCGTGTTGGGCTCGTGGGCTCACAGCACAGTCCCGCAGCTGCTGCTTTCTCTTGTTCTCCTCTTGTGAGCGACACAGTTCCTCCTCATACTCCGCTATTGTTCTTTCAAACAGCGCAAATATCTCTTCCGCAGCCGCAGTCAGCCGCGCAGTCACCAAAGCTCTCAGCATTTGGCCTTTAGACATTTTTACAAACTTGTTTTTAGCTTTAGCTCTGAGCTAACTGCATCAAACAGCTCTGGTCCTTCCGTAAACTCCTCCGCTTCTTCTGTGTTTGACTGAACAGCTGAAAGCAACAGCGCCTCCTGCTGGACAGAAGCGGGTTGATCCTTGGTTTTGGATTTGTGGTTGTACAGTGACCTGCAGTGGTCCAGCTGGACTCTCTGCTGCCTCCTGCTCCCGACTCAACTCACAAGTTAATAATGAAGAAGATTTTACAGAGGCTGTTTTTCAGTTGTTAAATTCTCTTATTTTCTGTAATATTTATCCATTCACTGGAAATACAGTGAAATATTTCAAACATTTACTCTGTGATGATTATTAAAACCAACTCAGTCTCTCATAAATCTGAATTTTGAATACTGTACTAAAATTATGAAATGTGTTTTTTATTAAACTGCTGAAATAATTTATATTTTCCACAATATTAATTTATCCACGTGTCATGTGTCATACTTTAATTTATTAATTCTTTTTTTGACAGAGCAGAAGAGAACTGGGATTGATGGACGAAGTCGGTGAACCTTGGAGAAGATTAGGTGGATATTATTAAGAAGGACAACCTCAAAGATAAACAATTTATTTATACAAATACAACATTTAACATATAACCAACACATTTGATGATAAACATAAACATAACTCTAAATTGTAAACAGTAAACCTGTGTGGCCCCTGTCAGTCCTGCCACACAGGGACAGTCAGAGCGAGTTTAACTGGGCCCAGCGGCTCAGGTCCAGCCTCAGGTATCAAGTATTTCCCCTTCTCACTTCTCAGAACAGAATTAAAAGTGTGGAGGCATAAACCTTGGTACTGTGCCTTATCCACACACATCACGGTGCCAGGTTGTCGTGTTCACACCTGAAAGTGTGCACCAAGCTCTGTACCTGGGACTCACCAATGGCTCTTTTCCACCAGCACTACTTGGTTTTATTCTACTCGGCTCTACCTGCTTTGTGAGCCGTTACCAGTATCAGGTGCTTTTTTGGCCGAGGTTCCAACCGAGCCAGACCAGGACTAAAATGTGCCGTTGACAGATCGCTGGTCGCTGCTCGGGCAGAGAATGTTGTCAGTCTTGAGTCAAATGTGTGACGTTAGCCTCTCCATTTTTAAAAGTTACGCCATCTTCCATGCTCTGAATGTATTGCGTGTGCAGTATGTTTCTGAAAACAGCCAGCGGCCACAGGAGAGCAGTGAGTTTAAGCGGAGTTCATGCGATAACAGCCGTGTACAGAGAGCTTCATGTGAAGAAAAGCCACGTTTGCCTCTGACCACGATCTCCTGTTCATTTGGAGAATATTTCCTTGACGTTTGTGCTTCTATCCTGGGTAAGCATGCTGCGTATAGAAATACTTTGTTTTCACTCAGGTTTAATAGTATCCTGTCTCATTTGTGTCCCTGGTAAAACGTAATATTTACACAGCGATGTGAGCGAGAAGCTGCACAAGCGTTTTATTTTGAACAGGACTGAGGTACAGCACCCGGCATCATGGTGTGACAGCAATAACTTGGTTCTAAACATCATGAAGGCCAAGGAAATTATCGTGGAATTCCGCAAAACTGGACAATATGACCACTCAACACTTCCTCAGCAGTCGGCCCAACAACACCTCTGTTACCTGAGGAAACTGAAGAGCACTAAAATCCCTCAGCAGCTCATGGTGAACTTTGATAACTGTGCCATCAGCAGTGGACTGAGTGGGAGGATTCTTAGTGTGGTTTTCCAGCGGGGTGAAAACAGCGGGAAAATCATCACGAATCTTTCTGAGATCAGTACCATCTACACCACCCTGCTCACCGGCTCCACCTGCTGCCCTCAGGGAGAAGGTACAGGTCCATACGTGCCAGAACTACCAGCCTGGCCCACGCGCTTCATTAGCCTAGAAATCTAGACGCACCCTAGCGGCAGAAAATATGTTTTGCCTAGCTGTTGGTCTAGTTACACACCATAGGGGCCAATCTTGGCTCCGCCCAGGGCTTCGTTGAACCAATCACAGCTCTATCTGTGTAGCAGGTGTGTAGCAAGTGGAGTGGGCGGGGCTTAGCATGATGACGACAGCGCTGGGCGACGGTGCAGAGCAGAACAACTACGATGGCTGTGGCTAACGAACAGCGCTCGTTTGAATCGGCCTTGACATCAGTTTTGGAAAAGTTAGATTTGGGTTTTTCTTTGAAAGTGGAGCAGAAAGAAGCTCTCACATCATTCGTCTTAAAGAAGGATGGATTTGCTGTTTTGCTGAGCGGCTATGGCAAAAGTCTAATATACCAGCTCACCTTGTCCGTTGCTGTGATTGGTCGGAGCGCTGGTCTGTTACAGGTTTGAATGACATCCATTGATTCCACCCCAGGCTTGAGCTCTGTCTATGGACCGTCCCCAGACTCTACATTTAGGGCCAGATTTATCAAAGGTTAGCTGCACGCTAACTGAATAAGATGCGCTAAAATTGGAGCAAACCCAGACGCAGTTGAGATTTGCGAGTCTTACAGGAGCAGAGCGAACGCAATGCAGATTTTGCTCCTGTGACCTAATGAATCTGTAAACTGAGGCGTTCTTCCCAGAGTGCGCAAAATGGAAGGCGGAGAAAATGCAAATTCATTCATTTACCGCTTGCAATGTTATTTATCAAGGCTCACCATGAATTCGCGTGCGAAAATAGCGTATAAATTTAGCACGTTGGAGAAGGACGTGCTAATCTTTTGCACAGATGGCTGCTGTGATTCGTGTGAGACGAAGGAGAAGAAATGAACAAATACGTAGAGCGTTTGCAGATCTATTTGCCATGACGGAGGAAAAAATTATTCACCAGCACTTTCATGCTATTCTTGGTTAAATTTTTGCTTCCGTTTGTGTTCCACTTCTGCACCTTCCATGACGCAAAACAATACACGCAATGATGCCGTTTAAATAGCTCCGCCCCCTCTGTTTGCACCTGTCACCGGCCACGCAGTTTGTCTTAGTAATTCACACGCAACACTAACATTAATAGCGGCCGCATATTTTCTCACTGCACTCGCAGTTTAGCACCGGTCTTAGTAAATATGGCCCTTAATGTTAGAGTCTGGCTGGTCAGGCTAACACCTCATCCCATCACTACAATAACTGTGACCTGGACTCTCATACAACATCCCACACAACCTGCTCTCTGTCCCCTCATTTGATCTGCTCTGCCCTCTGCAGTATTCGCCTGTTACTGTTATCTGTGCCTGCACTATTGCACCATTGGGAGTTTGCACCATTTAATGCACTTTGTACATCATTGCTATGCAGAGTAAGATGCTCTGATGATATTTCGTTGTTATTAACTATGGCAATGACAATCAAGTATTGAATTGAAATTTACCAGATCCTCTTCACAGGTCCTAGGACTGACTTCCTGTCTGGCTCGGTCTGCTCTGTTCAACTTTATACCTGACGACTGCAGTATCCTGAAAAAAAGACTTGATGTGTGTTTTTGTTGGAGCGCCGGACACAGCACAGCCGGTGTGAACTCTCGCTTTGACTTGAATGGTGTCTGTTTAGTTGTGAAGATCGTGCAGGACGGACAAGCAGGTGTTCAGTGTGAATTGGGCGCAGCTCTCCTGTTCTTCTCAACAGTATTTCACCTCGCTGCTTGTAGCCTTTTACGGATCTTTTCTTTAGCTTTGCAGGTAACAAAAAATTACAAAACCAGAACAATGTACAACATTGTCTCTGCGTCCTCCATTGTTGTTGTTTAGGTCACGTTTGCAGGACGTCACATGAGTGAGGCGCCACTGTCCCTGCCCACGATAAACCGATACTGCCAAGTAATGGAAAACAACCCAGAGTAAAACTGAGTAGTGCTGGTGGAAAAGGGCCTTAACTCTTCTATTACTCTATTTTTGTTTGCCAACTTTTGGTTCACCATTGGCCAAAATTAAAATCTTCACAATCGACCTTTCCCTAAAGCACAACATCATGACAACAGGGCCGCACCGCGCAGAGGTTACTTTGTTTTTCTATTTGAAAGAACAGATACAACTGTGAAACAGATACTTTAGAGACATGTTATTATTATAACATGAACACACACAGAACAAACATGTAATGCATTGTTTAAGGACACATTTTAAATCACTAATGACACTCATCAGGGAACAGGGCTCTGCACAGGAGTCAGCTGCCACAGTTGAGCTCAGAGCTAAACACAGTCACAGAGCAACAGCCCAGGTACACTACACACACACAAGTCTTTACTGTCAAATCAAACGAGGCTGGAGGGTAAGCTACACTAAACCTAGAGCATAAGTCACAGCTACACATCACACTGTGTATTAAAAAGGCCTTATATATACAAGCTTCTATTTTCACCTGGGTGCTTGGGCCTAGCAGCACCCAAAGGATCAGTGCAGAAGGTTACATGTGTCTACTATATTTATCTATGGCCCTTGGATCCAACATTCCTCTGTACTGCTGACTTCAGTGCCGCAAAGTATCGCATATGGCTGCATGCAGTTTAGTGGGCCGGTCCAACTTGACTGATGGCCCCTGGACCGCCTGTTGAACACCCCTCATCTATGGTGTAATGCATGAGTCCTAACACATTTTCCTTTTAACAGGGACATTTTTTACTCTGTACAGCTGTATGGTTTCTCTTTGCTATGAGTACGCACGTGTTTATTAAACGCACTGTGATGTGAGAATCCTTTCTGACAAACTGGACAGCTGTAAGGTTTCTCTCCTGTGTGAGTTCTCATGTGAGTATCCAGATGATGTTTAAACATGAAACCTTTCTCACACACAGTGCAAACATAAGGCTTTTCTCCAGTGTGAGTTCTCATGTGACACTTAAGGTTTCCGGCTGTCGTCAGTCTCGCATCACACTCTGTACACCTGTATGGTTTCTCCTGTGAGTGACTTCTCATGTGTGCACTGAGATAGCGCTTCATAGCAAAAGTTTTTTCACAGATTGAACAGCTGAAGGGTTTATCATTACTGTGAGTGAGCACATGCACTTTGACAGCACTACTGTATGAAAAGTCTTTGTTACAGAAGGGACAGCTGTATGGTTTCTCTCCTGTGTGAGTTCTCATGTGTATTTTGAGATGATCATTTAATCTAAATCTTTTATTACAGACTGAGCAGCTGTAAGGTTTCTCTCCTGTGTGAACTCTTGTGTGTATAACTAAACTATATTTAGTAGTAAATATCTTTTTACAAACAGAGCACTCATTTTTTTTCAATTCCTCTCCAACATCAGTTCCTGACATGTCATTGTTGTTTCCAGCGTCACTCGTCTCAGGTGCAGATTTGTATTTGGTGAACAGATCTGAGTTTTGTGCAGCTGTACTTGTGTCTTTTATCTGGACTTGGTTGTAGTCGTCTCCATCAGCCTCTGTCTCCATCTGTTGAGCTGAACTGCTGGCTGGAGGGTCCCAGTCTTCATCATTGTCAGTGTCAGAAGAGTTGTCCGTTTCTTCCATATTCTCTGAGTGTAAATGTCCACAGTCCTCTCCCTGTGTTTCCTCTCTGTAGCTCAGTTTGTCTTTGTTGAAGCAGTGAGGGCTGCTCTTCACTCTTCACACAGACAGCAGTGAACTCTGGGAGCTGCTCTTCCTCCTGTTTGATGTCATGTTCCTCTTTAATTTGTGGGATCTCTGTGATTTCCTGGTTCAGACTGAGATCAAGACTCAGTGAGTGAATCTGGACGTCTGCAGGAGAGAATGTAAAGAATACACATTAACTACTGTATCCCAGCTGCTCTGGGTGTGAGGCAGGTACAGAAACAGAGTCAGACGGTAGGATCGAAGATAAGACAGAGATAAAAATAACACAGCAATACATTTTTTTTAAATAATTACTTAAAGCTCCAAGCAAATAACCTCAATCCCCAAAGTGGACATTCTCTTTTTTAATATATTTTTGCCTTTTATTAGATGGAGACAGACAGGACAACAGCAGAGCTGACAGCCTTTGCTCACTTAGTTGACTAAAATTTCATTGGTCCATTAGTTGCATCCACTCTTTGCATCACTGTACTACTTTATATTTTTATGTTTTATTTTATTTACTATAACAGATGATTTTTAGATAACAATGTATTTTACAGCCATCTTTTGTAAATATTGTACGACTTAATTAATGTAAAGTCACTTTTTGTATAAAACTGGTAAATCCCTCCATATTTTCTTTTGGATGATTTTGGTTGATTAATTGCTGTAGTGTTCATAACTTTGGTTGACTACAGCCCTAGACATTAGAGAGAGAGAGACAGGAATAACTATGGATGTATTACAAAACTGGATAGCAAATGGCGTCACAATCACCGTTGTTGATGCCAAAAAAATGTTTCTTATGCAGCCCTCGAGAAGCGTGGTTTTGTTTCGAGTACTGCGTGATCAGTTCTGAATAAAGAGCGGTGACATCACAGACCATATAAAGTAATTTTTTGGCCAAATTAAAGATTTTTATCTGGGAAAAAGACTTCGATGTGAAAATAGATAATAAACACTTCTGACCGTGTTCTCGGGTGTAGGTGCCCTGTCGGCTGAACACCAGGCGTTTCTTTTTACACTGCGCTCTGTGGGAAAAATCTTTTCTGGGTCGCATGGGATTTTTTTCGCTGCAGTTCCACGGAGCGGCCACCAGGGGAGAGGGGGCAGTGCCCTATCCAGGTCTCATTATACATCCATGGGAATATCATTAAAGAGCAACTCACCCCTAAACCAATTTTTTTTTAGCTGATCAGCTACAAACAGGGCTTTAGTGAGACAGCTCCCTCAGCTCCTCCTCTGTCTCTGCCAGGTCTCTGCCCACTTTTTGAGCAGTTTTCAATCTCTGGCAGTGGGCGGAGCCAGGCCTGGGCCAGGGGTGAGTTACTTTTTAAGCAAATCCACCCAAATCAGAAAATGAACCCAGGTCGCTCCAATTTATGTGGTACGCGCTCTACCAGGTGACCCTAACCCTACAGAGTCTGACAGTAGTCACATTTTACTTAACTGTAATTATTCGTTTTTACTGCATGAGGACATAAAGAAAACAATAACAAACAATGTGTAAAAAAAAAAAAAAAAAGTGATTTTTTTTAGTTACTTAAAGCTCCTCTTTTAAAGGAGCGCTAATGCCCTCAGGGAGGCGCTGTAATATGCCTCGAATAAAAACAAACCGTTACTCAATGTCTTTTATCCTTTCTGCTGTTAAACACAGACCTGACCCATTTTAAATGATGCTCTTACTGTACTTTATTGCTTTTTATATTTTTATTTTATCTTTATTCCTGGAATTGCAAGTTTTAATGGTACAGATATATCATTGTTTTTTATTTCAGTTTTTTCCTCCAGGGCTTGTATCCTTGACATATATATATATTATTCACATATTTATTTATTTAATGCTGCCATTTATGGATGAATGAATGAATGTATGGCTGGGAAGCTACAAATTAATTGCCTCAAATACCTAAAACCCCAAAGTGAACCTTCTCTATCTTTTTTTTTTTTTTTTTTTTTTTTTGCTTTTTATTAGATGGAGACAGACAGGACATTAGAGAGAGAGACGAGGAATAACATGAAGCAAATCCACCCAAACCAGAAAGTAAACCCAGGTCGCTCCAGTTTATGTGGTACATGCTCTACCAGGTGAGGCACAGAGCCACCCCAGGTCTTTAGTCGTGTTACTTTTGGTCTCATTTATTTTATTTCCAAAATATTGAACCCACAAAGGTCTAATTGTGAAATTGTGCATCTACCATATGTCAATAACAATGTAGTTTGGCAGTGATATTTATTTACTGTACACGGCATAAATCCTTCAGTAGTTAGATTTATATAAACGCCAACAGAGCCACGCCTGCGGCAGTGGCAGGGAAATCCTGCCACATATAATGTGCAAGTGTAAAGAAAGCTGAAAAGTGTAGAAGAGGACCGACCTGCTCCGTGTTGGGCTCGTGGGCTCACAGCACAGTCCCGCAGCTGCTGCTTTCTCTTGTTCTCCTCTTGTGAGCGACACAGTTCCTCCTCATACTCCGCTATTGTTCTTTCAAACAGCGCAAATATCTCTTCCGCAGCCGCAGTCAGCCGCGCAGTCACCAAAGCTCTCAGCATTTGGCCTTTAGACATTTTTATAAACTTGTTTTTAGCTTTAGCTCTGAGCTAACTGCATCAAACAGCTCTGGTCCTTCCGTAAACTCCTCCGCTTCTTCTGTGTTTGACTGAACAGCTGAAAGCAACAGCGCCTCCTGCTGGACACAAGCGGGTTGATCCTTGGTTTTGGATTTGTGGTTGTACAGTGACCTGCAGTGGTCCAGCTGGACTCTCTGCTGCCTCCTGCTCCCGACTCAACTCACAAGTTAATAATGAAGAAGATTTTACAGAGGCTGTTTTTCCGTTGTTTATTTGGTGAAATAACAAAAAATTAAATATATTCAGCCGACTGCTTATCTGTTGTGTTCTGTATAAAATGTTGAATACTCAATAAAAACTAAGCGTTAAATCATACATTTGAATTCTGAATACTGTACTAAAATTGTAACAAGCGTAAACTGCTAAAATAATTTATGTTTTCCAAAATATTCATTTATCAACATGACATGTAATAAGTGAGAGGAGTAATTCTTTTGAAGAGAAGAGAACTGGGAGTTGATGCAGCAGTGGGGGAAAGAGCTCAGGGCACTGACATGAATCCTGGAGAAGGTTAGGTGGATAATATTAAAAAGGACAACTTATTTATACAAATACAACATTTAACATAATAATAACAGAATAAACGGTCACTTACCTGCATGCGTATGGAAATGAACTGGGACCAAGAACCAACCCCTACACAGAGGAGGAGTCACTCTGGGATTGAAAAACCTTGCAAGACTTCATGGCTTGACACCGCTGACTGATGATGGGTCGTTGGTGACCGAGCCGCTCTCAGACCTGAGTCCTGCTGCTACTGCTCAGCGCTGCTAAAAATCCACACGAGTAGAGCAGGATTTTATTTTGATAGGCACAGCATGAGAGGCCAGACGAAGGTCACATGATGTCATTGTGTGAAAGAAGTTCAGACGGCGATTTTGATTCCACTGGAGACAGCAAAGATGAGTACAGAATCTTCTAACTGTAGTTTGTGCTTGCAACCAACATAAAAATAAGACTTTTACAAAAATACAGATTAAAAAAATGGTTTACCAACACAAAACATTCATAATTAGGCTACGTTTGGCCTAAATTCAGTGCTCAGAGTGATGGGAGCCTCTGAGGGAGCCTGAGCCAAAAGAACCGCACTGCCATCACTGCCACTGACCCAGTGTCCGCCTGACATCAGGCAGTGTTGCTGCAGAATAACAATGACAGAACACACAGAGCCCTGCTCAACAGATTTACCGTATTTTCCGGACTATAAGTCCCTCCGGAGTATAAGTCTCACTGGACTATAAGTCGCATTTTTGGGGGAAATTTATTTTACAAACTCCGACACCAAGAGCAGACATTTCATGTTGAAAGGCGAGTTATAGTAATAATAGAATAGAGAACAACAGCTGAATAGGTGTGCGCTATGCTAACGTAACACATTGATGGTTATTCAGCTACATGAAGCATAAACAACGAACTGAATAGGTGTCTCGTATGTTAACGTAATATATTAACAGTTATTCACATAACTATAGCATAAAGAACATAATATAACAAGTTCACCAAACTCACCATCTCACTCCTAATCGCTAAATCCTTTAAATTCTTCATCCTCGGTGTCGCTTCTGAACAACTCCGCCAACTCCGGAGGTAGACGAAGCGCCGCTTCCTCCTCTGCGTGGCTGTCGTCAGACTCAGCATCAGTTCCATTTCCAATTATTCCGCTCTTTCTCAGTTGTCTTTATAGCCTAAGTTGTTAGTGGTAATGTTTACATTTTAAATTGTCAGTGGTACAGGTGCAGCAGATGCTGGGACACAAGCCTAGAGCGCCCTCTAACCAACACCTGAAATATTTTAATATATAAGTCACACCTGAGGATACGTCGCACCCCGAGCCAGACGATGGAAAAAAGTGCGACTTATAGTCCAGGTAATACGGTAACCTCTCCCAAAGCTCCCTGTTCCCGGTTATGTTTGTGTGGGAAACGCCTGATCACCAGTGGACAGATGTGTAGCCCTGGTGCAGGCCTGGGCTTCCTTTAACCACTGACCCAGCTGTTGACCCACTCTGCTCTGAGTCATGGGACATTTCCAGTCTCGTGGGACAAAGACCAACCGTTCAGGGGGCAGCAGTAGGTTCTGTGGAGGAAGGTGAGGGCCTGGCGCTAGCATTAGAGACTGAATTAGAACGCCCTCTACTAGCTCCTGCAGTTCTCATAACTGGTCCTCCATTTTGAATAAAACTAACAAAAAGAAAAATAAAATAAACAGGGAAAAAGATGCTGCTGCTGTTTTCTTCACAATACCACGTACTGTATGTAATAACTGTTGTAACTTAGTAACAACGCAGTTCTCTTTAACCAAAGATAGTTTGCTACCCACTAAGCAGCTACAGCATTAGTGTTGTGTAAACTCAGTGCAACTGTTTAAAATATAAACACAAAATCAAAACATGCAAATTCAAAAATGCACCACAAATCAAAATGCAAAATAAACACAACAATCATTTAACAATACATATGACGCATTAAAAAACATAACAGGTCTCCAGACTGCGACCACATGCTCACATCTTAAAGGTCTGTGCGGGTGTTTATTTCCATGCAACCAGATTATTTCTGACTTTACCATTTTTATTGCTATTGTTTTGAATGAATGAGTGTTCTCTTCCTCTCTGAGGTGCTGAGTATTGTTATTAGTGTAAATAATTCAAGTAATTTGCATTTCTAGTTTCGAACGATGTCAAAAATCGTCCATAACAGAGCCGCGCCGCTGATGTCGCTGTTTCCCTGACATCGCCTCTCAGCAGAGCAGCGGCTGAACTCCCTAACCCCTCACTAACTTCTGTTTCACTGGCTGTTTTTGTTTGGTTTGATCATCTTTGGTTCACCATTGGCCAATATTAAAATCCTCGCTATCAAACTTTTCCTGAAGCTCAGCGTCAGGACAACTAACTACTGCAGACTTTTTGGACTGATACATTTTGTGAAAGCAATGTATTTATCATAGCCATTTGTTTTAGTAATGCTTATTAAAATGGAAACAAACGTGTTAGAATTGGACGGTGAGAACAGTTAAAGATGAGTCCATCTCAGTCGGACTCGGTGCAGGTGTGACCGGTGGACTTCTGCGTTGTGTTTGTGTGGTTGTGAGAAGAATCCACGCGACACTGGGATTGTATTTGGAGGCGTGCTCTGTTTAATCCGCCTGACACACAGGAAACAAATAACAGTTCCGCACGAAGCATGTTCTGCAACCGACCTCCAGCCCTATACAAAACATAATGTTGTGTTAGCATAGTATCGCCCATCTTTGTCAAACAAAACAATGTAACTAGCGCCATCAAATGTCACAATGGTGCTACTACAGTTTAATATAAACAACGCCATCCATCGGGAAAACAAAAATGAAGAAATAAACAAAACAAACAAAAGGATTACAGTGGATTGACAAACTGACCTCTTCCCAGTGGGACAAATTCAAAAGGGAAGAGGGAACAGGGCAGCTCAGTACATACAGGCGACAACATTCCCGGGGCCCACAAAGAAGGAGCTGAGGGCGGAGCTGGAGGACCAAACCCAATACACACATCGACTTGTCAGGGATGAATGGTTACAAAATCAAACACACATTCTGTGTAATTATATCAGCAACTATTGGTGCCTGTTACACAGGTAGTAGGGCTCCTCGATTATGGAAAAATTCGTAATCACAATTATTTAAAATGAGTATTCATATACTGCCAAAATAATAACCTAAATCTAGCTAAATATGGAAGTAAAGAGCCTGCGAGTCCAATTTAATTAATCATTTTCTCTCAGTTATATAGATTTTGTAATCATTGGGAGCCAAAATTGTAATCACGATTAAAGTTCAATTAATTGCACAGCGCTAGCGCTCGGGGAGAGCTACGAAAAGCATCAGATTTGTAGCAGGGCTGCCACAATGGCCTCTAATGAACTGATGATAAATCTGTGCTGCAGGGTTCATGTTCTCTGTCACCTGTTTCTCTGTTTCATGGTCACATGATCGCCCGGACACGCGTCTGACCAATAATTCAGCATAAAAGTGCAAGAATGAGCCTTTGGCCAACAAACCCTGTGCACGACACAATGCTAACTTCCGTGTTTCTTACTGGAAGTTGGCTCCGTTGTTTCCGGTTGCTAGTTCGCTGACTGAGAACTATGAGAATGGATTTGAAAAAGAAAAAGCAGCGTAATCTTGGACAAAAATGTTACTAAATTTCAGCTGCTGATCTGGATCCACGCGTTGTGCGCTCATTCAGAGGTAAAAGTAATTTATGAATCGGAAATTATAAATACAGTAATAGTAATTAAATTGAATTCTGACTTAATAAGCAAGCTCAAAGAGTTAGCATCAGTTAGCATTAGTCGTTCATGTTACAAATGTAGGCTATGTTGTGACTTAGCTTTAAAATTATACACAAACTGGCAAATGTAAAACGTGAAGCCTTGTTCATGTTTGCTCTGGGAAGCAGGTGAAAAAGAATCGACAATGTTTGACTGCGATGTTTGGCAGAAAAATGCGTGTTGCTGCTGGCTCTGTCCATTTTGACAGTGTTGTACTGGGGACTGGGAACAACTTAACTGACTCTAGTTTTACAGCCGGAACTAGCATCTGCTAACGTGCACACGGTTTATTGTCTGAAAAATGCAAAAATCTTGGTCGACCTCTACACAGAAGTTTTTATTGTCAAATCTAATGAGAGCTGCATTTGAAGAGTTGGAATGTAGGCTACAGAACCTAAACATAAGTCACAGCTGCACAGCTCAATGTGCATTAACAAAGCCCAAAAGGCTACAAAGTCTGTTTTCTCCTGGGTGCTCGGGCCCCACAGCACCCAAAGGATCAAAGGTTTATGTATCTGTGGTGTGTGAGTTCTGATCAATTTTCCTTTTGTCTAGAACACTTTTTGCTCTGTACAGCTGTATGGTTTCTCTTTACTATGAGTACGCACATGTTTGTTAAAAGCACTGTTATCTGAAAATCCTTTCTGACAAACTGGACAGCTGTAAGGTTTCTCTCCTGTGTGAGTCCTCATGTGTGTGTCCAGATTATATTTTAAGGCAAATCCTCGGTGACACACAGTGCAAACATGAGGCTTTTCTCCTGTGTGAGTCCTCATGTGACACTTTAATTTTGCAGTTGTAGAAAATCTTACATCACACTCTGTACACCTGTATGGTTTCTCTCCAGTGTGGGTTCTCATGTGAACTTTGAGATAACACTTTATAGTAAAGCTTTTCTTACAGACTGAACAGCTGAAGGGTTTATCTTTACTATGAGTTTGCACATGAGTTTTGCACGTGTCCTTGTGAGAAAATCCTTTCTGACAAACTGGGCAACTGTAAGGTTTCTCTCCTGTGTGACATCTCATGTGTATATCCAGATTATGTTTAAATGCAAAACCTTTCTCACACACAGTGCAAACATAAGGTTTTTCTCCTGTGTGAGTTCTCATGTGACACTTTAAGTTTGCAGTTCTGGTAAATCTTGCATCACACTCTGTACACCTGTATGGTTTCTCTTCTGAGTGACTTCTCATGTGTGCACTGAGATAGCGCTTCATTGTAAAAGTTTTCTCACAGACTGAACAGCTGAAAGGTTTATCATTACTGTGAGTGAGCACATGCACTTTGACAGTACCGCTGTGTGAAAATCCTTTGTTACAGAAGGGACAGCTGTATGGTTTCTCTCCTGTGTGACTTCTCATGTGTTTTCTGAGGTGATTATTTAATCTAAACCTTTTATTACAAACTGAACAGCTGTAAGGTTTCTCGCCTGAATGAACTCTTGTGTGTCTTTGTAAATCCATTTCAGAGCAAAATCTCTTTTTACAAACAGAGCATGCAGGTTTTTTCTTTTCCCCTCCATTATCAGTTCTTGATTTTTCACCATCTTTTCCAGCGTCACCAGTCTCAGGTGCAGATTTGTATTTGGTGAACAGACCTGAGTTTTGTGCAGCTGTACTTGTGTCTTTTATCTGGACTTGGTTGTAGTCGTCTCCATCAGCCTCTGTCTCCATCTGTTGAGCTGAACTGCTGGCTGGAGGTTCCCAGTCTTCATCATTGTCAGTGTCAGAAGAGTTGTCAGTTTGTTCCTCAGTCTCTGAGTGTAAATGTCCATGTGGGTCTAAGCTGGTGTCTGCTGCTGCTCGTCCACAGTCCTCTCCCTGTGTTTCCTCTCTGTGCTCAGTTTGTCTTTGTTGAAGCAGTGAGGGCTGCTCTTCACTCTTCACACAGACAGCAGTGAACTCTGGGAGCTGTTCTTCCTCCTGTTTGATGTCATGTTCCTCTTTAATTTGTGGGATCTCTGTGATTTCCTGGTTCAGACTGAGATCAAGACTCAGTGAGTGAATCTGGACGTCTGCAGGAGAGAATGTAAAGAATACACATTAACACTGTATCCCAGCTGCTCTGGGTGTGAGGCAGGTACAGAAACAGAGTCGGATGATAGTTACATTTTTCTAAACTTAAGCAGTTATTTGTTATAATTACTGTATGAGGAAAACAATAACACTTGGAGCTCCCTGTTTAATTTTTGTGATCTGTAAGCAGCAGCAATTAACCTGAACCTCCAAACTGGACCTTCTCTTTTATATATTTTTGCTTCTTATTAGAGACAGAAAGACAAACCTCACAAAAAAATCTATTGTTAAAAGGTAAGGTTAAGGTAGACTTTATTGTTCCTGTAGGAAAATGTGTCCTCTGCATTTGACCCGTTCTTCAGTGCCACTGGGGAAACCTGCCAGGAGCAGTGGGCGTCCACAGAGCAGCGCCCGGGGACTGTTCCCCAGATCTAGAGCCAGGATCTGGTCAGGAGCCTACTGTGCATGTTTGGTTTAGGCTGCTGGGGGAAACGGGAGCAGCTGGAGAAAACCCAGACACAGGGAGAACACAGAAAGTCTCTGTGGTCCGGGAATCAAACCCGGGACCTTCTTGCTGTGAGGCGAGTGCTGACCACTTTGCCGCTTCTTTGTTGACTCTTTTTTATGGTGCACGCCATGGCTGCAACTAACAATTATTATGATAATCGATTAATCTCTCGATTATTGTTTTGATTAATAATGAATCGGATAGTGAAGTGTGAGTGTAGTTAAGTGGATACAAACTTGAGGTGTTTTATCATTTTCATTAATTAAAAAAAAAATCTACTAAAAACCACTTAATTTTTTTACAAAATTTTAACCAAATGAAGCCATGAGTTTGCCACTTGAGGACATTTGGATAGAGCATATACACATGAAGATATTTTTTTTTATCAAAAACACAAAATGTAGATTGTTTTTGACTGTTTTTGTTGCTTTTCTGCTCTGTCTTAGCAATAAACCTCCTCTCAGCTCATGACCTTCAGAGTCTATCAATACTGCAGTTAACCATTAAACAACTGACTTGAACTTCAGCAGTCACATTAAATCTATAACATCAGCAGCATTTTACCATCTCAAAAACATTGCCAGAATCAAAGGTTTACTGTCTAAACCAGACCTAGAGAGACTTATTCATGCATTCATCTCCAGCAGGTTAGACTCCTGTAACACTGCTCACTGGACTCACTAAACCAGCTGTGAGACAGCTGCAGGACGTCCAGAACGCTGCTGCTCAGGTCCTGACTAAAACCAGGAAGTACGACCATATTAGTCCTGTCCTCAGGTCTCTGCACTGGCTTCCTGTTGCTCAGAGAACAGACTTTAAAACTGCTCTGCTGTGTACAAGTCTCTCCATGACTTAGCACCACAGAACATCTCTGACGTTGGTCCCATATGAACCATCTGGGACTCTGAGGACCTCAGGGACAGGTCTCAGCTGGGACTCTGAGGACCTCGGGGACAGGTCTCTGCTGGGACTCTGAGGACCTCAGGGACAGGTCTCAGCTGGGACTCTGAGGACCTCAGGGACAGGTCTCTGCTGGGACTCTGAGGACCTCAGGGACAGGTCTCTGCTGGGACTCTGAGGACCTCAGGGACAGGTCTCTGCTGGGACTCTGAGGACCTCAGGGACAGGTCTCAGCTGGGACTCTGAGGACCTCAGGGACAGGTCTCAGCTGGGACTCTGAGGACCTCAGGGACAGGTCTCTGCTGGGACTCTGAGGACCTCAGGGACAGGTCTCTGCTGGGACTCTGAGGACCTCAGGGACAGGTCTCTGCTGGGACTCTGAGGACCTCAGGGACAGGTCTCTGCTGGGACTCTGAGGACCTCAGGGACAGGTCTCTGCTGGGACTCTGAGGACCTCAGGGACAGGTCTCTGCTGGGACTCTGAGGACCTCAGGGACAGGTCTCTGCTGGGACTCTGAGGACCTCAGGGACAGGTCTCAGCTGGGACTCTGAGGACCTCAGGGACAGGTCTCTGCTGGGACTCTGAGGACCTCAGGGACAGGTCTCTGCTGGGACTCTGAGGACCTCAGGGACAGGTCTCAGCTGGGACTCTGAGGACCTCAGGGACAGGTCTCTGCTGGGACTCTGAGGACCTCAGGGACAGGTCTCTGCTGGGACTCTGAGGACCTCAGGGACAGGTCTCTGCTGGGACTCTGAGGACCTCAGGGACAGGTCTCTGCTGGGACTCTGAGGACCTCAGGGACAGGTCTCTGCTCTGACAATGTTCAAGTCCAGACTTAAAACTGTTCTTTTTAGCTGTGCATATGACAACTGAAAGTGTTTTATCTGCACTCTTCTCTTTTAATTTAATTTTAAATTGATTCTTAATTATACTCTTTAAATTTGATTTTATTGTTTTAATTGTGTTTTGTACTTATAAATTTGCCTTTTTTTTCTGTAAAGCACTTTGAATTGCTCTGTGTATGAATTGTGCTGTATATAATAATGTAATAATGTAATAAACCTGCCTTGCCTTAATCCAATTGATTAATCCAATTAAATGTTGTAGCCCTAGTGCCCGCTCTACCAGGTGAGCCACAGGGCCACCCCAGGCCTACTTTGTTATGAGTTATGTTGTGGTGGACACTGCAGAGACTGATCTCACACAAGAACGTACACTTTTATTCTTCTGAAGGGAAGGAAACTGTTGCTGTTCTACCACAAATCACATTCCTAGTTGTTGTTAAAAAGTTACAAAATGGAGTAAAGCAGAGACTAGATTTCTGTCTCCTCTCTTTTGTGAACATCCACAATGTTACTGCATTGTCTAATTTTCTTTTATTTACAAATGATTGACCCACAAATGTCTAAAGCTAAGTGTGTGTGTAAAATGTGTAAAACTGTGCACCAAAACAAAATGTTATTAACAATGCAGTTTGGCAGTGATATTTATTTACAATGGTAGCTCTAGGTTTTGTCTTGTGAAATTTAAGACCTTTCAAAGACTTTTTAATGCCACTTTGAATTAAATTTAATGCCAGGATCGCCAGGAAAAGAACCGTAATCTGTATGAATTTGACATAAATTAAATATTCATACTACTCTGACACAAGTGTTTTATTTTAAAAGCTTAATACAGAGGAAATAACAGTTCTGCATAAAAAAAAACTGAATCTGAATCATACATTTCACTGATAAAGGTTCTTCAGTTAAGTGTATTGTGAGGATGTTTTTGCAACATTCTGCAGCTCATATCAGAAACTTAAAAAACTAAAGGCCTATTGGGAGACTTAAAACATTTATGATTGAATTTATTTAGACAAACTGTACTTCTCTATTATTAGTTATGATGTATTACTTTAAATGATTCAGAATCTAGTTTAGAATGAACATGAATCTGACTTCTCACTTCACAATGATTTGTGTGATTAATTTAATAAATGTCAAAGTTTGCAAGCATTTATTCACTGATCTATAAAATAACACTGACAATATTTAACCCATAAGATTTAATACTTTTAAGGCCTTGGTTTTGTATGTGTAATACCTTTTTAATACTTTTAAGACTTTGGGGCTGCCCTGATTTACTCCTCACAGCATAAATCCTTCAGTAGTTAGATTTATATAAAGCCAACAGAGCCAAGCCTGTGGCAGTGGCAGGGAAATCCTGCCACATATAATGTGCAAGTGTAAAGAAAGCTGAAAAGTGTAGTGGCCCCCCACATGATTGAAAATTAACAAAACTATATCAGTTCGTTTGTGCATCGTTTATGCAGACAAAATGAGAATTTGTGCATAATTGTTTTTTTAGATAATAAACATTCTTTTTTCAGGCCACCCCCCCATATCGTCTAAATCTCTCCAAAATGGTGTCATTAGTTTGTGCATCGTTTGTGCTCATTCTATTTTTGAAATATTAATAATTCATTTGTTTTTACACAGCCCCATCTTTATTGCAAGTAGGCGAACCCAACGAAATGTGTAACTAATGAGAAGGTAAATAAACTCCTTGTTTACGTCCTGCTGACACAAAATGTGAGGCTTTATAGTAAAGCTCACTTTTAAATTGTAAACAGATAACTGTACAGGTGAGCTGTGTGCGAGCAGATGTGTAGCTGAGTTTGACAACTATCAGGAAATCCAAACAACACACAAATGATTGGAAAATGTCCCTTGTGTCAACATCCCTCAGCAAAAAAACTACTGAACCCTGTCATAGCAGCCATAGTTCAGTCCTGGTTTATTCCACTGCTGCTTCAACAGCAGCTCCACTGGTCCACAGTGAATCTCAGGTCATGTGACCGATAAAATAGACTGCCTCGACCTTCTTCTCTTTTCGTGTAAATCTTCACTTTAAAAAAAAAAAAAAATCTAACTTTTAGAAATTAGGGTTCGCCTACTTGCAATAAAATGAATTATTAATATTTCAAAAATAGAATGAGCACAAACGATGCACAAACGAACTGATATAGTTTTGTTAATTTTCACATATGTGTGTGTGCGTGTGTGAGTGTGTGTGTGTGAGTGTGTGTGCGTGTGTGTGCGTGCGTGTGTGTGTGCGTGTGCGCGCGTGCGTGTGTGTGTGCGGTGGGGGGTTAGAAGAGGACCGACCTGCTCCGTGTTGGGCTCGTGGGCTCACAGCACAGTCCCGCAGCTGCTGCTTTCTCTTGTTCTCCTCTTGTGAGCGACACAGTTCCTCCTCATACTCCGCTATTGTTCTTTCAAACAGCGCAAATATCTCTTCCGCAGCCGCAGTCAGCCGCGCAGTCACCAAAGCTCTCAGCATTTGGCCTTTAGACATTTTTACAAACTTGTTTTTAGCTTTAGCTCTGAGCTAACTGCATCAAACAGCTCTGGTCCTTCCGTAAACTCCTCCGCTTCTTCTGTGTTTGACTGAACAGCTGAAAGCAACAGCGCCTCCTGCTGGACAGAAGCGGGTTGAGAACTACTTCCGCTCCGTATTTAAAATATAAAACCTTATTAGATTATTAAACCAGACGGTCCGTGTGCAAAGCATAATTTATTTGCACTTCTTTAAATTTCTCATTGTCCAACTTGGCAAAAAACTAACTTGAAAAAAAGAAGACGCCTGACGTAAACAAAGACGCCTGAAGACGAATGATTAGCATCCCGTCTGGTTTACGTAATTATGCATTATTTAATTGTGGAGACAACGTAATTTCATTTGTGCCTGCTTAACGCTAACTATTTATTAAAATATCATCACTCAAATGCCCTCGTTATTATAAAAAATATCTGTAGGTTACGAGATGCCTTCACGGATCCTTTACGCTCTGTGTAGCAATGACAACAAACTGGAGTCAATAATAAACAAGAACTTCAAATATACTGAGAATGACACTGATGAATCATATCAGTCCATAAGGGGGCGCTACAGGAAGAGAAACTTCCAGGCTGGACAGCAAAACGACCACTGCAACACGCGCATGGTGCCTTGTTTCACCACTAGATGTCACCACAGCCCGGCAGCAGAACCGTCTCTGTGGAGCATTTCAGACTCAGATTTAACTCCACTCACTCCACTCTGCAGGAGCACCATAGAAAACAACCTGACCAGCTGCATGTCTCTGTGGTGAGGACAGAGAAGCTTCAGGAGTAACCTCCTGAGACCCGAGCCTTCGTTTGGTGTGCACCATCATTTATTCAAGATGTTTATGTCCTCATTCTGAACGCAGACAGTGGACTTATTTTACTGTTTACTACGAATGAAGACACCTGTGTGTAACAAAATTAAAAACTTTTTATTTCAATACCTAAACATGGCTGTGCACAAACAGATTTACCGTATTTTCCGGACTATAAGTTTCACTTTTTTCCATCGTCTGGCTCAGGGGTGCGACGTATACTCAGGTGTGACTTATAAATTAAAATATTTCACGTTCGTTATTTTCACACTGATGATGGATGGAGAGCACCGGGAGGATGCGCCATGCAACTTTCCATCAAGTCATCGGATGAATCAACAAGGCATGGACTTCAGTGACAAACGAAAGCGTCCTGTCAGGATCAGAAAGAGCGGAATAATTGGAAATGGAACTGATGCTGAGTCTGACGACAGCCACGCAGAGGAGGAAGCGGCGCTTCGTCTACCTCCGGAGTTGGCGGAGTTGTTCAGAAGCGACACCGAGGATGAAGAATTTAAAGGATTTAGCGATTAGGAGTGAGATGGTGAGTTTGGTGAACTTGTTATATTATGTTCTTTATGCTATAGTTATGTGAATAACTGTTAATATATTACGTTAACATACGAGACACCTATTCAGTTCGTTGTTTATGCTTCATGTAAGCTGAATAACCATCAATGTGTTACGTTAGCATAGCGCACACCTATTCAGCTGTTGTTCTCTATTCTATTATTACTATAACTTGCCTTTCAACATGAAATGTCTGTTCTTGGTGTCGGAGTTTGTAAAATAAATTTCCCCCAAAAAATGCGACTTTTTTTCTTCTTCATTATGGATTTTTTGGTTTGTGCCACTTGTACTCCGGAGCAGCTTATAGTCTGGAAAATACAGTACCAACAATGCAAGAACAGACTGTGTCAGACTGCGGTGTGAGAGGCTGCTGTTGCTACAGTTGCCGTGGGAACTGCGTCCTTTCCTTGTGCGCTGTGTTCAGTTTTGTGCTGCGGTTTAGAGCTGCAGCGTTAACATGTCCTTACTGCACTCTGAGTCTCTGAAACCAGGCATCATCACAGCCTTTGCTTAACATTAAAATACAGTATAACTTACTTATATTTATAAAAAAATGTGATTTTAATGAGTCAACTACGTTAATTTTATGAAAGGCTCATGTATTGTTGGTCAGATGCATTCACATTGTCCTCGACTGGCGGTGGCATTAACTTGGTCTGAGCCTCATCTCAGTTGTGACAAAGGTTACTTAAGAAGTTGAGAGATTTCCCAGCTTATAAACTTTTAAAATAGCTCTGAGATTTTACCTTAATCCTAATTTTTGATTATAAATGTATTTTTTAGAAAGGGTTTTATGAATGTATGTCATTTTTCTGTTATTGTATTTTTATCCATTTTATCTGTATCATTTTGTATTTGTTGCATGTTGATCTGGACCCAGGAAGACTAGCAACCGCTACGGTGAAGGCTAATGAGGATACAACAAACAAATAACAACTAATCAATCGACTAATTAATCACTTATTGAAATAATTGTCAACTCATTTAATAATTGTTTACTCATTAACTGGAGAATTCACAGAGTCTGAAACATGCCATGCCTGAGAGATGAGGTTTATTACCAAGACAGAGCAGCAAAAAACTGTTAAAAACAAAGTACACTTTGTGTTTTTGATTAAAAATATATTTGTGTGTGTGCTCGATCCAAACGTCCTCCAGTGGCAAACTCAAGGCTTTGCCCGATTCAATTTTTGTAAAAATTAGGTGATTTTTGGTAGAATGATCACATTTTTTAAGAAGAGCTATAAAGCACCTCAAGTTTTTAAACAACTTTACTCATAATTCACTATCTACTTAATAATCAATTAACTGAAATAATAATTGACAGATTAATCGATAACAAAATAATCTTTAGTCGCAGCCTTACACCTCTTCATCTTCTTTTTCTGTATTGTGCACACTGCTCACCTGCCGTTAAACAACTTGTTCAGATATTTTACTATTTACAGACACTAACAGGCTACAAAATAAGACTCTACTACAGGCTTTTGATCATTGGTTTAACAAACAGTAAGTCAGACTGAACTATGTACAGTGCCACAAATTACAGAATTATAACTAGCAATCAGTACTACGCACATATTTATTTATTTACTGAGTACGCACATGCTAATTAAGTTTAGTGCTTTGTGAATATCGTTTCTTACAAATTGGACAACTGTAAAAAATAAATTTGGTCACCTTTTCATTTGCATTTCATGTTTTAAGACTAAAAAATAATCTATATTTATTGAAACTTCTTTTGGGAGCTGTTACTTGCAGACTACAGAAAAAGCTGAGATTTTGTGCTTTCCCATTAAGGCTCTTTCTCTCCTTACTCTGTCAGTACAGTTATATGGTAACTGTGTGAGTTTTCAGATGTACCCTGAGATAACGCTTCACAGTAAAGCTTTTGTTACAGACTGGACAGCTGAAAGGTCTATCAGTTACTGTGAGTGAGCACATGCTCTTTGACCGCACTGCTCTGTGTAAATCCTTTGTTACAGAAGGGACAGCTGTATGGTTTCTCTCCTGTGTGACTTCTCATGTGTATTTTGAGATGATCATTTAATCTAAATCTTTTATTACAGACTGAACAGCTGTAAGGTTTCTCACCTGAGTGAACTCTTATGTGTCTTTGCAAATCCTTTTTGGTACTAAATCTCTTTTTACAAACAGAGCACTCGTGTTTTTTTGTTTCTCCTCTGACATCAGCTCCTGACACGTCACCATCGTTTACAGCGTCACTCGTCTCTGGTGCAGATTTGCAAATAATGAATAGACCTGAGTTTTGTGCAGCTGTACTTGTGTCTTTTATCTGGACTTGGTTGTAGTCGTCTCCATCAGCCTCTGTCTCCATCTGTTGAGCTGAACTGCTGGCTGGAGGGTCCCAGACTTTACCATCTTCAGTGATAAAAGAGTTGTGAGTTTGTTCCTCAGTCTCTGAGTGTAAATGTCCACAGTCCTCTCCCTGTGTTTCCTCTCTGTGCTCAGTTTGTCTTTGTTGAAGCATTTGTTTGATGTCATGTTCCTCTGGTTCCTCTTTAATTTGTGGCGTCTCTGTGATTTCCTGGTTCAGACTGAGGTCAAGACTCAGTGAGTGAATCTGAACGTCTGCAGGAGAGAATGTAAAGAATACACATTAACACTGTATCCCAGCTGCTCTGGGTGTGAGACACATTTTACTAAACAAATGTAATTGTTTTTAATTGTTATTGCAAAAGGAAAACAGTAACACTTTTGTTTTGTTTTTTTAATTTTAAAACTTTTTTTTTTAATACTAAATGGGTTGGCAAACCCAGGGAGGAGGGAGGAGAGAGGAGGGAGCAGGGAGGAGGGAGCAGGGAGGAGGGAGCAGGGAGGAGGAAGGAGAGAGGAGGAAGGAGGGAGGAGGAAGCAGGGAGGAGAGAGGAGGGAGCAGGGAGGAGGGAGCAGGGAGGAGGAAGCAGGGAGGAGGGAGGAGAGAGGAGGGAGGAGGGAGCTGGGAGGAGGGAGCAGGGAGGAGAGAGGAGGGAGCAGGGAGGAGAGAGGAGGGAGGAGAGAGGAGGGAACAGGGAGGAGAGAGGAGGGAGCAGGGAGGAGGGAGCAGGGAGGAGGGAGGAGAGAGGAGGGAGGAGGGAGCTGGGCAGAGGGAGGAGAGAGGAGGGAGCAGGGAGGAGGGAGGAGAGAGGAGGGAGCAGGGAGGAGAGAGGAGGGAGCAGGGAGGAGGGAGCAGGGAGGAGAGAGGAGAGAGGAGGGAGCAGGGAGGAGAGAGGAGAGAGGAGGGAGGAGAGAGGAGGGAGCTGGGAGGAGGGAGCAGGGAGGAGAGAGGAGGGAGCAGGGAGCAGGGAGGAGAGAGGAGAGAGGAGGGAGCAGGGAGGAGAGAGGAGGAGAGAGGAGGGAGCAGGGAGGGAGCAGGGAGGAGGGAGCAGGGAGGAGGAAGCAGGGAGGAGGGAGGAGAGAGGAAGGAGGAGGGAGGGAGCAGGGAGGAGGGAGCAGGGAGGAGGAAGCAGGGAGGAGGGAGGAGAGAGGAGGGAGGGAGCAGGGAGGAGGAAGCAGGGAGCAGGGAGGAGGGAGGAGAGAGGAAGGAGGAGGGAGGGAGCAGGGAGGAGAGAGGAGGGAGGAGAGAGGAGGGAGCTGGGAGGAGGGAGCAGGGAGGAGGGAGGAGAGAGGAGGGAGCAGGGAGGAGAGAGGAGGGAGCAGGGAGGAGGGAGCAGGGAGGAGAGAGGAGAGAGGAGGGAGGAGAGAGGAGGGAGCTGGGAGGAGGGAGCAGGGAGGAGAGAGGAGGGAGCAGGGAGGAGGGAGCAGGGAGGAGAGAGGAGAGAGGAGGGAGCAGGGAGGAGAGAGGAGGAGAGAGGAGAGAGGAGGGAGCAGGGAGGGAGCAGGGAGGAGGGAGCAGGGAGGAGGAAGCAGGGAGGAGGGAGGAGAGAGGAGGGAGCAGGGAGGAGAGAGGAGGGAGCAGGGAGGAGAGAGGAGGGAGGAGAGAGGAGGGAGCTGGGAGGAGGGAGCAGGGAGGAGAGAGGAGGGAGCAGGGAGGAGGGAGCAGGGAGGAGAGAGGAGAGAGGAGAGAGGAGGGAGGAGAGAGGAGGGAGCAGGGAGGAGAGAGGAGGGAGGAGAGAGGAGGGAGCTGGGAGGAGGGAGCAGGGAGGAGAGAGGAGGGAGGAGGGAGCAGGGAGGAGAGAGGAGAGAGGAGGGAGCAGGGAGGAGAGAGGAGGAGAGAGGAGAGAGGAGAGAGGAGAGAGGAGGGAGCAGGGAGGGAGCAGGGAGGAGGGAGGAGAGAGGAAGGAGGAGGGAGGGAGCAGGGAGGAGAGAGGAGAGAGGAGGGAGGAGGGAGGAGGGAGGGAGCAGGGAGGAGGAAGCAGGGAGGAGGGAGGAGGGAGGGGAGAGGAGGGAGGGCCAGAGCAGCTCCACAGACACAACAGTTATGGAGCAAACCATTTGCTGGGGGGGTGTACAGTGTATACGATCAAGAAATTTGACATTGTTTCAAACACAACATTATAGAGTAATTTTTTTAAAGTTCGTCTTATTTTAAGGAGTATTGCCGAGCTGGAATTAGATTAAAGTTAGAGTCTAGCCTCGCTTATAATCACGGCATAAATCCTTCAGTAGTTAGATTTATATAAACGCCAACAGAGCCACGCCTGCGGCAGTGGCAGGGAAATCCTGCCACATATAATGTGCAAGTGTAAAGAAAGCTGAAAAGTGTAGAAGAGGACCGACCTGCTCCGTGTTGGGCTCGTGGGCTCACAGCACAGTCCCGCAGCTGCTGCTTTCTCTTGTTCTCCTCTTGTGAGCGACACAGTTCCTCCTCATACTCCGCTATTGTTCTTTCAAACAGCGCAAATATCTCTTCCGCAGCCGCAGTCAGCCGCGCAGTCACCAAAGCTCTCAGCATTTGGCCTTTAGACATTTTTACAAACTTGTTTTTAGCTTTAGCTCTGAGCTAACTGCATCAAACAGCTCTGGTCCTTCCGTAAACTCCTCCGCTTCTTCTGTGTTTGACTGAACAGCTGAAAGCAACAGCGCCTCCTGCTGGACTGGCGGCTGCAGTCCACACAAACCTGCCATGAGTTTGTTCAAATGTGGCGAGTTTTCAGTGACACTGGGTTTTCAGGGCTCCTGCAGGTATCAAGTCTAATTTAATGCTTTTTAACGCCACAAAAATACAATCGTGGCAGCTTAAAATGTATACAGTTTAAAAACCCCAATAATGCTGAAATCAAACATCAGGTGTTTGGTAATGTGGTCTCGCTGGAAACAAACTCATATTCCACCATCTGTCACTAAAAAAAATAATTATTATATTATATTTACAGATAAAACTGATAATGTCAGCAATTTTACTTCAAAACTAATAAATGCCTGTTGGAATAAAATTTAATGCTTTTTTAATGCCATTTAAGGCCTTAATTTTGGCATAATCAATTTAATGACTTTTAATGCCCCGCGGGAACCCTGGTTTTGAGTTTTTTAAAACTGCAGCGGTCCAGCAGGAATATCCACTGCCAACTGCATCTGACTGAATTCATTAGTAGTAAGCCTATTTTAGTTCATTTATTATATTTTTACCAATATTGATTTAGTGCAAATAGAGTATTGTAAGCATTTATTGCAGTTGTGATTATTACGGTTAATTAAAACCAAAATTCAGTATCAGCATAAGAATATTACATAATATTCACTGTGTATACTGAAACTTTACTCAAATAAACTCACTTTACTCACAGTATTATAAACTTTAATCTTACAGTTGAGAGGGTGATTGATGGACACGTTGGTTTATTGTTTTATTATAATTTTAATTTGATTTTATTGGAAAGCATTTTGGTCACCTTGTGTTGTAAAGGGCTGTGTAAATAAATGTTGACTGATGTTGATTTCAAGCTCAGTAACAAATAAAATTAAACGAGATGACTCTTAGGTGGGTATGATTAGAAAGGAAAAAATTAAAAACAATGAATTTATTTGTACAAATAAAACATATACAACACTTTGATGAGAAATGTATACAATGCACCAAAATTGTCTGTCATAGCACTGAACTCCTCCAACTGTGAGTGCTGTCTGCAGTACCAAAGGATCGTTTTCTTGTGACAAATTAGGCTCAAAAATAAAAATACTCTCATGATCAGATTAAGTATATTTTATCTATGGTGTGGTGCATGAGTTTCCTTTTGTCTACAACAGTTCTTACTCTGTACAGTTAAACTGTTTATCACTAATATGACTACGCACGTGTTTATTAAACGCACTGTGATGTGAAAACACTCTCTGACAAATAGGACAACTGTAAGGTTTCTCTCCTGTGTGAGTTCTCATGTGTATATCCAGATTAAATTTTAACGAAAAACCTTTCTCACACACAGAGCAAACATAAGGTTTCTCTCCTGTGTGAGTTCTCATGTGACACTTTAAGTTTGTGGTTCTGGTAAATCTCGCGTCACACTCTGTACACCTGTATGGTTTTTCCTCTGAGTGACTTCTCATGTGGACATTGAGATAACGCTTCATAGTAAAGCTTTTCTCACAGACTGAACAGCTGAAAGGTTTATCATTACTGTGAGTACGCACATGGGTATTAAACGCACTGCTGTGTGAAAATCCTTTGTTACAGAAGGGACAGCTGTATGGTTTCTCTCCTGTGTGAGTTCTCATGTGTATTTTGAGATGATCATTTAATCTAAACCTTTTATTACAGACTGAACAGCTGTAAGGTTTCTCACCAGAGTGAACTCTTATGTGTCTTTCTAAATCTTTTTTAGTACTAAATCTCTTTTTACAAACAGAGCATGCATGTTTTTTTGTTTTCCCTCCGACATTAGTTCCTGACATGTCGTTGTTTACAGCGTCACTCGTCTCTGGTGCAGATTTGTATTTGGTGAACAGATCTGAGTTTTGTGCAGCTGTACTTGTGTCTTTTATCTGGACTTGGTTGTAGTCGTCTCCATCAGCCTCTGTCTCCATCTGTTGAGCTGAACTGCTGGCTGGAGGGTCCCAGTCTTCATCATTGTCAGTGTCAGAAGAGTTGTCCGTTTCTTCCATATTCTCTGAGTGTAAATGTCCATGTGGGTCTAAGCTGGTGTCTGCTGCTGCTCGTCCACAGTCCTCTCCCTGTGTTTCCTCTCTGTGCTCAGTTTGTCTTTGTTGAAGCAGTGAGGGCTGCTCTTCACTCTTCACACAGACAGCAGTGAACTCTGGGAGCTGCTCTTCCTCCTGTTTCACGCCCTGTTCCTCTGGTTCCTCTTTAATTTGTGGGACCTCTGTGATTTCTTGGTCCAGACTGAGGTCAAGACTCACTGACTGAGTCTGGACATCTGCAAGAGAGAATGTAAAGAATACACATTAAACTACTGTATCTCAGCTGCTTTGTGTGTGAAAACAACAGAAACAATGACAGATGAAGAGCTGGATCTAGTGGAGTGGAATAATGAGTCAGATATTTATGAGGAAAACTTGGGATTTCCCAGTATCTTCAAATAGTGAATCAGTCAAAAATGTTACTTGATAAACTTAACAATTATAATTTATAATATAATGAACAACAAAGACACACCTGCTTTTCTGATGGAATGTATGCAGTTCTGGACCAGTATCAGAAAGTGTTGTATGAGTAGTTCTTGTTATGCACATTAACTGCTGCGCCAGTGAGTAGTGCAGGGTTTTTTTTTTTATCTCTAGAATAATAAAGTAATATTTATGCTCCACCACAACAGACAGCAGGTTCAAGTCTGGCTTTACTCAGTATTGAATACAATGATCTGGAGAAGTGTGAAGTGTTTTAATGGTAATCTTTGCATTTAGCTGCAATGAATTAAGCTGCCATTTAGACAGAGGCACTTTTGAGTAGAAACTGTTAGAAAGTAAGTAAGCTAATTGAATATAACCTAAGCTATGGTCTGTTGTTTTTATAATCAACAAGATGTTTTCTCAATTGCTTTTATAGTCCAATATCCTAGTTTTTCCTGTGAAATCCTGTAGTTCAAATGTCAGCAGTAGATGGCGTATTTTGCCACCTCTGAGATGATCCATTATTGTTTCTGTGACCCCGTAATGTTTTCTTCAGATCTGACCCAGGACAGATGGTAGTTACATTTTAGTAAACTAATGTAATTATGTGTTGTTATTATTATTATTATTATAAACCTTATATCTATAGCACTTTTCTAAACATCAGTTACAAAGTGCTTCACAGTGCAAGAAAAATACAGCAAGTCAATGCATAAAATGCCAAGGCCCAATCCATTTAAGGCTCTAAATGTTAATAATAAAATTTTACAATCAATGCAGAACTTGACTGGCAGCCAGTGCAGGGAGGCAAGGACTGGGGTGATGTGATCATGTTTTTTTGTACTAGTTGGACCAGCTGTAGGCGGTGTGAAGATGTTTTATTAAGACCGGCATACAAGGCATTACAGTAATCGAGTCTTGAATAAATTAAAGCATTAATTACTGCATTAGTAATAAGTAACAAAACAGTGACAATTGCAAACTATACATAAAAATACTTAAAGCTCCCATCACTACAAAAAGGTCATCTGAAAAGTAGTAATCTGGACTTGTTTTTTAAAGTTGAACACTCACCTCTCACCAGTTTAATTAACTTTGACAAAGCCTCTTAAATAAAGGTGAAAGGTGTAGGAAGATATGCCTGAACTCCTGTTGACTTGTACTAGGACAAACTCCACAATCATTACAAGAAGCCTATTTACGACCAGGGATGACCTTCTTGATAACCCTGGTCCACAAATAAAGATGTTGACTGCTGTTTAACCATCAGTGTTAAAGGACCCATATTATGCTTTTTTGTGTCTTTTAAGTTAATTAAGGACACATCTAGATCAGTATCTTACATTTTGTTAGTCAGAAAATACAATCATTTTTGAAAAAAACTTATTTGAAGAAACCTATCATTTGACTCTGTGAGAAACGCTCAGATTAGATCTGTCACTTTAAGAGCCCTCCCTCCCCAACGCCCTGCCTGCTGTCACGCCCCTTTAGCACTTCAACCCCTGTGAAGTTCACATGATTTGTTTGGTTGCTGTGGGGGAGGCATGAGCTGTAGCAGTGCTTCCTCAACAGGACAGGACCGTGAGGGGCGTGGTCAGGTAGAAAAGCCAGACATCGGTGAAACAAGCTGTTTTTGTCCTTTCAGGAGATCAATGTAAGTGAATAGAAGATTACTCAAACATGCGTGAATGAAACAAAAACACAACTCCAGGTCTGTTTTTGATGCAGGGACAACATTATAACATGGTAGAAAGCTCAGAAAAGTCAATTTTGCGTAATAGGGCCCCTTTAAACATCTCCAGATATGAGGTGATAACTAATCTTCTAGATAACTGCATTTGTGTAAACTGTTATAATCATATTTAATAACAATTATGTTTTCTGTTTTATTCATCATGATTCACCAGTAATTTTTTTATTAAGATGGATCACTCAGTATAAACGTGACATTTGCCTTAAAAACCTAATTTAATTGAAATGGAGTAAAACGCATTTCTTTTGCGGTACGGCATTTAGTAAAGGTAATCTAATATTTCCCACAACTTTGCCACGAGCAAAAGACCGCCCAGAGGCTTGGCATGTTAAAAACGCCTGTCGACCCCCCTCTCTTCTCTTCTTCTGCTCTCTCGTCACATTAACGTTAACTTAAAACACTTTTACTTTGTTCACAATCTATATTTTCTTTTCACATACTTCAGTTATCGTCTTGTCTTAACTAAACTCTTACTTTTCAAGTATCATTTTAATAGTTTATTTTGAAGACTCACACCCAGGGATTCAACACAGTAGCTGCCTTGACCATAGTTGCTACCTAGGAGTTAGACCTAACAGGAATCCACTGGCCACAGCTCGTGGAGGACCTGATCCCAGGAACCACGGCTTGTACCTGGAGGACCGGCCCAGTGACACCCCGCGGATCGAAGGGCCTTGGCCAACGCAGCGAGCCCCCCACTGGAGAACGGAGGCCAGCTCGTTTGGTTATCGACCTTTCTCCTGCTCCGAGCGCCTCGCAAAGTAAGCAGTGTCTATGACAACTGAATGGCGTCCAATCCTAGAGTCTCATATAACCCTGGACCACAAATAAAGTCTCCCATAAATTTTATAATCCATACTATAACGTTACTCCATTATAATTAGTATCAGTAATAATCAGTAATTCTGCATAACGGTTCTGTTCAACACTCAAGTCACTTAATGTTTATCTGTGCCTTCAGTATAATGTTTTGCCTAATTTTGTTAATATATTTTATACTTTTAATTCAATTTAAGTTGAGTTTAGTGGTCTTTATTTATATACAGAGTCCTGCTGGTTAATCTTTTTCCTTCCTTAGATCATTGGTTGTTATATAGCTTAATGTTCCCAGTGCAAGATAAATAAGTATAACTTTTACGTTAAAGACTTCCTCATCTTTACCTCTAAATTTATATGCTACAAATAGTCTTCAACTTTAAAAACCAAGTCCAGATGACTTTTTCTTAACCCTTTTGTTGTGTTTCAGTTTAGCCTGGAGGACTCATCTATGGAAGCAAACTTGTCTTGTCCATTGATTTTTTTAACATTGAAATAGCATTTTTTTGTCTCTGCATTTCAGTCACTGACATTTCAGTATCTAATTTTCACTGTATTATTTCAGTTTCAATAATTTCAGAATATGATAAAAATTAGATGTATATATTTTCGAGTCCTCTAATTTGATTGGCCAAATTCAGAGTCTAAAATATGCTGTCAAAAAATTTGGATGAAACGTCCGTGTGACTTACCCTATTGCAGCGGAAGCACTAATTGCCATTCATTGTGCGCAAACAGAAACGTTTTCGTATTTTAACGTATTTTGTTATTGTGTTTCTTACTTATTCAAAAAAGCTGTACTTGATTTTAACAAGTGAGACAATAAAAATACATATATTTAAAATGTTTCTTAATTTTTTTTGTAATTTATCATTTATCATCTTCATCGTTGTCACGCCTCCAGCTCTCTCTGTTTACAGTCGCCCCACCGGAGCCACTGAACAAGTAAAGTGTCTGTGGGAGAAAGACAGAGTGTGAGATAAGGAGAAAACACTACTTTAGTTTCTAGTTTGTTTACTATTTTGAATTTTACATAACTTCATGAGTCTATCGTGGAAGCGAACAGCACTGCAGTCAGGGGCAGCTGCTTCTGCCCCACAGCTCCAAACATGTTCTCTGGGGAAAAGTGACAGGGGCCCGGTCACCACCGCTCCTCTCACACTGCCCTTGTTTACTGGCAACGCAGCCACTTTTAGTGCTCTCAGTAGCTGCAGTTTCGAATGGAACAGTAAGCAACTTCATTCTGTGAACAGGAGCCTTTTGGTCGGCTTAGGCTACAGAAGAGGGGCACATAAGAGCGCTGGTACAAAGCCCCGGGGAGGGAGGTGTTGAACATAAATATCAATAAAAACATTTCTTTTTTTTTTGCAGCATTAGTTTAAGCAGACTGTGTTTGTCTACTGCCTGAGACTTAGATAAAGGTCAGATCACATTTTATGACCAAATCATGCAGAAATATAAGTAATTCCAAAGGGATTTACATACTTTTTCTTGTAACTGTATTTAGAGGCCCGCTCCGTTTAATCAGCCTTACACACAGGAAACATGTAACAGTTTAGCACATAGCATGTGCTGCAACGGACCTCCAGCCCTATACAAAACATAATACCATGTTAGCATAGCATCGCCCACCGTGGTCAAACCAAAACCACGTAACCAGCACCATCAAACATCACAATGGCGCTACTACAGCTCAATACAAACGCATCACCATCCACTGAGACAAAAAGAGAGCATATAAACAAAACAAACAAAAGGATTACAGTGGTTTGTCAAACTGACCTCTTCCCGTGGGACAGATTCAAAAGGGAAGAGGGAACAGGACAGCTCAGTATAAACAGACGGACGACATTCCTGGGGCACACAGAGAAGAAGGCGAGGACCAAACCCAATACAGAACCCACATGGGACTGTCAGGCATGAACGACAACAAAACTAAATCATTATTTCTGTGTAATTATATCAGCAGCTATAGAGGCGTCTTACACCTCCAAACAGTCTCCTTATAACATTACCCCAACATACAATTATCATACAAAATTAATACAACTTTATATTACCCTCTTTACATCAACTCTGAATTTGGCCAATCGAATTTGAGGACATTTTTAACACTAAAATAATACAGTAAAAAATATACTGAAATTTCACTGAAATTCAGAGATAAAAAAACTCAGACTCTTATTTCAGTGTTAAAAAATTCTAATGGTAGGAATTCAAAGGCATTAAAAATTCAAAATGTGATGAGACAAGGTTGCTTCCGTACTTCACAGATTTAAAGTTCCCTGTTTAACTTCCGTGATCTGTGAGAAGCAGCAAATAAACCTAAAACCCCAAAGTAGACCTTCTCTTTTGAAAACAATTTAGCTTTTTATTAGATGGAGACAGACAGGACATTAGAGAGAGAGACGAGGAATAACATGAAGCACATCCACCCAAACCAGAAAGTAAACCCAGGTCGCTCCAAGTTTATGTGGTACATGCTCTACCAGGTGAGGCACAGAGCCACCCCAGGTCTTTAGTCATGTTACTTTTGGTCTCATTTATTTTATTTCCTAAATATTGACCCACAAAGGTCTAATTGTGAAATTGTGCATCTACCATATGTCAATAACAATGTAGTTTGGCAGTGATATTTATTTACTGTACACGGCATAAATCCTTCAGTAGTTAGATTTATATAAACGCCAACAGAGCCACGCCTGCGGCAGTGGCAGGGAAATCCTGCCACATATAATGTGCAAGTGTAAAGAAAGCTGAAAAGTGTAGAAGAGGACCGACCTGCTCCGTGTTGGGCTCGTGGGCTCACAGCACAGTCCCGCAGCTGCTGCTTTCTCTTGTTCTCCTCTTGTGAGCGACACAGTTCCTCCTCATACTCCGCTATTGTTCTTTCAAACAGCGCAAATATCTCTTCCGCAGCCGCAGTCAGCCGCGCAGTCACCAAAGCTCTCAGCATTTGGCCTTTAGACATTTTTACAAACTTGTTTTTAGCTTTAGCTCTGAGCTAACTGCATCAAACAGCTCTGGTCCTTCTTCTTCTTCCTCTTTTTGTTAAACGGCGGTTGGGAACCAGCTTGAAGGTGCATTACCGCCACCTACTGGCCCGGAGTATGGGTCAGACAATAAGCTCACCATCTACTCAGTCATTGTAATAAATAATATGAAGAAAAAACAAGCAAACAAAAACTATAAATACCTATATTCTGCCACAGAGCCCTGTCTCCTTTAAAAGAACACTGGTGCCCTCCCTGCGCTCTACTGCAGCTCTCAGTGTAAACTCCTGAGCCGTCAGCTTCAGCCTCTCCTTCATCATCTCCTGATGTGAACCACGTGCTCCTGGCAAACCTCACACACCCTGTCCCATGTTTCCCCGTCACGTGTAGAGTCCTGTTCAGTAAACAATGTCCCAGTCCGAGCCTCGTGAGCAGCGTTTCTTCGCTCCTGTACCCCCCGCTCCCTGAACTCTGTTACCTTCTTTATGAGATAAAATTGTCTCCCTTTCCTGTGTCCCGCTGTCTTTGCCGCTCCTGAGTCATTTGCCTCCACATTGTACTCTTTACACTCATTTCCACACTGATTTTGTTTAGTTCTTCTTTGTCCACTCTCTCGTCCCATCTGATTCACAATTTTATGTTCACGATGACATTTTTTTTACGATTTTTATGTGCAGATTTAGTTGCAGTATCATTATGACCAAAAGGATTTTATTACAGAGCTTATTTGTGTCTCCTTATCAAAATTAAATTGTTGTACATTTCTTATTAACAGAAATTGAATTTAAAAAGTAGATATTAATACAAGGACATGTAAAAATAACAAAAATATATAAAATAATTTGTTAGCCACTTTTATTATTAACACCTTTCTAATATCTTTCAAAAACAGAGACACTTTAGCAGCAAACAATGCACAGAGAAGCAGTTTATCATGAATCCTCTCCTCAGTGATTTATAATGGGCCTAATAAAAGTCAAGTTTTATAAAAATATCAGAGAGGAAAGATTCATCCTCAGTAAAGACTCTGACACTGAAACTTCAGATAAACTTTAGCTGTTGTTAGCCACTTAGCTTTCTTTTAGCTCGCTGCTAACAACAAGCTACTTTCTGAACGATGGTAAACACAGCAGGTGCAGCCTAAATAAAACCTGCAGATGTCTCTGTCCTGGGCTCGTTGTTGTTGTTGTTGTTGTTCTTGTTGTTGTTGTTATTCCCTGTGCGCTGTGTGTGCGCTCCTCCGTCTGTGCGAGAGGTGAGAGAGCGCTCTTCTGAGTCGCTCTGGGTAATGAAGCTCTTGTCATGTTTCCAGCGTCGGGCTAATGATTTTACGATTTCTGTAAACTAAAACTTTATATAAATTCAGGTTTAGTGTAGCGTAGTAAAAAAATGCTTCTACTAGTGTTTAATCAGGCAGAAAATGAAATACAAATGTTAACTTTTTAATATAATGCTAGATCTGGAGTTAGGCTGCTAGCTAGGCTACTAGCTATGTGCTACTGGTAGCTTGAAATAAGCTAATCACCAGCACAGCCATGCCCAGAGGCATGAGATTTAAGACAAAACACCTTAAATCAATGTTGAACAACTACAAAAATGTAGTACTAAATGATTTTATGGTATAAAGATGAACTTAACACACGTCTTTCATCAAATGCAGAAGCAGAAAAACTTTGTCCGTTTGGTTTAAAGCTGGGCGTAGCGACAGAGGACAGAGTCAGTTCTGGAGGACACCGCTGTGACACTGTAGTAACTCTTACACTGAACTCCTGTTATTACACTGTTTATTAACACTGTCACTGTTAACTCTGGATATTTACAGCAACACTGAAGGGAATTTTACTCTAACCTCAGTTCAGTAACTCTTTGTGAAATGAACTATGAAAGAGTTAATGTTTATTACCATCTGTGTTTTTTCCTCTGGAGAGTTTACTGCGTACCACAGAGCAGATCTGTGAGTCAGCGACGTGACAGCTCACTGATTACCCATCATCCCACAGTGGCCTCTCTGGGGCTTCCCATGTTCCCAGCAGAAGTTCAAAAACACTTCCTCCGTGGGCTGTGACCGCTGTGACCGCTGTGACCGCTGTGACCGCTGAGGTGCACCCAGGAGTTTGCCATGAGTTGTTTTCTCCTGAGGTCAAGTCTCCAGCTGTAACCAGAGGTTTTAAAAGTTCCACAGCGCACTCTGAGCCTGGGCTCGTGTCAGGTCTGGGAAGGAGCTGCTGATCCATAAACAACACAGCTGTGCTCTGTCACTGATTTTATTAAAGTCTGATGCAGCTCCCTCCCCATCCCTGCCAGACGTCTCCTCACGTTTATTACTTGTTTATATTTACTTTCAATCCTGTCAATATGATCTTTCCACGTTAAGTGTGAGTCAAACATTACACTCCAGAACATGAATGATCTAACGTCCTCACTTTCCTCTCTGTAGATCTGTAGTTTTAGGTTCTCGGTCACTTTCCTCCTGGTAAAGAACACAGTTTTAGTTTTTTGCACTGAAAACCTGAACTCCCACTCATCCACATCCTTTACAGTTTCTTGGACCTTACCTGCGAGATGTTCAACATTTCTCCCTCTCTTCCACAGAGCACCATCGTCTGCAAACAGAGACCTGCCAGAAAACACATCACTGATCATAATAATGAACAGCATGCACTGCACTAGGGGGCGCTGTTCTCTACAGTACATGGACTGAGTAAGGTCGACCCGAGTCGGACCTGGATCCTCCTCTAAAAAGAAAAAGTGTTTAATCAAGATCCTAGCATCAGCAGTCCAACCTGTGTAGTTTAATTAAAGACTCCTCCTTCCACATCACGCTCTGCTTCCTTCTCCTCCTCTTTGTGTTAAATAGCGTTTGACTGAACAGCTGAAAGCAACAGCACCTCCTACTGGACTGGAGGCTGGGGAACTACGTTCTCCCCTTAAAAATACACAAATGTAAACTAAATTTCTTAATAACAGAGCTCGTGTTATGTGTATTATTGTTTTTCTCTTTCAGGAGACCAAAGATAAAACTTGCACTTGACTCAGAGGAACAGGTTTGTAGTAGTGGTAGTACCTGTAGTACTTACAGCAGCAGTAGTAGTAGTTAATGAATGAACATGAATGAATATTTTTATTTGAGTGTCATACACAGATGTGCCCAGCCCATACAAACTTACACTGACACTGTCAACATTTAGGAGAAAGCTGATACCATGTAAACAACAACAACAACATAACATTATTAATATTCTCACAGTAACTGCCAGGACACAGAGCTCTGTCTCTGTGTCCATGTCCTCTCTGTACATTTTGCCAAACCATAAGTTTAATTTTTCAATGGAAAACTCAAATGACAGCAGCAGCTGTAGAATGATCTGACGCAGTACAGTGCACTGTTACTGCAGTTGTATCAAACTACTGCTTCAAGATTACTTTAATCAAAGTAATATTTTTGATAACTTTTACTTTTAGCTGAGTAATATTATTGTGAGCAGATGTGTACAGATGTTGAGTGCTCTGACTCAGGGTCGCTCAGATCTGAGCAGCTCCTCCTGAGTCCACCACATCAGCCCGGCCTCCTCTGTACCTGGCTTTAAAACTCGTCTGTTCTCTGCCTTTGTCTGAGATGTTCACATTATTATTATTTTCTTATTCTGTTTTATACATCTATTGTTTTATCATTTTACTGTATTCTTTTATGTATTGTTTTATTCTTGTTTTATTTTGTACAGCACTTTGCTCAATGTTAGTTGTGTTTTAAAGTGCTTTATAAATAAAGCTGCAGTTCTTTGTTCCTCCACCTCTGCTGGAGGCGTTTAACAAAAGTCAGGTTCAACTTTGACCATTTTGTGTCCCAGTTGTTTTATCTCACATTTCTTTATTACTCATTTTAAGTTAGATTTTAAATCCTACAGCACTTTACGAGGCCAGTGTTGTTGTAAATGTACGATAAAGACATAAGATAAGATAAAAGAACAGGTCCACGCTGCACTCAGTTGCATTAATACCGTTTATTGATAAAACTGCAGTAAACCCTCCTCAAACAGAACAGGCCCCGCCCCCGTGCCCCCTGTCGCCGTGACGACCAGGTGAGCGCTCACGTGAGAGCCGGAGGCGGGTGCAGCGTCGCTCACAGCCGAGCGGGAGGAGCCCGGGGGCCCGCACGGAGCAGGGCCTCGTCCAATAGGAGCTCAGCGCGCTCCCGGGTCGCATCTGTCGCTGTGGAGACCGTGGTCGATTCCAGAAAAGCCGTCCGCACCGCTCTGAAACCACAACACAGAGGAAAGATCGGTGAGGTCCAGGCAGGCTTTAGTGTCCCTCTGCACCGAGCTGGGTTTGAGCTGCTGTGGGGTGAATAAAGCGTCCTGCAGCGCCCCCTGGTGTCTCTGGGCTGTAACTCTGAGCCACAGAAGTCGCTCAAAACAAACTACAGACGGATTTATCTTTCTGAGTAATTCTGAGATATTTAGGTTTAAAGTTTTAAACGTAGCTAAACTGTTATGAGGAACACATTTCTTTAACACACGGGAATAACAGGCGCCTTAAAGAGAATGTAAATATATCATTTCAAAATCTTTGAAACATTGGAATTATAAGTTTCTATCCAGGGGACGTAACATCAGGCAGTGCAGCTGCACTGGGGCCCAGGACGGTTTAGGGGCCCATTAGAGTGGGCCCTTGTTCATCTGTGGTCAAGTCTGTGTTTAAAATATTCATAATAATTAAGAGCAGCACAAAACTCCATTAGAGAACAGAGTTTTTAAGATAAATTCAATTTTAAATCCTGTTATATTTGTAAACTCTTAACAAAAATAACAAAAAAATTGTAATAAAAAACAAAACAAATAGTTTCACAAAATTGCCCCTAAATATTAATGAATAAGCAGCTGTTTTTGTATCAAACTCCAGTAAAACAGCAACATTTATAAATTAAAAAATTAATGCATGAACCTGTTGTACTGAATGTGCTTCATAACTTTAGGGCCCATTCTGAAATTCTGCACTGGGGCCCCACATTACTAAGTTACGCCACTGGTTCTATCTTAAAAAACAAACAAAAATCAATACATTTCATTTCAGCAGTGGACTTATGTCTTAACAGTTTTTAAGACTACATCACCATTTTATACATTTTTATACTACGTTTATGCTTTTCCAATGTAACAATATACAGACTACAGTTTCTACACTGTTATATTTTCAGCTCTTAGTCTCCAGACTGAGAAAGCTAACTTGCCTTTTTTTTTCTTTCTTTCTTTTTTTTGGTGTCTGTTCTAAAGTTGAGCTCCAAATTAAGGTTTGACACTGCAGATAGATTATTTTCCCAAATAAAATAAAAAAAAAATGGTGAAAACCCTTGATAAAGAGTAAACAAAGTACCCAGGAACAAGAATATAATGCTATTTTTACAAAAATGTCAGCTAGAAGCCTATAACTCTGAGGGAATGATGTGTGGTGGATGTTGTCATGGCAGAAAAACTCTGTACACGAGGAGGAGGAGACTTGTGTTTACCACAGTGCTTTAATCCAAAATGTAGGGGGCGCTCTAGAGAGAAGAATGAGGCATAAATGAAATGAGAAAAGTTGCTGAGTTGTGCTTTATCCCTCCTACAGTCCTAAGACAGTTTTTTGATGTTTTGCAGCTGTTTTTTTGTGGATAACTGTTGCTGTGTTTATTAAAATGGCATAGATTTTGCCTCAGGTGTGGATTTTTGGATGAATTTTCAGATTTCAGGATTTTGTTTTTGAAAAATCCTCTTAAAAAGTTGTCTAAAAAGTAGTCCCACCTTTACCCCCAAGACATTTTTTGTGCCATTGACTCCCATTAAAACAACATTTTTATTCTACACTGTCACTGTGATATAATTTCACATTTTTATCAAGTATTTCATGGATTCATGACAGTGAGGGATTGGAATTTTACTTTTTATTGTTTTTTACAAGTTGGCACCATTTCCCCCATATATGGTAGACAGAGGTATAAATGTGGAGATGGCCACATTAGTGTTTGTATAAATGATCAAGCCTACAAGGAAAATAAAAAACATTTTTGAACTAAAATGATTTGGGTGTGTTTTAGGGTTGTCATAATTTGGTGTGAAAGTGTTTGTGGAGAAATGAGTTTGTTTGTGTTTTCTTCCAGGTCAGCTTTTTTTGTAAATAAAACTTGGTCTTTTAGTGTTGTCTGGTAAAATAACAGTTAAATGAAGAAAAAACAAAAAAACTAAACATTTATCCAGGCTTGGGACCTGCACATACTGTGGCTGTAGTTTTAGGCAGCAGGACTCAAACTCCTGACCTCTGCACAAACTGAGAGCCCGCAGTGAAAACCTGAAGTAAACAGAACTAAAGTAATGCAGTTTTATCCAAGTACCACTAGATGGCGCCATTGCAGCAGCCATTCTCACGGAGTTTGTTCAAAGATGGAAAAAACAAAAAACTCTTGGAACTAATCCCAAATGTGAACCAGCAGAAAGCAGAATTGTGAAGTATGGCCATTATTTTTATTATTTTCTAACATTTTTACCCTCGGTTCGTCTGCGTGAGTTTTACATTTCCTTGAGTCTGAGTGTATTCTCCTGAAACGGGCAGGACCGAGACTAAATCAACATTAAAGTTGGACTGAGCACAAAAACAACAAACCAAGGACTTCCTCTGATCAGAGTCCTGTAAACCCCGCCCATGGCAACATCTATAAAAGCTTATCTACAGGACTCGGTTGGGATATGTCCAATTTTTTTTAGATTCTTTGCAAAGTTTTAAAGCAAACAAACAGACACAAAAACATATTTACAGAGAGAGTAGTTTTCACTTAAATCTAAAATTCGGCTGAGTTTGTTTTGAAAGTTAAGTTACCTCCAGCCCCTGAGCCTCACCTTTTACTTCACTCCTTGGCTTTTTTCTCGCTGTTCATCAGTTTCTCCACGATCTTGCGCTCGTGTCCTCCGGGGTTGGGGCGGTTCGTGTTCTCGCTGGCCTCCTTCTTGGTCCTGCCTTTACGAGCCGAGCCCTCTGCCACAAAAACACACAGAAATACATCTTAAAATACATCTTTTTTTAGGTTAAACTTGTGCGTCTCACGGGGCTGAAGTGCGTCAAACCTGCGTATTTGTCGGAGAGGTTGTAGTAGTCGTACTCGTCGTAGTATTCCTCCTCAAAAGTGCTCGGCTTCATGTTTTTCACATCGACGTGACTCATGTTGAGCTTTACGCGCGATTCAACGCCAAGAGAAAAGTTTAAATGTGCCCCAAAAATAGGAAAAAAGCCCAGAGAAATGAGTCGAATACGCGTCTCCTTCTGGAAAGCTCTGTGCTAAAAGAAGTTGTTTGCGCAGAAACGTGCAGCGGGTGATTTATAGCAGACGCAGCACGGGCCGGTCCCTCCCCGGGTCCACCCTCGCGCTCTGTCCTGACCTGGATCTGTCCCGAGCCCCTCCCAGCGCAGGAGAGGAACCGTGTGGAAATGTTGCATCATTTTCCCCAAAAAGTTGCATATGTTTAGTTTTGCTCCAGATTTAGAAAGAGTCAGGGCACTTTTCCAAGTGAAATTTAAGACTTTTCAGTTCTTTTTAAGCCACTCGTGGTAAAATTCAAGGTCAAATTCTTTAACAACTTGGAAAAAATGCATCCTTTGTTATGAATAGTAACCAGGTATTACTCAGTTCACTGAAAAAAACAAACTGTATTTAGAAAGATTTTGCCAAACAGCACTGTCACAGTTATATTTATGTGGATTTGGACATTTTAAAAATGAATTATCCAATACAGTAAGCCAGTGGTTCCCAAAGTGGGGTCCGGGGCCCTCTGGGGGTCCGTGAAGGTACTGCAGGGGGGGCCCCAGAAGCTGTGTATATTTCAATTCAATTTCAATTCATTGTTTATTTCAGAGCAGGCCGTGGACAGGAGCTGGGCCCATGATAATAAAAAATGTAGAGAGGGAGCATTTCTGGGCCCCTCTGACCCTGAGGCCCAGGACACAGGACCCCAAATCTAATTTAAATTAATTATAGTTACATACTTGTTTTAAATGACTTTAAAACACATTTTAGACAGCAGTGTTTTTGTAATGCTTTTATAAAAATATACAGAGAAAAACTTGAATAGAGGGAAGTTCTATAGTTGGGGCCCTTGTGGGATTTTGGGAAATTTAAGGGCCAAATTTAAGCCATTTTGGCAATGGCTGCAGTGAGCTCATATTTTACCACAAGAATAGCTTTAATTTCTGTCATAACATTAATTTCATTTTTCTAACAGTGACTTCATAAACTTTTGTTACATCCATTTGATTTTTCTTATTTTAGATTTATTATCATCTGTTATGGCTATTTCATTTTTATAATTACACCTTTATTATCATTTATTCATTTGTTCGCTTGCTGCAGGTGGAGTTGACCTCTGACCTCAGACAAGGAGCTATTTGTATTTTGTTTATTAATATTAATATTTCATTTTCCTAGTTTACTAATTTGCTTATTTCTAAATATTATTTTTGTTTATTCTATGTTGTTTAAAATGTTTTCTTATGTTTACTTTTGCAGTAATTTGTTTAGTTTATATTTCATTGTTTAGGATTTAGCAGTTCTGGAAAATTAAGAGATATTGCGAAAAATTAAGATATATTTTAGGAAAATTAAGAGATATTTTAGGAAAATTAAGAGATATTGAGAAAAAATTAAGAGATATTTTCAGAAAATTAAGAGATATTGAGAAAAATAAAGTAGTATTCACGTCAACCTTAGGTATAACAGTAACGTTATAGACTTTTTTGTTCTGGTTGAGTTTCTTTTAGATTCTTCTATTCCATATGTTCCACACTGCCACCTACTGTTAAGGAGTGTAAATTAATGATTTATTTAAAAAATTAAACTTTCTTTTTTTGCCATGACAAAGGCCCGCGACCCACTTTTGGGTCCTGACCCACCAGTTGAGAACCACTGGTGTAAACCATAAACCCATGGTGACCACAGTGATTATGTGAGTTATGTATTCTTTGTAAGTTTAGTCAGGAGTAGAGTCAGACAGAGAGAATACCAGACGATCTGAAAACAAAACGCTCAGATTAGAATAAAAATGTGTGGGACGCAATAAAATACGACACTTTCAAGGCCTTGATTTTGGATTTTGACCTGATTAAATGTATGAGGCTGAAGAAAACGTGTCAGACCTTGAGTTAAAGTCGGACAAACACGAACGCTTCAGAGATAAAACCAGGACTGAACAAACTGAGAGATCACTTTGTTCTTGAATCTGAACCAAAACAATAAAACACAACACATACTCAGGAAACTCAGCAGCTGCTCAGGGCCCCGAGGCCGACAGGGGCCCCCAAAGAGCGCCTGAAATGCCAGTGCACATCATTAATCCTCATATTAGTTACCTGCTAATTATTTACACATTTTCTGTTCGTCTTCTCCGTTCATCATAAACTACCCACACACAACTGAAGCCTGGTAGTTTAGTCTTATTTTTCTTATTTTAGGACGAACTTGGAGGATTTTAAAATTTCCAAACTATTTAGTTGCCCAGTGCAAAAAAATATGCACAGAAAGGACTGATAGTTAGACGTTTGTTCACAGCTGAGTTTTGTTTTTGCTTGGATTTAAATATAATTGATAGGACGCTCTGCTGACTGAGAGGCTTTTAGACTCTGCTATAAAAATAATCCTGTCCATATCCTGTTCTTGTCAAAGCACATTTATACAACATTAAACCTTAGCAAACAATAATACCTACAGTCTGGTTAGACACTCCCACAAAGTATATCATTTTATAAAATTACAAAAACAATCCATTTTTATAGGAAACTGGAACAGATGTTAAAACGAGCCAGGAGACAGAGAATGTTGTCCATTTGTGTTGAAACCTCTCTGTTCTGCGCTGAGCAACAGTGAGAGGCTGAAGCTAAAAACTTTCTGAAACCCTTCACTTGCTCTTGTGCCACACATCACACAAAAGAAAGTTTAATTTTTTTAAATAAATCATTAATTTACACTCCTTAACAGTAGGTGGCAGTGTGGAACATATGGAATAGAAGAATCTAAAAGAAACTTAATTTTTCTCAATATCTCTTAATTTTCCTGAAATATATCTTAATTTTTCTCAATATCTCTTAATTTTTTCCTGAAATATCTCAAAATTTTTCTCAGTATCGCTTAATTTTTCTGAAATATATCTTAATTTTTCTCAATATCACTTAATTTTTTCTGAAATATCTCTTAATTTTTCTCAGTATCGCTTAATTTTTCTGAAATATATCTTAATTTTTCTCAATATCTCTTAATTTTTCTGAAATATCTCTTAAGTTTTCTCAGTATCGCTTAATTTTTCTGAAATATATCTTAATTTTTCTCAATATCTCTTAATTTTCCTGAAATATATCTTAATTTTTCTCAATATCTCTTAATTTTTTCCTGAAATATCTCTAAATTTTTCTCAGTATCGCTTAATTTTTCTGAAATATATCTTAATTTTTCTCAATATCACTTAATTTTTTCTGAAATATCTCTTAATTTTTCTCAGTATCGCTTAATTTTTCTGAAATATATCTTAATTTTTCTCAATATCTCTTAATTTTTCTGAAATATCTCTTAAGTTTTCTCAGTATCGCTTAATTTTTCTGAAATATATCTTAATTTTTCTCAATATCTCTTAATTTTTTCTGAAATATCTCTTAATTTTTCTCAGTATCGCTTAATTTTTCTGAAATATATCTTAATTTTTCTCAATATCTCTTAATTTTTCTGAAATATCTCTTAAGTTTTCTCAGTATCGCTTAATTTTTCTGAAATATCTCTTAATTTTTCCTCAATATCTCTTAATTTTCCTGAAATATCTCTTAATTTTTCCTCAATATCTCTTAATTTTCCTGAAATATCTCTTAATTTTTCTGAAATATCTCTTAATTTTTCTGAAATATCTCTTAATTTTTCTCAGTATCGCTTAATTTTCCTGAAATATATCTTAATTTTTCTGAAATATCTCTTAATTTTTCTCAATATCTCTTAATTTTTCCTCAATATCTCTTAATTTTTCTGAAATATCTCTTAATTTTTCTCAGTATCTCTTAATTTTCCTGAAATATATCTTAATTTTTCTCAATATATCTTAATTTTTCTCAATATCTCTTAATTTTCCTAAATTATCTCTTAATTCCCCTCAGTCTGTGTTTTGTTTGTGCTGGAGTGTGTTTACAGAGTGATGGTGAACCAGAGCAGAGTCAGTGACTCTCTGTGATCAAACACAGTTTAACTCAGGAGTGTGTCGTGTAACTGAGTCTAACAAACTTTTATGTCTTAATCTTAACATTCAGCAGTGCCCCTGAGTGAAACGCCTGCAGGTCTGATAAACCTAAAATCTATTTCTGTGTATAAAAACAAAGCCAGTGTGTTGTATTTGTGAGGAAATTCTTGATCAGAATTAAAAGTTGCCATGAGAGTGTCGAGCTGACCTGGGACAGACCTCAGCAGCACAGCTCTCACTCTTTCTTTTCCGCAGTCAAATCAATCAACTTTTATTCATGTTTTTAGTAACGGGATGGTTATAACAACTTTAAAATCTTTGTTACAGCGCTCCCACCGCTGTCTGCAGAGAAATCCATCACATTTTCCCTGAGAAGCCACTCTTTAACCTCTGTATCTGCAGCTGCATGAACCTAAAGCATACAATGTTGTTTTGGTTAAAAAGTTACCAACTACAACTCATCTGAATGATCTCAAAATCATTATTTTCTCAATAAAATCTACATGCTCCAGTTTCCAGGGTTAGGGTTAGTTTGGTCCATAACAACAAATAAAACAGACAAAAATATAAAAATACAATTAGGCAATGAAAAAATGAAGTATCTAAAAACATTAAGTAGAAAAAAAATCTAATTTGAAATTGATTACAGTTATATATTTGTTTTAAAATATTACTTTAGCTAATAGTCAGTGTTTTTATGATGTTTTTATAAAAATATATGAAGAAAAACATGAGAGTTTTTTGAACAAAGGGAAGTTCTTCATGGGATTTTCAGAAATTTAAAGCGGCCACTGCCGTCCTGACTTTGGGAACGGCTTCTGGAGACAAACAAACCTGTGAGCAGTGTTGTTGTGTTGTGTTGTGTGTTGTGTGTTGTGTTGTGTTGTTGTGTGTTGTGTGTTGTGTGTTGTGTGTTGTTGTGTGTTGTGTTGTGTGTTGTGTGTTGTTGTGTGTTGTTGTGTGTTGTTGTGTGTTGTGTGTTGTGTGTTGTGTGTTGTTGTTGTGTGTTGTGTGTTGTGTTGTTGTGTGTTGTTGTGTGTTGTGTGTTGTGTTGTGTGTTGTGTGTTGTGTGTTGTTGTGTGTTGTGTTGTGTGTTGTGTGTTGTTGTGTGTTGTGTGTTGTGTGTTGTTGTGTGTTGTGTGTTGTGTGTTGTGTGTTGTAGTGTGTTGTGTGTTGTGTGTTGTGTGTTGTGTGTTGTTGTGTGTTGTGTGTTGTGTGTTGTGTGTTGTGTGTGTTGTGTGTTGTGTGTTGTTGTGTGTTGTGTGTTGTGTGTTGTAGTGTGTTGTGTGTTGTGTGTTGTGTGTTGTGTGTTGTGTGTTGTGTGTTGTTGTGTTGTGTTGTGTGTGTTGTGTGTTGTTGTGTGTTGTGTGTTGTTGTGTTGTGTTGTGTGTGTTGTGTGTTGTTGTGTGTTGTGTGTTGTGTGTTGTGTGTTGTTGTGTTGTGTTGTGTGTGTTGTGTGTTGTTGTGTGTTGTGTGTTGTTGTTGTGTTGTGTGTTGTGTGTTGTGTTGTGTGTTGTGTTGTGTGTTGTTGTGTTGTGTTGTGTTGTGTGTGTTGTGTGTTGTGTGTGTTGTGTGTTGTTGTGTGTTGTTGTTGTTGTGTTGTGTTGTGTGTGTTGTGTGTTGTGTGTGTTGTGTGTTGTTGTGTGTTGTGTGTTGTGTGTTGTGTGTTGTTGTGTTGTGTTGTGTGTGTTGTGTGTTGTTGTGTGTTGTTGTTGTGTGTTGTGTGTTGTGTGTTGTGTTGTGTGTTGTGTGTTGTTGTGTTGTGTTGTGTGTGTTGTGTGTTGTTGTGTGTTGTGTGTTGTGTTGTGTGTTGTGTTGTGTGTTGTGTGTGTTGTGTGTTGTGTGTGTTGTGTGTTGTGTGTGTTGTGTGTTGTGTGTTGTGTGTTGTGTGTTGTGTGTTGTTGTGTGTTGTTGTGTGTTGTGTGTTGTGTGTTGTGTGTTGTTGTTGTGTGTTGTGTGTTGTGTTGTTGTGTGTTGTTGTGTGTTGTGTGTTGTGTTGTGTGTTGTGTGTTGTTGTGTGTTGTGTTGTGTGTTGTTGTGTGTTGTGTGTTGTTGTGTGTTGTGTGTTGTGTGTTGTGTGTTGTAGTGTGTTGTGTGTTGTGTGTTGTGTGTTGTGTGTTGTTGTGTTGTGTTGTGTGTGTTGTGTGTTGTTGTGTGTTGTGTGTTGTGTGTTGTGTTGTGTTGTTGTGTGTTGTGTGTTGTGTGTTGTTGTGTGTTGTGTGTTGTGTGTTGTTGTGTGTTGTTGTGTGTTGTTGTGTGTTGTGTGTTGTGTGTTGTGTGTTGTTGTTGTGTGTTGTGTGTTGTGTTGTTGTGTGTTGTTGTGTGTTGTGTGTTGTGTTGTGTGTTGTGTGTTGTGTGTTGTTGTGTGTTGTGTTGTGTGTTGTGTGTTGTTGTGTGTTGTGTGTTGTGTGTTGTTGTGTGTTGTGTGTTGTGTGTTGTGTGTTGTGTGTTGTTGTGTGTTGTGTTGTGTGTTGTGTGTTGTTGTGTGTTGTGTGTTGTGTGTTGTTGTGTGTTGTGTGTTGTTGTGTGTTGTGTGTTGTGTGTTGTGTTGTGTTGTTGTGTGTTGTGTGTTGTGTGTTGTTGTGTGTTGTTGTGTGTTGTTGTGTGTTGTGTGTTGTGTGTTGTGTGTTGTTGTTGTGTGTTGTGTGTTGTGTTGTTGTGTGTTGTTGTGTGTTGTGTGTTGTGTTGTGTGTTGTGTGTTGTGTGTTGTTGTGTGTTGTGTTGTGTGTTGTGTGTTGTTGTGTGTTGTGTGTTGTGTGTTGTTGTGTGTTGTGTGTTGTGTGTTGTGTGTTGTAGTGTGTTGTGTGTTGTGTGTTGTGTGTTGTGTGTTGTTGTGTGTTGTGTGTTGTGTGTTGTGTGTTGTGTGTGTTGTGTGTTGTGTGTTGTTGTGTGTTGTGTGTTGTGTGTTGTAGTGTGTTGTGTGTTGTGTGTTGTGTGTTGTTGTTGTGTGTTGTGTGTTGTAGTGTGTTGTGTGTTGTGTGTTGTGTGTTGTGTGTTGTTGTGTGTTGTGTGTTGTGTGTTGTGTGTTGTTGTGTTGTGTTGTGTGTGTTGTGTGTTGTTGTGTGTTGTGTGTTGTTGTGTTGTGTTGTGTGTGTTGTGTGTTGTTGTGTGTTGTGTGTTGTGTTGTGTGTTGTGTGTTGTGTGTTGTTGTGTTGTGTTGTGTGTGTTGTGTGTTGTTGTGTGTTGTGTGTTGTTGTTGTGTTGTGTGTTGTGTGTTGTGTTGTGTGTTGTGTTGTGTGTTGTTGTGTTGTGTTGTGTGTGTTGTGTGTTGTGTGTGTTGTGTGTTGTTGTGTGTTGTTGTTGTTGTGTTGTGTTGTGTGTGTTGTGTGTTGTGTGTGTTGTGTGTTGTTGTGTGTTGTGTGTTGTGTGTTGTGTGTTGTTGTGTTGTGTTGTGTGTGTTGTGTGTTGTTGTGTGTTTTTGTTGTGTGTTGTGTGTTGTGTGTTGTGTGTTGTGTGTTGTGTTGTGTGTTGTGTGTTGTTGTGTTGTGTTGTGTGTGTTGTGTGTTGTTGTGTGTTGTGTGTTGTGTGTTGTGTGTTGTGTTGTGTGTTGTGTGTTGTGTGTGTTGTGTGTGTTGTGTGTTGTGTGTGTTGTGTGTTGTGTGTGTTGTGTGTTGTGTGTTGTGTGTTGTGTGTTGTTGTGTGTTGTTGTGTGTTGTGTGTTGTGTGTTGTGTGTTGTTGTTGTGTGTTGTGTTGTTGTGTGTTGTTGTGTGTTGTGTGTTGTGTTGTGTGTTGTGTGTTGTTGTGTGTTGTGTTGTGTGTTGTTGTGTGTTGTGTGTTGTTGTGTGTTGTGTGTTGTGTGTTGTGTGTTGTGTGTTGTAGTGTGTTGTGTGTTGTGTGTTGTGTGTTGTTGTGTGTTGTGTGTTGTGTGTTGTGTTGTTGTGTGTTGTGTGTTGTAGTGTGTTGTGTGTTGTGTGTTGTGTGTTGTTGTTGTGTGTTGTGTGTTGTGTGTTGTAGTGTGTTGTGTGTTGTGTGTTGTGTGTTGTTGTGTGTTGTGTGTTGTGTGTTGTGTGTTGTGTGTTGTTGTGTTGTGTTGTGTGTGTTGTGTGTTGTGTGTTGTTGTGTTGTGTTGTGTGTGTTGTGTGTTGTTGTGTGTTGTGTGTTGTTGTTGTGTGTTGTGTTGTGTGTTGTGTGTTGTGTGTTGTTGTGTTGTGTTGTGTGTGTTGTGTGTTGTTGTGTGTTGTGTGTTGTTGTTGTGTTGTGTGTTGTGTGTTGTGTTGTGTGTTGTGTTGTGTGTTGTTGTGTTGTGTTGTGTGTGTTGTGTGTTGTGTGTGTTGTTGTGTGTTGTGTGTTGTTGTTGTTGTGTTGTGTGTGTTGTGTGTTGTTGTGTGTTGTGTGTTGTTGTGTGTTGTGTGTTGTTGTTGTGTTGTGTGTTGTGTTGTGTGTTGTGTTGTGTGTTGTTGTGTTGTGTTGTGTGTGTTGTGTGTTGTGTGTGTTGTTGTGTGTTGTGTGTTGTGTGTTGTTGTTGTGTTGTGTGTTGTGTGTTGTGTTGTGTTGTGTGTTGTTGTGTTGTGTTGTGTGTGTTGTGTGTTGTGTGTGTTGTTGTGTGTTGTGTGTTGTTGTTGTGTTGTGTTGTTGTGTGTTGTGTGTTGTGTGTTGTTGTGTGTTGTGTTGTGTGTGTTGTGTGTTGTGTGTGTTGTTGTGTGTTGTGTGTTGTGTGTTGTGTGTGTTGTGTGTTGTGTGTTGTTGTTGTGTTGTGTGTTGTGTGTTGTGTTGTGTGTTGTTGTTGTGTTGTGTGTTGTTGTGTGTTGTGTGTTGTTGTTGTGTTGTGTGTTGTGTGTTGTTGTTGTGTGTTGTGTTGTGTGTTGTTGTGTTGTGTTGTGTGTTGTGTGTTGTGTGTGTTGTTGTGTGTTGTGTGTTGTTGTTGTGTTGTGTGTTGTGTGTTGTGTTGTGTTGTGTTGTGTGTTGTTGTGTTGTGTTGTGTGTGTTGTGTGTTGTGTGTGTTGTTGTGTGTTGTGTGTTGTTGTTGTGTTGTGTTGTGTGTGTTGTGTGTTGTGTGTGTTGTTGTGTGTTGTGTGTTGTTGTTGTTGTGTTGTGTGTGTTGTGTGTTGTTGTGTGTTGTGTGTTGTGTGTGTTGTGTGTGTTGTGTGTTGTGTGTTGTGTGTTGTGTGTTGTTGTGTTGTGTTGTGTGTGTTGTGTGTGTTGTGTGTTGTGTGTAGTGTGTTGTGTGTTGTGTTGTGTGTTGTTGTTGTGTGTTGTGTTGTGTGTTGTTGTTGTGTGTTGTGTGTTGTTGTTGTTGTGTGTTGTGTTGTGTGTTGTTGTGTGTTGTGTGTTGTTGTTGTGTGTTGTGTTGTGTGTTGTTGTGTGTTGTTGTGTGTTGTTGTGTTGTGTGTTGTGTGTTGTGTGTTGTGTGTTGTGTTGTGTGTTGTGTGTTGTTGTGTGTTGTGTGTTGTGTGTTGTGTGTTGTAGTGTGTTGTGTGTTGTGTGTTGTGTGTTGTGTGTTGTTGTGTGTTGTGTGTTGTGTGTTGTGTGTTGTGTGTGTTGTGTGTTTGTGTGTTGTGTGTTGTGTGTTTGTGTTGTAGTGTGTTGTGTGTTGTGTGTTTGTGTGTTGTGTTGTGTGTTGTGTGTTTGTGTTGTGTGTTGTGTGTTGTGTGTTTGTGTGTTGTGTTGTGTGTTGTGTGTTGTGTGTTGTGTGTTGTTGTGGTTGTGTTGTGTGTGTTGTGTGTTGTTGTGTGTTGTGTGTTGTTGTGTTGTGTTGTGTGTGTTGTGTGTTGTTGTGTGTTGTGTGTTGTGTTGTGTGTTGTGTGTTGTGTGTTGTTGTGTTGTGTTGTGTGTGTTGTGTGTTGTTGTGTGTTGTGTGTTGTTGTTGTGTTGTGTGTTGTGTGTTGTGTTGTGTGTTGTGTTGTGTGTTGTTGTGTTGTGTTGTGTGTGTTGTGTGTTGTGTGTGTTGTGTGTTGTTGTGTGTTGTTGTTGTTGTGTTGTGTTGTGTGTGTTGTGTGTTGTGTGTGTTGTGTGTTGTTGTGTGTTTGTGTGTTGTGTGTTGTGTGTGTGTGTTGTGTTGTGTTGTGTGTGTTGTGTGTTGTTGTGTGTTTTTGTTGTGTGTTGTGTGTTGTGTGTTGTGTGTTGTGTTGTGTGTTGTGTGTTGTTGTGTTGTGTTGTGTGTGTTGTGTGTTGTTGTGTGTTGTGTGTTGTGTGTTGTGTGTTGTGTTGTGTGTTGTGTGTTGTGTGTGTTGTGTGTGTTGTGTGTTGTGTGTGTTGTGGTGTTGTGTGTGTTGTGTGTTGTGTGTTGTGTGTTGTGTGTTGTTGTGTGTTGTTGTGTGTTGTGTGTTGTGTGTTGTGTGTTGTTGTTGTGTGTTGTGTTGTTGTGTGTTGTTGTGTGTTGTGTGTTGTGTTGTGTGTTGTGTGTTGTTGTGTGTTGTGTTGTGTGTTGTTGTGTGTTGTGTGTTGTTGTGTGTTGTGTGTTGTGTGTTGTGTGTTGTGTGTTGTAGTGTGTTGTGTGTTGTGTGTTGTGTGTTGTTGTGTGTTGTGTGTTGTGTGTTGTGTTGTTGTGTGTTGTGTGTTGTGTGTTGTAGTGTGTTGTGTGTTGTGTGTTGTGTGTTGTTGTTGTGTGTTGTGTGTTGTGTGTTGTAGTGTGTTGTGTGTTGTGTGTTGTGTGTTGTTGTGTGTTGTGTGTTGTGTGTTGTGTGTTGTGTGTTGTTGTGTTGTGTTGTGTGTGTTGTGTGTTGTGTGTTGTTGTGTTGTGTTGTGTGTGTTGTGTGTTGTTGTGTGTTGTGTGTTGTTGTTGTGTGTTGTGTTGTGTGTTGTGTGTTGTGTGTTGTTGTGTTGTGTTGTGTGTGTGTGTGTTGTTGTGTGTTGTGTGTTGTTGTTGTGTTGTGTGTTGTGTGTTGTGTTGTGTGTTGTGTTGTGTGTTGTTGTGTTGTGGTTGTGTGTGTTGTGTGTTGTGTGTGTTGTTGTGTGTTGTGTGTTGTTGTTGTTGTGTTGTGTGTGTTGTGTGTTGTTGTGTGTTGTGTGTTGTTGTGTGTTGTGTGTTGTTGTTGTGTTGTGTGTTGTGTGTTGTGTTGTGTGTTGTGTTGTGTGTTGTTGTGTTGTGTTGTGTGTGTTGTGTGTTGTGTGTGTTGTTGTGTGTTGTGTGTTGTGTGTTGTTGTTGTGTTGTGTGTTGTGTGTTGTGTTGTGTTGTGTGTTGTTGTGTTGTGTTGTGTGTGTTGTGTGTTGTGTGTGTTGTTGTGTGTTGTGTGTTGTTGTTGTGTTGTGTTGTGTGTGTTGTGTGTTGTGTGTGTTGTTGTGTGTTGTGTGTTGTGTGTTGTGTGTGTTGTGTGTTGTGTGTTGTTGTTGTGTTGTGTGTTGTGTGTTGTGTTGTGTGTTGTTGTTGTGTTGTGTGTTGTTGTGTGTTGTGTGTTGTTGTTGTGTTGTGTGTTGTGTGTTGTGTTGTGTGTTGTGTTGTGTGTTGTTGTGTTGTGTTGTGTGTGTTGTGTGTTGTGTGTGTTGTTGTGTGTTGTGTGTTGTTGTTGTGTTGTGTGTTGTGTGTTGTGTTGTGTTGTGTTGTGTGTTGTTGTGTTGTGTTGTGTGTGTTGTGTGTTGTGTGTGTTGTTGTGTGTTGTGTGTTGTTGTTGTGTTGTGTTGTGTGTGTTGTGTGTTGTGTGTGTTGTTGTGTGTTGTGTGTTGTTGTTGTTGTGTTGTGTGTGTTGTGTGTTGTTGTGTGTTGTGTGTTGTGTGTGTTGTGTGTGTTGTGTGTTGTGTGTTGTGTGTTGTGTGTTGTTGTGTTGTGTTGTGTGTGTTGTGTGTGTTGTGTGTTGTGTGTAGTGTGTTGTGTGTTGTGTTGTGTGTTGTTGTTGTGTGTTGTGTTGTGTGTTGTTGTTGTGTGTTGTGTGTTGTTGTTGTTGTGTGTTGTGTTGTGTGTTGTTGTGTGTTGTGTGTTGTTGTTGTGTGTTGTGTTGTGTGTTGTTGTGTGTTGTTGTGTGTTGTTGTGTTGTGTGTTGTGTGTTGTGTGTTGTGTGTTGTGTTGTGTTGTTGTGTGTTGTGTGTTGTGTGTTGTTGTGTGTTGTGTGTTGTGTGTTGTTGTGTGTTGTTGTGTGTTGTTGTGTGTTGTGTGTTGTGTGTTGTGTGTTGTTGTTGTGTGTTGTGTGTTGTAGTGTGTTGTGTGTTGTGTGTTGTGTGTTGTGTGTTGTTGTGTGTTGTGTGTTGTGTGTTGTGTGTTGTTGTGTTGTGTTGTGTGTGTTGTGTGTTGTTGTGTGTTGTGTGTTGTTGTGTTGTGTTGTGTGTGTTGTGTGTTGTTGTGTGTTGTGTGTTGTGTTGTGTGTTGTGTGTTGTGTGTTGTTGTGTTGTGTTGTGTGTGTTGTGTGTTGTTGTGTGTTGTGTGTTGTTGTTGTGTTGTGTGTTGTGTGTTGTGTTGTGTGTTGTGTTGTGTGTTGTTGTGTTGTGTTGTGTGTGTTGTGTGTTGTGTGTTGTGTGTTGTTGTTGTGTGTTGTGTGTTGTGTTGTTGTGTGTTGTTGTGTGTTGTGTGTTGTGTTGTGTGTTGTGTGTTGTGTGTTGTTGTGTGTTGTGTTGTGTGTTGTGTGTTGTTGTGTGTTGTGTGTTGTGTGTTGTTGTGTGTTGTGTGTTGTGTGTTGTGTGTTGTAGTGTGTTGTGTGTTGTGTGTTGTGTGTTGTGTGTTGTTGTGTGTTGTGTGTTGTGTGTTGTGTGTGTTGTGTGTTGTGTGTTGTTGTGTGTTGTGTGTTGTGTGTTGTAGTGTGTTGTGTGTTGTGTGTTGTGTGTTGTTGTTGTGTGTTGTGTGTTGTAGTGTGTTGTGTGTTGTGTGTTGTGTGTTGTGTGTTGTTGTGTGTTGTGTGTTGTGTGTTGTGTGTTGTTGTGTTGTGTTGTGTGTGTTGTGTGTTGTTGTGTGTTGTGTGTTGTTGTGTTGTGTTGTGTGTGTTGTGTGTTGTTGTGTGTTGTGTGTTGTGTTGTGTGTTGTGTGTTGTGTGTTGTTGTGTTGTGTTGTGTGTGTTGTGTGTTGTTGTGTGTTGTGTGTTGTTGTTGTGTTGTGTGTTGTGTGTTGTGTTGTGTGTTGTGTTGTGTGTTGTTGTGTTGTGTTGTGTGTGTTGTGTGTTGTGTGTGTTGTGTGTTGTTGTGTGTTGTTGTTGTTGTGTTGTGTTGTGTGTGTTGTGTGTTGTGTGTGTTGTGTGTTGTTGTGTGTTGTGTGTTGTGTGTTGTGTGTTGTTGTGTTGTGTTGTGTGTGTTGTGTGTTGTTGTGTGTTTTTGTTGTGTGTTGTGTGTTGTGTGTTGTGTGTTGTGTTGTGTGTTGTGTGTTGTTGTGTTGTGTTGTGTGTGTTGTGTGTTGTTGTGTGTTGTGTGTTGTGTGTTGTGTGTTGTGTTGTGTGTTGTGTGTTGTGTGTGTTGTGTGTGTTGTGTGTTGTGTGTGTTGTGTGTTGTGTGTGTTGTGTGTTGTGTGTTGTGTGTTGTGTGTTGTTGTGTGTTGTTGTGTGTTGTGTGTTGTGTGTTGTGTGTTGTTGTTGTTGTGTTGTGTTGTTGTGTGTTGTTGTGTGTTGTGTGTTGTGTTGTGTGTTGTGTGTTGTTGTGTGTTGTGTTGTGTGTTGTTGTGTGTTGTGTGTTGTTGTGTGTTGTGTGTTGTGTGTTGTGTGTTGTGTGTTGTAGTGTGTTGTGTGTTGTGTGTTGTGTGTTGTTGTGTGTTGTGTGTTGTGTGTTGTGTTGTTGTGTGTTGTGTGTTGTAGTGTGTTGTGTGTTGTGTGTTGTGTGTTGTTGTTGTGTGTTGTGTGTTGTGTGTTGTAGTGTGTTGTGTGTTGTGTGTTGTGTGTTGTTGTGTGTTGTGTGTTGTGTGTTGTGTGTTGTGTGTTGTTGTGTTGTGTTGTGTGTGTTGTGTGTTGTGTGTTGTTGTGTTGTGTTGTGTGTGTTGTGTGTTGTTGTGTGTTGTGTGTTGTTGTTGTGTGTTGTGTTGTGTGTTGTGTGTTGTGTGTTGTTGTGTTGTGTTGTGTGTGTTGTGTGTTGTTGTGTGTTGTGTGTTGTTGTTGTGTTGTGTGTTGTGTGTTGTGTTGTGTGTTGTGTTGTGTGTTGTTGTGTTGTGTTGTGTGTGTTGTGTGTTGTGTGTGGTTGTTGTGTGTTGTGTGTTGTTGTTGTTGTGTTGTGTGTGTTGTGTGTTGTTGTGTGTTGTGTGTTGTTGTGTGTTGTGTGTTGTTGTTGTGTTGTGTGTTGTGTGTTGTGTTGTGTGTTGTGTTGTGTGTTGTTGTGTTGTGTTGTGTGTGTTGTGTGTTGTGTGTGTTGTTGTGTGTTGTGTGTTGTGTGTTGTTGTTGTGTTGTGTGTTGTGTGTTGTGTTGTGTTGTGTGTTGTTGTGTTGTGTTGTGTGTGTTGTGTGTTGTGTGTGTTGTTGTGTGTTGTGTGTTGTTGTTGTGTTGTGTTGTTGTGTGTTGTGTGTTGTGTGTTGTTGTGTGTTGTGTTGTGTGTGTTGTGTGTTGTGTGTGTTGTTGTGTGTTGTGTGTTGTGTGTTGTGTGTGTTGTTGTGTGTTGTGTGTTGTGTGTTGTTGTTGTGTTGTGTGTTGTGTGTTGTGTTGTGTTGTGTGTTGTTGTGTTGTGTTGTGTGTGTTGTGTGTTGTGTGTGTTGTTGTGTGTTGTGTGTTTGTTGTTGTGTTGTGTTGTTGTGTGTTGTGTGTTGTGTGTTGTTGTGTGTTGTGTTGTGTGTGTTGTGTGTTGTGTGTGTTGTTGTGTGTTGTGTGTTGTGTGTGTTGTGTGTTGTGTGTTGTGTTGTGTTGTGTTGTGTGTTGTTGTGTTGTGTTGTGTGTGTTGTGTGTTGTGTGTGTTGTTGTGTGTTGTGTGTTGTTGTTGTGTTGTGTTGTGTGTGTTGTGTGTTGTGTGTGTTGTTGTGTGTTGTGTGTTGTTGTTGTTGTGTTGTGTGTGTTGTGTGTTGTTGTGTGTTGTGTGTTGTGTGTGTTGTGTGTGTTGTGTGTTGTGTGTTGTGTGTTGTGTGTTGTTGTGTTGTGTTGTGTGTGTTGTGTGTGTTGTGTGTTGTGTGTAGTGTGTTGTGTGTTGTGTTGTGTGTTGTTGTTGTGTGTTGTGTTGTGTGTTGTTGTTGTGTGTTGTGTGTTGTTGTTGTTGTGTGTTGTGTTGTGTGTTGTTGTGTGTTGTGTGTTGTTGTTGTGTGTTGTGTTGTGTGTTGTTGTGTGTTGTTGTGTGTTGTTGTGTTGTGTGTTGTGTGTTGTGTGTTGTGTGTTGTGTTGTGTGTTGTGTGTTGTTGTGTGTTGTGTGTTGTGTGTTGTGTGTTGTAGTGTGTTGTGTGTTGTGTGTTGTGTGTTGTGTGTTGTTGTGTGTTGTGTGTTGTGGTGTTGTGTGTTGTGTGTGTTGTGTGTTGTGTGTTGTTGTGTGTTGTGTGTTGTGTGTTGTAGTGTGTTGTGTGTTGTGTGTTGTGTGTTGTTGTTGTGTGTTGTGTGTTGTAGTGTGTTGTGTGTTGTGTGTTGTGTGTTGTGTGTTGTTGTGTGTTGTGTGTTGTGTGTTGTGTGTTGTTGTGTTGTGTTGTGTGTGTTTGTGTGTTGTTGTGTGTTGTGTGTTGTTGTGTTGTGTTGTGTGTTGTTGTGTTGTTGTGTGTTGTGTGTTGTGTTGTGTGTTTGTGTGTTGTGTGTTGTTGTGTTGTGTTGTGTGTGTTGTGTGTTGTTGTGTGTTGTGTGTTGTTGTTGTGTTGTGTGTTGTGTGTTGTGTTGTGTGTTGTGTTGTGTGTTGTTGTGTTGTGTTGTGTGTGTTGTGTGTTGTGTGTGTTGTGTGTTGTTGTGTGTTGTTGTTGTTGTGTTGTGTTGTGTGTGTTGTGTGTTGTGTGTGTTGTGTGTTGTTGTGTGTTGTGTGTTGTGTGTTGTGTGTTGTTGTGTTGTGTTGTGTGTGTTGTGTGTTGTTGTGTGTTTTTGTTGTGTGTTGTGTGTTGTGTGTTGTGTGTTGTGTTGTGTGTTGTGTGTTGTTGTGTTGTGTTTGTGTGTGTTGTGTGTTGTTGTGTGTTGTGTGTTGTGTGTTGTGTGTTGTGTTGTGTGTTGTGTGTTGTGTGTGTTGTGTGTGTTGTGTGTTGTGTGTGTTGTGTGTTGTGTGTGTTGTGTGTTGTGTGTTGTGTGTTGTGTGTTGTTGTGTGTTGTTGTGTGTTGTGTGTTGTGTGTTGTGTGTTGTTGTTGTGTGTTGTGTTGTTGTGTGTTGTTGTGTGTTGTGTGTTGTGTTGTGTGTTGTGTGTTGTTGTGTGTTGTGTTGTGTGTTGTTGTGTGTTGTGTGTTGTTGTGTGTTGTGTGTTGTGTGTTGTGTGTTGTGTGTTGTAGTGTGTTGTGTGTTGTGTGTTGTGTGTTGTTGTGTGTTGTGTGTTGTGTGTTGTGTTGTTGTGTGTTGTGTGTTGTGTGTTGTAGTGTGTTGTGTGTTGTGTGTTGTGTGTTGTTGTTGTGTGTTGTGTGTTGTGTGTTGTAGTGTGTTGTGTGTTGTGTGTTGTGTGTTGTTGTGTGTTGTGTGTTGTGTGTTGTGTGTTGTGTGTTGTTGTGTTGTGTTTGTGTGTGTTGTGTGTTGTGTGTTGTTGTGTTGTGTTGTGTGTGTTGTGTGTTGTTGTGTGTTGTGTGTTGTTGTTGTGTGTTGTGTTGTGTGTTGTGTGTTGTGTGTTGTTGTGTTGTGTTGTGTGTGTTGTGTGTTGTTGTGTGTTGTGTGTTGTTGTTGTGTTGTGTGTTGTGTGTTGTGTTGTGTGTTGTGTTGTGTGTTGTTGTGTTGTGTTGTGTGTGTTGTGTGTTGTGTGTGTTGTTGTGTGTTGTGTGTTGTTGTTGTTGTGTTGTGTGTGTTGTGTGTTGTTGTGTGTTGTGTGTTGTTGTGTGTTGTGTGTTGTTGTTGTGTTGTGTGTTGTGTGTTGTGTTTGTGTGTTGTGTTGTGTGTTGTTTGTGTTGTGTTGTGTGTGTTTGTTGTGTGTGTTGTTGTGTGTTGTGTGTTGTGTGTTGTTGTTGTGTTGTGTGTTGTGTGTTGTGTTGTGTTGTGTGTTGTTGTGTTGTGTTGTGTGTGTTGTGTGTTGTGTGTGTTGTTGTGTGTTGTGTGTTGTTGTTGTGTTGTGTTGTGTGTGTTGTGTGTTGTGTGTGTTGTTGTGTGTTGTGTGTTGTGTGTTGTGTGTGTTGTGTGTTGTGTGTTGTTGTTGTGTTGTGTGTTTGTGTGTTGTGTTGTGTGTTGTTGTTGTGTTGTGTGTTGTTGTGTGTTGTGTGTTGTTGTTGTGTTGTGTGTTGTGTGTTGTGTTGTGTGTTGTGTTGTGTGTTGTTGTGTTGTGTTGTGTGTGTTGTGTGTTGTGTGTGTTGTTGTGTGTTGTGTGTTGTTGTTGTGTTGTGTGTTGTGTGTTGTGTTGTGTTGTGTTGTGTGTTGTTGTGTTGTGTTGTGTGTGTTTGTGTGTTGTGTGTGTTGTTGTGTGTTGTGTGTTGTTGTTGTGTTGTGTTGTGTGTGTTGTGTGTTGTTGTGTTGTTGTGTGTTGTATGTGTGTTGTTGTTGTTGTGTTGTGTGTGTTGTGTGTTGTATGTGTGTTGTTGTTGTGTTGTTGTGTGTGTTGTGTGTTGTGTGTTGTGTGTTGTGTGTTGTTGTGTTGTGTTGTGTGTGTTGTGTGTGTTGTGTGTTGTGTGTAGTGTGTTGTGTGTTGTGTTGTGTGTTGTTGTTGTGTGTTGTGTTGTGTGTTGTTGTTGTGTGTTGTGTGTGTGTTGTTGTTGTGTGTTGTGTTGTGTGTTGTTGTGTGTTGTATGTGTGTTGTTGTTGTGTTGTTGTGTGTGTGTTGTTGTGTGTTGTATGTGTGTTATTGTTGTGTTGTGTGTTGTGTGTTGTGTGTTGTGTGTTAGTGTTGTGTTGTTGTGTGTTGTGTGTTGTGTGTTTGTTGTTGTGTGTTGTGTGTTGTTGTGTGTTGTATGTGTGTTGTTGTTGTGTTGTGTGTTGTGTGTTGTGTGTTGTTGTTGTGTGTTGTGTGTTGTAGTGTGTTGTGTGTTGTGTGTTGTGTGTTGTGTGTTGTTGTGTGTTGTGTGTTGTGTGTTGTGTGTTGTTGTGTTGTGTTGTGTGTGTTGTGTGTTGTTGTGTGTTGTGTGTTGTTGTGTTGTGTTGTGTGTGTTGTGTGTTGTTGTGTGTTGTGTGTTGTGTTGTGTGTTGTGTGTTGTGTGTTGTTGTGTTGTGTTGTGTGTGTTGTGTGTTGTTGTGTGTTGTGTGTTGTTGTTGTGTTGTGTGTTGTGTGTTGTGTTGTGTGTTGTGTTGTGTGTTGTTGTGTTGTGTTGTGTGTGTTGTGTGTTGTGTGTTGTGTGTTGTTGTTGTGTGTTGTGTGTTGTGTTGTTGTGTGTTGTTGTGTGTTGTGTGTGTGTTGTTGTGTGTTGTGTGTTGTTGTGTGTTGTGTTGTGTGTTGTGTGTTGTTGTGTGTTGTGTGTTGTGTGTTGTTGTGTGTTGTGTGTTGTGTGTTGTGTGTTGTAGTGTGTTGTGTGTTGTGTGTTGTGTGTTGTGTGTTGTTGTGTGTTGTGTGTTGTGTGTTGTGTGTGTTGTGTGTTGTGTGTTGTTGTGTGTTGTGTGTTGTGTGTTGTAGTGTGTTGTGTGTTGTGTGTTGTGTGTTGTTGTTGTGTGTTTGTGTGTTGTAGTGTGTTGTGTGTTGTGTGTTGTGTGTTGTGTGTTTGTTGTGTGTTGTGTGTTGTGTGTTGTGTGTTGTTGTGTTGTGTTGTGTGTGTTGTGTGTTGTTGTGTGTTGTTGTGTTGTTGTGTTGTGTTGTGTGTGTTGTGTGTTGTTGTGTGTTGTGTGTTGTGTTGTGTGTTGTGTGTTGTGTGTTGTTGTGTTGTGTTGTGTGTGTGTGTGTTGTTGTGTGTTGTGTGTTGTTGTTGTGTTGTGTGTTGTGTGTTGTGTTGTGTGTTGTGTTGTGTGTTGTTGTGTTGTGTTGTGTGTGTTGTGTGTTGTGTGTGTTGTGTGTTGTTGTGTGTTGTTGTTGTTGTGTTGTGTTGTGTGTGTTGTGTGTTGTGTGTGTTGTGTGTTGTTGTGTGTTGTGTGTTGTGTGTTGTGTGTTGTTGTGTTGTGTTGTGTGTGTTGTGTGTTGTTGTGTGTTTTTGTTGTGTGTTGTGTGTTGTGTGTTGTGTGTTGTGTTGTGTGTTGGTGTTGTTGTGTTGTGTTGTGTGTGTTGTGTGTTGTTGTGTGTTGTGTGTTGTGTGTTGTGTGTTGTGTTGTGTGTTGTGTGTTGTGTGTGTTGTGTGTGTTGTGTGTTGTGTGTGTTGTGTGTTGTGTGTGTTGTGTGTTGTGTGTGTGTGTTGTGTGTTGTTGTGTGTTGTTGTGTGTTGTGTGTTGTGTGTTGTGTGTTGTTGTTGTGTGTTGTGTTGTTGTGTGTTGTTGTGTGTTGTGTGTTGTGTTGTGTGTTGTGTGTTGTTGTGTGTTGTGTTGTGTGTTGTTGTGTGTTGTGTGTTGTTGTGTGTTGTGTGTTGTGTGTTGTGTGTTGTGTGTTGTAGTGTGTTGTGTGTTGTGTGTTGTGTGTTGTTGTGTGTTGTGTGTTGTGTGTTGTGTTGTTGTGTGTTGTGTGTTGTAGTGTGTTGTGTGTTGTGTGTTGTGTGTTGTTGTTGTGTGTTGTGTGTTGTGTGTTGTAGTGTGTTGTGTGTTGTGTGTTGTGTGTTGTTGTGTGTTGTGTGTTGTGTGTTGTGTGTTGTGTGTTGTTGTGTTGTGTTGTGTGTGTTGTGTGTTGTGTGTTGTTGTGTTGTGTTGTGTGTGTTGTGTGTTGTTGTGTGTTGTGTGTTGTTGTTGTGTGTTGTGTTGTGTGTTGTGTGTTGTGTGTTGTTGTGTTGTGTTGTGTGTGTTGTGTGTTGTTGTGTGTTGTGTGTTGTTGTTGTGTTGTGTGTTGTGTGTTGTGTTGTGTGTTGTGTTGTGTGTTGTTGTGTTGTGTTGTGTGTGTTGTGTGTTGTGTGTGTTGTTGTGTGTTGTGTGTTGTTGTTGTTGTGTTGTGTGTGTTGTGTGTTGTTGTGTGTTGTGTGTTGTTGTGTGTTGTGTGTTGTTGTTGTGTTGTGTGTTGTGTGTTGTGTTGTGTGTTGTGTTGTGTGTTGTTGTGTTGTGTTGTGTGTGTTGTGTGTTGTGTGTGTTGTTGTGTGTTGTGTGTTGTGTGTTGTTGTTGTGTTGTGTGTTGTGTGTTGTGTTGTGTTGTGTGTTGTTGTGTTGTGTTGTGTGTGTTGTGTGTTGTGTGTGTTGTTGTGTGTTGTGTGTTGTTGTTGTGTTGTGTTGTTGTGTGTTGTGTGTTGTGTGTTGTTGTGTGTTGTGTTGTGTGTGTTGTGTGTTGTGTGTGTTGTTGTGTGTTGTGTGTTGTGTGTTGTGTGTGTTGTGTGTTGTGTGTTGTTGTTGTGTTGTGTGTTGTGTGTTGTGTTGTGTGTTGTTGTTGTGTTGTGTGTTGTTGTGTGTTGTGTGTTGTTGTTGTGTTGTGTGTTGTGTGTTGTGTTGTGTGTTGTGTTGTGTGTTGTTGTGTTGTGTTGTGTGTTGTGTGTTGTGTGTGTTGTTGTGTGTTGTGTGTTGTTGTTGTGTTGTGTGTTGTGTGTTGTGTTGTGTTGTGTTGTGTGTTGTTGTGTTGTGTTGTGTGTGTTGTGTGTTGTGTGTGTTGTTGTGTGTTGTGTGTTGTTGTTGTGTTGTGTTGTGTGTGTTGTGTGTTGTGTGTGTTGTTGTGTGTTGTGTGTTGTTGTTGTTGTGTTGTGTGTGTTGTGTGTTGTTGTGTGTTGTGTGTTGTGTGTGTTGTGTGTGTTGTGTGTTGTGTGTTGTGTGTTGTGTGTTGTTGTGTTGTGTTGTGTGTGTTGTGTGTGTTGTGTGTTGTGTGTAGTGTGTTGTGTGTTGTGTTGTGTGTTGTTGTTGTGTGTTGTGTTGTGTGTTGTTGTTGTGTGTTGTGTGTTGTTGTTGTTGTGTGTTGTGTTGTGTGTTGTTGTGTGTTGTGTGTTGTTGTTGTGTGTTGTGTTGTGTGTTGTTGTGTGTTGTTGTGTGTTGTTGTGTTGTGTGTTGTGTGTTGTGTGTTGTGTGTTGTGTTGTGTGTTGTGTGTTGTTGTGTGTTGTGTGTTGTGTGTTGTGTGTTGTAGTGTGTTGTGTGTTGTGTGTTGTGTGTTGTGTGTTGTTGTGTGTTGTGTGTTGTGTGTTGTGTGTTGTGTGTGTTGTGTGTTGTGTGTTGTTGTGTGTTGTGTGTTGTGTGTTGTAGTGTGTTGTGTGTTGTGTGTTGTGTGTTGTTGTTGTGTGTTGTGTGTTGTAGTGTGTTGTGTGTTGTGTGTTGTGTGTTGTGTGTTGTTGTGTGTTGTGTGTTGTGTGTTGTGTGTTGTTGTGTTGTGTTGTGTGTGTTGTGTGTTGTTGTGTGTTGTGTGTTGTTGTGTTGTGTTGTGTGTGTTGTGTGTTGTTGTGTGTTGTGTGTTGTGTTGTGTGTTGTGTGTTGTGTGTTGTTGTGTTGTGTTGTGTGTGTTGTGTGTTGTTGTGTGTTGTGTGTTGTTGTTGTGTTGTGTGTTGTGTGTTGTGTTGTGTGTTGTGTTGTGTGTTGTTGTGTTGTGTTGTGTGTGTTGTGTGTTGTGTGTGTTGTGTGTTGTTGTGTGTTGTTGTTGTTGTGTTGTGTTGTGTGTGTTGTGTGTTGTGTGTGTTGTGTGTTGTTGTGTGTTGTGTGTTGTGTGTTGTGTGTTGTTGTGTTGTGTTGTGTGTGTTGTGTGTTGTTGTGTGTTTTTGTTGTGTGTTGTGTGTTGTGTGTTGTGTGTTGTGTTGTGTGTTGTGTGTTGTTGTGTTGTGTTGTGTGTGTTGTGTGTTGTTGTGTGTTGTGTGTTGTGTGTTGTGTGTTGTGTTGTGTGTTGTGTGTTGTGTGTGTTGTGTGTGTTGTGTGTTGTGTGTGTTGTGTGTTGTGTGTGTTGTGTGTTGTGTGTTGTGTGTTGTGTGTTGTTGTGTGTTGTTGTGTGTTGTGTGTTGTGTGTTGTGTGTTGTGTGTTGTTGTTGTGTGTTGTGTTGTTGTGTGTTGTTGTGTGTTGTGTGTTGTGTTGTGTGTTGTGTGTTGTTGTGTGTTGTGTTGTGTGTTGTTGTGTGTTGTGTGTTGTTGTGTGTTGTGTGTTGTGTGTTGTGTGTTGTGTGTTGTAGTGTGTTGTGTGTTGTGTGTTGTGTGTTGTTGTGTGTTGTGTGTTGTGTGTTGTGTTGTTGTGTGTTGTGTGTTGTGTGTTGTAGTGTGTTGTGTGTTGTGTGTTGTGTGTTGTTGTTGTGTGTTGTGTGTTGTGTGTTGTAGTGTGTTGTGTGTTGTGTGTTGTGTGTTGTTGTGTGTTGTGTGTTGTGTGTTGTGTGTTGTGTGTTGTTGTGTTGTGTTGTGTGTGTTGTGTGTTGTGTGTTGTTGTGTTGTGTTGTGTGTGTTGTGTGTTGTTGTGTGTTGTGTGTTGTTGTTGTGTGTTGTGTTGTGTGTTGTGTGTTGTGTGTTGTTGTGTTGTGTTGTGTGTGTTGTGTGTTGTTGTGTGTTGTGTGTTGTTGTTGTGTTGTGTGTTGTGTGTTGTGTTGTGTGTTGTGTTGTGTGTTGTTGTGTTGTGTTGTGTGTGTTGTGTGTTGTGTGTGTTGTTGTGTGTTGTGTGTTGTTGTTGTTGTGTTGTGTGTGTTGTGTGTTGTTGTGTGTTGTGTGTTGTTGTGTGTTGTGTGTTGTTGTTGTGTTGTGTGTTGTGTGTTGTGTTGTGTGTTGTGTTGTGTGTTGTTGTGTTGTGTTGTGTGTGTTGTGTGTTGTGTGTGTTGTTGTGTGTTGTGTGTTGTGTGTTGTTGTTGTGTTGTGTGTTGTGTGTTGTGTTGTGTTGTGTGTTGTTGTGTTGTGTTGTGTGTGTTGTGTGTTGTGTGTGTTGTTGTGTGTTGTGTGTTGTTGTTGTGTTGTGTTGTGTGTGTTGTGTGTTGTGTGTGTTGTTGTGTGTTGTGTGTTGTGTGTTGTGTGTGTTGTGTGTTGTGTGTTGTTGTTGTGTTGTGTGTTGTGTGTTGTGTTGTGTGTTGTTGTTGTGTTGTGTGTTGTTGTGTGTTGTGTGTTGTTGTTGTGTTGTGTGTTGTGTGTTGTGTTGTGTGTTGTGTTGTGTGTTGTTGTGTTGTGTTGTGTGTGTTGTGTGTTGTGTGTGTTGTTGTGTGTTGTGTGTTGTTGTTGTGTTGTGTGTTGTGTGTTGTGTTGTGTTGTGTTGTGTGTTGTTGTGTTGTGTTGTGTGTGTTGTGTGTTGTGTGTGTTGTTGTGTGTTGTGTGTTGTTGTTGTGTTGTGTTGTGTGTGTTGTGTGTTGTGTGTGTTGTTGTGTGTTGTGTGTTGTTGTTGTTGTGTTGTGTGTGTTGTGTGTTGTTGTGTGTTGTGTGTTGTGTGTGTTGTGTGTGTTGTGTGTTGTGTGTTGTGTGTTGTTGTGTTGTGTTGTGTGTGTTGTGTGTGTTGTGTGTTGTGTTGTGTGTTGTTGTTGTGTGTTGTGTTGTGTGTTGTTGTTGTGTGTTGTGTGTTGTTGTTGTTGTGTGTTGTGTTGTGTGTTGTTGTGTGTTGTGTGTTGTTGTTGTGTGTTGTGTTGTGTGTTGTTGTGTGTTGTTGTGTGTTGTTGTGTTGTGTGTTGTGTGTTGTGTGTTGTGTGTTGTGTTGTGTGTTGTGTGTTGTTGTGTGTTGTTGTGTGTTGTTGTGTGTTGTGTGTTGTGTGTTGTGTGTTGTGTGTTGTGTGTTGTTGTGTGTTGTGTGTTGTGTGTCTGTGAGGAGCAGCTGTGTCTCTCTCACAGCCCTGACCCTGACCCTGACCCTGATGCTCTCAGTTTGTGTTTGTTTTCAGGGACAACGTACGCTGCCTGGCTGTAACTAAGCAACTTTAACTTTAATTTTAATTTTATTGTGTACTTAATAGAACTTTGTCTTTGGTTCACCATCAGTCACAGTACAATAAATACAAGACAAAGTAAACAGTAGGAAACAAATCCCACACACAGTTAGTGCAGAAACCACCGTGATGTAAATGTGCTGTTTAATTCTTCTCCAGTGTTTGTTCAGAAAACTCACTGCATTAGGGACAAATGACCTTTTATAGACTTTCTCAGTTGTTAAAGGCGTTCTACAGCGTCGTCCTGAAGGCATTCAACCAAACTCACTACACAAAGGATGCTCAGCGTCACTGGAAACACATTCAGCGTCCTGAACACAGCGGTCTGATAAAGTAGGTCCAGTTGTTTTTGGTCCTGAACGATGATCTTCTCTGCACTTGTCTTTATCAGCCACAGTCAAAAACCAAACCAGACGGTGATAGTAAAGATTAAAACACTCTCTCAGGAACATGTGGACCGACACCAAAGCCTCAGAGTTTTCTGATCATAAACATCTCTGACTGGCCTTGTTATAAATCTCTTCCACATTATGTGAGAAGTTTAGCTTGTTCCCAAAAACTTGAAACTACTCAGGACTCCATCAGAGCTGGACAGAGACTGGGCCTGAGTGATTTATGACCAGTTCCTTGGTCTTATCTACGCTGATAAGCAGGGACTGATGTTTACAGCAGCACTGCACTGGAGCCACAGAGTTACAGCTGACATTGTTGTTAAAAACACCGACAACAGCATGTGTTGTTTGCATATTTGAAGAGAAAATAATAAAGTAAACAGGTAAAACTCCTGCAGTTGTCAGCAGCGTTCTGAGCTGGTTTCTTTGTCAATTCCAACTTGTTTTTGGCCAGGAGGTGAATATTAAAAAGACACAGATGCAATTAGAAATATTCCACCTCCCTAAAGCCTGAAACTGCAGAGTCGGATCGTTTTAAACACATCTGTACACATCTGCACACATCTGTACACATCTGCACACATCTGTACGCAGTATCGAGGTCAGTGATAGCTTTTCTCAGCAACTCAATCTGCAGAGCTGAGGTGGAAGAAGTACTCTGTGATCTGTTCTCACACCAGAGAACTGTTACTGCAGCTACAAATAAAACTGTTTCAGAAAAAAGTGAAATTGCAGAAGTTCACAAACGAGACGAGGAGCGGCGTTTGAGTCGAAACTTCCAAAAAGAACTGCAAAGTAACATTTTTGCAGCATAAAAAGAAACGCTTCCCTTCCCAATACTTTCACAATAAAAGTATACATTTGTGTGAGATAAGTCTTTACAGTGCCACAAAATCAAAAAACCCTACTACTACTACTTACTACTACTACTACTACTACTACTACTACTACTACTACTACTGCTACTACTACTACTACTGCTACTACTACTACTACTACTACTACTACTACTACTACTGCTACTACTACTACTACTACTACTACTACTACTACTACTACTGCTACTACTACTACTACTACTACTACTACTACTGCTACTACTACTACTACTGCTACTACTACTACTACTACTACTACTACTACTACTACTACTACTACTACTACTACTACTGCTACTACTACTACTACTACTACTACTACTACTACTACTACTACTACTACTACTACTGCTACTACTACTACTACTACTACTGCTACTACTACTACTACTACTACTACTACTACTACTACTACTACTACTACTACTGCTACTACTACTACTACTGCTACTACTACTACTACTACTACTACTACTACTACTACTACTACTACTACTACTACTACTACTTACTACTACTACTACTACTACTACTACTACTACTACTACTACTGCTACTACTACTACTACTACTACTACTACTACTACTACTACTACTACTACTACTACTACTACTGCTACTACTACTACTACTACTACTGCTACTACTACTACTACTGCTACTACTACTACTACTACTACTACTACTACTACTACTGCTACTACTACTACTACTACTACTGCTACTACTACTACTACTACTACTACTACTACTACTACTACTACTACTACTACTGCTACTACTACTACTACTGCTACTACTACTACTACTACTACTACTACTACTACTACTACTACTACTACTACTACTACTACTACTTACTACTACTACTACTACTACTACTACTACTACTGCTACTACTACTACTACTACTACTACTACTACTACTACTACTACTACTACTACTACTACTACTACTACTACTACTACTACTGCTACTACTACTACTACTACTACTACTACTACTACTACTACTACTACTACTACTACTACTACTACTACTGCTACTACTACTACTACTACTACTACTACTACTACTACTACTACTACTACTACTACTTACTACTACTACTACTACTACTACTACTACTACTACTACTACTGCTACTACTACTACTACTACTACTACTGCTGCTGTTACTACTGCCACAGTTTTCTTGACGTATTGTGTATTCTTCATTTTTTATCTTTTGAGGTTGCCACGGGGAACCAGTCGCACGGTGATTTGGCAGAGTTTTTACACCGGATGCCCTTCCTGTCACAGCCAGCCACACACTGTGAGAGGAGTGGGTGACGTTAGTGAAGCGTCTTGCCCAGGGACACAACGACAGTATGTGCTTCAGGTGGGATTTGAACCACTGACCCTCCGGTTGAAGGGCGAATGCTAAACTGCCGGCCTTTACTTTTTATATTTGTTAAAAATGTCTTTTGTGTTCGCCCATAAACAAAATGATCCTGGCCTTTCAGACGAACTCTTATCCTTTTCTATAAAAGAAGTGAGTCTGGTTCTTTTGTGTAAATTTTGTTTTTCTGTGGGCGAGATGGTAACCGAGGGCGGGACTAAGCAGAGCACCACTGAGTAGGAGCGTAACGATACGTTTTTGCAACGATACGATATGTATCGATTAGAAGTGTTTCGATACGATTCAAGAACGATATTGGTTATTTGGAACGATATGATTTGATACGATTCAACGCCTTCTTATCGATAATCAATACAGCAACTTTTTGCCAAAAATCATAAAAGTTTACTCTCAAATGTAGCACCGTGGCCGGGGTTGATTATGTCCAGCAGACAGAGAGGGAAGAAAAGTTAAATATAACATTTTATTTAATTAAAAACACAAAATTTATCTCCAAACTGGTTTTATTTTAACATACAAATTTCTAATTTTGATATTTCCGATATTATCGATCGATAGTTCATGTGTATCGATATTCACTTCCTAGAAAATGATACGATTCGATACAAGGTTGTGTGTATCGATGTAGTTGTATCATAGGAAAAAAATCGATACAGTTACTGTTTCGTTACAGCCCTACTGCTATGTTCAAAAATATTTAAAAAACAATCAGAGCTGTGAACACTAACATCCGCTGCCCAGACTGCAGCCTCCACCGCCATCTTGTTTGTTTATCTTTCCTTTCAATGAAGTTTATGTAAACAGACTTTACAGTTTTATGAAATGTTTATTCTAATGTGATGTATTTGTTTTAGGATGACTTTTTAACATCTGCCCAGGGACTGCAGATGAAAAATAACTAACTCTGCTGCATTTACAGAAATGTTAATGAATGTACATTGTCCCTGTGAAATAAACCCATAAACCTAAACCAAACAAACAAACATGGCTGATTCTCACCAGTTTCACCATAAAACCCCAGAATCCTGTGTATCTGAGCAGCTCTGTTCTTATTTGTGAACAGAAGCCAGTTGTACAAAGACTTGTGGAAGAAAAAGTGGGTTTGTTTGAAATTGGACGTCAGAGGGACTTTACTGTTGTTAAAATGGAAACAGGACGAAGACAAAAATCCCACAGAGGAACTGAACAACAACGAGGACTTCAGCAGAACCAACAGGAGACGAAGGAAAGACCTAAACACAGAGAAGTTATTACATTAGCTCAGCTTCTGTAAGACTCTCCTGCTTTAGAGAAGAAAGTAGGAGAAGCTGACTAAAAAAAAACAAAAAAAGAAAATCAACACACTAGGTCATGTTTTTATGGTTTTGTCCATGTGTTGGAGTTTTACCTTTGTGCTCATAAACAGTGAAGTGATAAAAGTATCTGCACTTGTTCCACTTTTTATCGTTAATCATTACTCAGCTCGGTTTTTATCTCCACGTTTACTGCGATAAGACTCAGACTTTATGCTTTTATTTGTTTGAACGAGGCTAAATTTTATCTCGTATGATTTTTAGACCAACCAATCACAACGCAGCCAGGAGACTTCAAAATAAAAGCCGTCCTCACCACAGCGCAGACACAAACATAAACAGCCCTGGTTATCGTCAGTGTGGAGTTTTACAGTTGGCTGTGTGCTTTTTGTGTGTGTTTTTCTCGTTAATACAAGAAAGTTTTGTGGTATAATCACAAAACCTCCTTTTCTTGTTAAACGTGATTATTTTACGTTAAAATGAGATAACTTTCGCAACCAAAATGTTTCATTTCACTGCGGCAGCGTTTCTGTAAAAACCTGGTTCCCTGCTACATTTAATGAAATACATTTTATTTAGTGATGAGAACAGAGAGGAAAACAATACAAAAACACTGACGCAGCTAATTTTCCAAATGAAATATTGTGATTTATTTTCATACAGAAAGTTACAGCTGCAAACATAAAAGTCTGGGAGTGAGTATTAGAGGAGGAACATCTGTCACAACTGAACATCTGTTACACCTGAACATCTGTCACACCTGAACATCTGTCACATCTGAACATCTGTCACACCTGAACATCTGTCACATCTGAACATCTGTTACACCTGAACATCTGTCACATCTGAACATCTGTTACACCTGAACATCTGTCACACCTGAACATCTGTCACATCTGAACATCTGTTACACCTGAACATCTGTCACATCTGAACATCTGTTACACCTGAACATCTGTCACATCTGAACATCTGTTACACCTGAACATCTGTCACATCTGAACATCTGTTACACCTGAACATCTGTCACACCTGAACATCTGTCACATCTGAACATCTGTCACACCTGAACATCTGTCACATCTGAACATCTGTTACACCTGAACATCTGTCACATCTGAACATCTGTTACACCTGAACATCTGTCACACCTGAACATCTGTCACATCTGAACATCTGTTACACCTGAACATCTGTCACAACTGAACATCTGTTACACCTGAACATCTCTCACACCTGAACATCTGTCACATCTGAACATCTGTCACACCTGAACATCTGTCACATCTGAACATCTGTTACACCTGAACATCTGTCACATCTGAACATCTGTTACACCTGAACATCTGTCACACCTGAACATCTGTCACATCTGAACATCTGTTACACCTGAACATCTGTTACACCTGAACATCTGTTACACCTGAACATCTGTCACATCTGAACATCTGTTACACCTGAACATCTGTTACACCTGAACATCTGTCACACCTGAACATCTGTTACACCTGAACATCTGTCACATCTGAACATCTGTCACACCTGAACATCTGTGTTACACCTGAACATCTGTTACACCTGAACATCTGTCACATCTGAACATCTGTCACACCTGAACATCTGTTACACCTGAACATCTGTCACACCTGAACATCTGTTACACCTGAACATCTGTCACATCTGAACATCTGTGTTACACTTGAACATCTGTGTCACACCTGAACATCTGTTACACCTGAACATCTGTCACACCTGAACATCTGTGTTACACTTGAACATCTGTCACACCTGAACATCTGTTACACCTGAACATCTGTTACACCTGAACATCTGTGTTACACTTGAACATCTGTGTCACACCTGAACATCTGTTACACCTGAACATCTGTGTTACACCTGAACATCTGTCACACCTGAACATCTGTTACACCTGAACATCTGTCACATCTGAACATCTGTGTTACACTTGAACATCTGTGTCACACCTGAACATCTGTTACACCTGAACATCTGTCACACCTGAACATCTGTGTTACACTTGAACATCTGTCACACCTGAACATCTGTTACACCTGAACATCTGTTACACCTGAACATCTGTGTCACACCTGAACATCTGTTACACCTGAACATCTGTGTTACACCTGAACATCTGTTACACCTGAACATCTGTGTTACACTTGAACATCTGTGTCACACCTGAACATCTGTTACACCTGAACATCTGTCACACCTGAACATCTGTTACACCTGAACATCTGTGTTACACCTGAACATCTGTTACACCTGAACATCTGTCACACCTGAACATCTGTGTTACACCTGAACATCTGTTACACCTGAACATCTGTGTTACACTTGAACATCTGTGTCACACCTGAACATCTGTTACACCTGAACATCTGTGTTACACCTGAACATCTGTTACACCTGAACATCTGTCACATCTGAACATCTGTCACACCTGAACATCTGTTACACCTGAACATCTGTCACACCTGAACATCTGTTACACCTGAACATCTGTCACATCTGAACATCTGTGTTACACTTGAACATCTGTGTCACACCTGAACATCTGTTACACCTGAACATCTGTCACACCTAAACATCTGTCACACCTGAACATCTGTTACACTTGAACATCTGTCACATCTGAACATCTGTCACACCTGAACATCTGTGTTACACTTGAACATCTGTGTCACACCTGAACATCTGTTACACCTGAACATCTGTTACACCTGAACATCTGTCACACCTGAACATCTGTCACACCTGAACATCTGTTACACCTGAACATCTGTTACATCTGAACATCTGTTACACCTGAACATCTGTTACATCTGAACATCTGTCACACCTGAACATCTGTTACACTTGAACATCTGTCACATCTGAACATCTGTCACACCTGAACATCTGTTACACCTGAACATCTGTGTTACACCTGAACATCTGTTACACCTGAACATCTGTGTTACACTTGAACATCTGTGTCACACCTGAACATCTGTCACACCTGAACATCTGTTACACCTGAACATCTGTTACACCTGAACATCTGTCACATCTGAACATCTGTGTTACACTTGAACATCTGTGTCACACCTGAACATCTGTTACACCTGAACATCTGTCACACCTAAACATCTGTCACACCTGAACATCTGTTACACTTGAACATCTGTCACATCTGAACATCTGTCACACCTGAACATCTGTGTTACACTTGAACATCTGTGTCACACCTGAACATCTGTTACACCTGAACATCTGTTACACCTGAACATCTGTCACACCTGAACATCTGTCACACCTGAACATCTGTTACACCTGAACATCTGTTACATCTGAACATCTGTTACACCTGAACATCTGTTACATCTGAACATCTGTCACACCTGAACATCTGTTACACTTGAACATCTGTCACATCTGAACATCTGTCACACCTGAACATCTGTTACACCTGAACATCTGTGTTACACCTGAACATCTGTTACACCTGAACATCTGTGTTACACTTGAACATCTGTGTCACACCTGAACATCTGTCACACCTGAACATCTGTTACACCTGAACATCTGTCACATCTGAACATCTGTCACACCTGAACATCTGTGTTACACCTGAACATCTGTCACATCTGAACATCTGTCACACCTGAACATCTGTTACACCTGAACATCTGTTACATCTGAACATCTGTTACACCTGAACATCTGTTACACCTGAACATCTGTCACATCTGAACATCTGTTACACCTGAACATCTGTTACACCTGAACATCTGTCACATCTGAACATCTGTTACACCTGAACATCTGTTACACCTGAACATCTGTTACACCTGAACATCTGTTACACCTGAACATCTGTTACACCTGAACATCTGTCACATCTGAACATCTGTCACACCTGAACATCTGTGTTACACCTGAACATCTGTTACACCTGAACATCTGTCACATCTGAACATCTGTCACACCTGAACATCTGTTACACCTGAACATCTGTCACACCTGAACATCTGTTACACCTGAACATCTGTCACATCTGAACATCTGTGTTACACTTGAACATCTGTGTCACACCTGAACATCTGTTACACCTGAACATCTGTCACACCTGAACATCTGTGTTACACTTGAACATCTGTCACACCTGAACATCTGTTACACCTGAACATCTGTTACACCTGAACATCTGTGTTACACTTGAACATCTGTGTCACACCTGAACATCTGTTACACCTGAACATCTGTGTTACACCTGAACATCTGTCACACCTGAACATCTGTTACACCTGAACATCTGTCACATCTGAACATCTGTGTTACACTTGAACATCTGTGTCACACCTGAACATCTGTTACACCTGAACATCTGTCACACCTGAACATCTGTGTTACACTTGAACATCTGTCACACCTGAACATCTGTTACACCTGAACATCTGTTACACCTGAACATCTGTGTCACACCTGAACATCTGTTACACCTGAACATCTGTGTTACACCTGAACATCTGTTACACCTGAACATCTGTGTTACACTTGAACATCTGTGTCACACCTGAACATCTGTTACACCTGAACATCTGTCACACCTGAACATCTGTTACACCTGAACATCTGTGTTACACCTGAACATCTGTTACACCTGAACATCTGTCACACCTGAACATCTGTGTTACACCTGAACATCTGTTACACCTGAACATCTGTGTTACACTTGAACATCTGTCACATCTGAACATCTGTCACACCTGAACATCTGTGTTACACTTGAACATCTGTGTCACACCTGAACATCTGTTACACCTGAACATCTGTGTTACACCTGAACATCTGTTACACCTGAACATCTGTCACATCTGAACATCTGTCACACCTGAACATCTGTTACACCTGAACATCTGTCACACCTGAACATCTGTTACACCTGAACATCTGTCACATCTGAACATCTGTGTTACACTTGAACATCTGTGTCACACCTGAACATCTGTTACACCTGAACATCTGTCACACCTAAACATCTGTCACACCTGAACATCTGTTACACTTGAACATCTGTCACATCTGAACATCTGTCACACCTGAACATCTGTGTTACACTTGAACATCTGTGTCACACCTGAACATCTGTTACACCTGAACATCTGTTACACCTGAACATCTGTCACACCTGAACATCTGTCACACCTGAACATCTGTTACACCTGAACATCTGTTACATCTGAACATCTGTTACACCTGAACATCTGTTACATCTGAACATCTGTCACACCTGAACATCTGTTACACTTGAACATCTGTCACATCTGAACATCTGTCACACCTGAACATCTGTTACACCTGAACATCTGTGTTACACCTGAACATCTGTTACACCTGAACATCTGTGTTACACTTGAACATCTGTGTCACACCTGAACATCTGTCACACCTGAACATCTGTTACACCTGAACATCTGTTACACCTGAACATCTGTCACATCTGAACATCTGTGTTACACTTGAACATCTGTGTCACACCTGAACATCTGTTACACCTGAACATCTGTCACACCTAAACATCTGTCACACCTGAACATCTGTTACACTTGAACATCTGTCACATCTGAACATCTGTCACACCTGAACATCTGTGTTACACTTGAACATCTGTGTCACACCTGAACATCTGTTACACCTGAACATCTGTTACACCTGAACATCTGTCACACCTGAACATCTGTCACACCTGAACATCTGTTACACCTGAACATCTGTTACATCTGAACATCTGTTACACCTGAACATCTGTTACATCTGAACATCTGTCACACCTGAACATCTGTTACACTTGAACATCTGTCACATCTGAACATCTGTCACACCTGAACATCTGTTACACCTGAACATCTGTGTTACACCTGAACATCTGTTACACCTGAACATCTGTGTTACACTTGAACATCTGTGTCACACCTGAACATCTGTCACACCTGAACATCTGTTACACCTGAACATCTGTCACATCTGAACATCTGTCACACCTGAACATCTGTGTTACACCTGAACATCTGTCACATCTGAACATCTGTCACACCTGAACATCTGTTACACCTGAACATCTGTTACATCTGAACATCTGTTACACCTGAACATCTGTTACACCTGAACATCTGTCACATCTGAACATCTGTTACACCTGAACATCTGTTACACCTGAACATCTGTCACATCTGAACATCTGTTACACCTGAACATCTGTTACACCTGAACATCTGTTACACCTGAACATCTGTTACACCTGAACATCTGTTACACCTGAACATCTGTCACATCTGACCTTAACCATAAGGACACAGAACATTTGCTCTGTGTGGTGTCAGCAAACACCTCACAGATAACACAGAGATACAGGCTGGACCTGGACTAAACCAGGACTAAACCAGGACTAAACCAGGACTAAACCAGGGCTAAACCAGGACTAAACCAGGTCTAAACCAGGACTAAACCAGGGCTAAACCAGGTCTAAACCAGGTCTAAACCAGGACTAAACCAGGGCTAAACCAGGTCTAAACCAGGTCTAAACCAGGGCTAAACCAGGTCTAAACCAGGACTAAACCAGGGCTAAACCAGGGCTAAACCAGGGCTAAACCAGGTCTAAACCAGGACTAAACCAGGGCTAAACCAGGGCTAAACCAGGACTAAACCAGGGCTAAACCAGGGCTAAACCAGGTCTAAACCAGGACTAAACCAGGACTAAACCAGGGCTAAACCAGGTCTAAACCAGGACTAAACCAGGACTAAACCAGGTCTAAACCAGGACTAAACCAGGTCTAAACCAGGACTAAACCAGGTCTAAACCAGGTCTAAACCAGGACTAAACCAGGTCTAAACCAGGACTAAACCAGGTCTAAACCAGGTCTAAACCAGGCCTAAACCAGGACTAAACCAGGTCTAAACCAGGAATAAACCAGGACTAAACCAGGGCTAAACCAGGACTAAACCAGGACTAAACCAGGACTAAACCAGGGCTAAACCAGGTCTAAACCAGGTCTAAACCAGGTCTAAACTAGGACTAAACCAGGTCTAAACCAGGACTAAACCAGGGCTAAACCAGGGCTAAACCAGGTCTAAACCAGGACTAAACCAGGACTAAACCAGGTCTAAACAAGGTCTAAACCAGGACTAAACCAGGTCTAAACCAGGAATAAACCAGGTCTAAACCAGGTCTAAACCAGGCCTAAACCAGGACTAAACCAGGTCTAAACCAGGACTAAACCAGGGCTAAACCAGGGCTAAACCAGGACTAAACCAGGACTAAACCAGGGCTAAACCAGGTCTAAACCAGGTCTAAACCAGGGCTAAACCAGGTCTAAACCAGGTCTAAACCAGGGCTAAACCAGGTCTAAACCAGGACTAATCCAGGGCTAAACCAGGGCTAAACCAGGGCTAAACCAGGGCTAAACCAGGACTAAACCAGGACTAAACCAGGGCTAAACCAGGTCTAAACCAGGTCTAAACCAGGACTAAACCAGGTCTAAACCAGGTCTTAACCAGGTCTAAACCAGGACTAAACCAGGTCTAAACCAGGACTAAACCAGGTCTAAACCAGGTCTAAACTAGGACTAAACCAGGTCTAAACCAGGACTAAACCAGGTCTAAACCAGGACTAAACCAGGTCTAAACCAGGTCTAAACCAGGACTAAACCAGGTCTAAACCAGGTCTTAACCAGGTCTAAACCAGGACTAAACCAGGTCTAAACCAGGACTAAACCAGGTCTAAACCAGGTCTAAACTAGGACTAAACCAGGTCTAAACCAGGACTAAACCAGGTCTAAACCAGGACTAAACCAGGTCTAAACCAGGTCTAAACCAGGACTAAACCAGGTCTAAACCAGGACTAAACCAGGTCTAAACCAGGTCTAAACCAGGGCTAAACCAGGTCTAAAGAGTATCTTCCATAGACAGGATTTACAGTCAGAACATAGCACTCCCCAGTAAAAGCTCTTCAATATCGTAGTAGTAGTAGTAGTAGTAGTAGTAGTAGTAGTAGTAGTAGTAGTAGTAGTATCAATAAAGATTTAGCAGTTTATGAAAATGTTCATTTGTCCTTTGTTTTGTGATAGTTTTGTGCAGTACTTGTACTTCCTGTTGCTGTGACTGTGGTACACGCAGTACTAGGCTCCTCCTCCAGTGGGAGTACTGCACGTCTCTGCCCTCAGTACTCTGTAAGTACTGCTCAGGGCCGAGTACACACACACAGAAACACAAGTATTCAAACCAGGAAGACAGTAATGGAAAAAAAGGAAAGGAAAAACTTAGAAAAACTGTAGAAATGAAAATGTTTTTAGCAGAAAGAACATTATTAACATTGGTTTTATGACTGATGGAGCAGTGATATCGTGTTGTACCTTGACACGTACAAAGAATTCTTAAAATCGATAAAAGAAGAGATTTAAAAGATCCCAGGGCCTGTACTTCCTGGGCTCTCCGCTGAACTGAAGACTTTGTTTCTTTTGCTTTTGTTGAATCGTTCTGTGCTGCTGCGTGGTTCCAGTGAAGGCTTTACAGTCATGTATGGGGTAAAGTGGGACGGTTAGGTTTATTAAGTATAATCTTTCAATCTTACTAATTTTTGTGTTCAGATCGGTCATGTGAAGTCTTCCTCAGCAAATCTGACATGTGGAGTTCCCCAGGGGTCTACTCTTGGCCCACTTCTGTTTTCACTGTATTTACAACCTCTTAGGTCAATTTTTAAGAAGCATGGAATTTAGTTTCATCTGTATGCTGATGATTGTCAGATCTATTTGCCTCTGAAGCGTCATAATGTGTTCTGTATTAAGGCATTGTTTGAGTGTCTGGAAGATGTCAAAGCATGGATGTCACTTAACTTTTTACATTTCAATGACAAAAATAAACAGAGGTTATGTTATTTGGCTTTCCTGACAATCGTTCAGTTGATTTAGGTCCACTCCCTTTTATTCATGACTGTGATCAGAGTTTAATCTAGTGCCTATAATTATTACTGACTGATAAATACTTGAGTTAAACTCGTGTGTGCTGCAGAGTTTTATTTACTAGAGTTTAAATAACCGCAGAGTTTAGTGACTAGCGCCACCTGCTGTTGTAAATAGTTATTATGTTTTGCACATGCGCACTGCTCGGTCGTGGCTCTGAGTCGCGGTGCAGCCACTTTCAGCGGCGACAGAGGAGACAGCGCCCTCTGCTGACAGCGGTCGGTGTTGGTGTGTCCCAGGACTAACGGCACCGGCAGTTTGGGAGCTACCATCTGACACAAACACCCCTTTACATAGCTCACAGTTGGTTGAGTCCATCATAGCGCGTCTCTACCAAAAAGTGGAGGCGGGGCGGAGAAGCATTAACATTAAGCTAATGTCACTTTGAACGTTGTGCTGTTACCACAATTAGTAATCAAACTAAACAATAGCATTTAAAAGATAAATATTCATGCATTGTATACATAGGCAATGGCTATTGAAATTAATTTCAGTATATTTAAAAAGTAAAATCTTTGTTTACATAATCATACTGTGAAATATTTTTGTTCAACCGCATTTTTTTAATTATAATTTTTTATTTGTTATTTATTTTCTGTACTGTAATAAAACATTTATATTACGTGCTAAATTTTTCATGTGGTGAAAAATGGGTCGGTCTTGGCCATTAAACTGCGGGGCTGAAAAGTTGTCCCACTCCGCCCCTGTCTCCCTGCGTCTGCGTAGGTTTCCCCTCCCACTAAAAACCTGTACGACAGATCCCCCATGGGGCCAGGACTCCCCTGTAAAAGAGATTCTGTATCTCAGTGGGACTTTCCCGGGTAAATAAAGGTCAGATAAAAAAATAAATAAAAAAAAAGTACCTTCAAGTGTCCAACTTTGCCGATACTGCCTCTAAAAACGATGTACAGTCTGTGTTTGAGGACAAATCTTCAATTCTGTGTTTAAGACTTCACTTTCTTTCCTTCTGTACAGTGAAGCTGAGTAATGTTTAAAAATGTCTTACATTAAGGCAGTGGTTCCCAAAGTGGGGTCCGGGGCCCCCTGGGAGTCCGCGAAGCTACTGCAGGGGCCCCTTAAAAATAAATTGAGTTTGAAATGCATTGTAAAAAACAATGCTGCAAAAACTCAAGGCAACAGGATCCCTCAAGATTTTTGAGTTTTGGTGATCAACTCAAAATCTCAAGTTTTCAACAACTAAACCAAATTTAACGTTCATACATCTAAAACCTTGAAATTTTAAGTTTTACTCACTATCTTTACTTTTTCCAGCTCATCTTACAGCAACTGACTCCACTGTTCAGAAAAAGTATTATTGATAATAATAAAAACTAAATATACTACATTTAACAGAGAGAAAAACTTAAATATTAGAAAAGTTTTTAGACGTATGAACATCAAATTAAGTGAAAGTGTGGAAAACTTGAGATTTTGAGTTGGCTCCAAAAATCTTGAGGGATCCTTTGCCTTGAGTTATTGAGTTTTTCCAGCATTTTATTTTATTTTACAGTGTATTTGTTTAAAAAATCTAACTTTAAAACACTTTTTAGCCAATAGTCAGTGTCTTTTTGTAATGTTTTTATAGAAATATATGGAGAAAATCATGAAAATAAAATTTGGAATGGAGGGAAGTTGTATTGTTGGGAGTCTGCATGGGATTTTGGTCAATTTAAGGACACACAAACTGCATTTTCCTGCATTTTATGTCTTTTTTATCTCATTGTTTTGTTTCTTATTTCACTTTTTATTGTATTTTGTATGCAGTGGGTTGTGTTGTTGATGCCTCTTGGCCAGGACTCTCTTGAAAAAGAGATTTTTGAATCACAATGGGACTTTCCTGGTTAAAGAATGGTTATATGAATATAAATAAATAAAATTCGCTGTACCCACTGCTCAGGTTGCAGTTGGAGCTGCTGCCTGTAGGTGGCAGCACAGAGCTCCTGGTGACAGCTGTGAGGTTTGTAAATATTTGCAGGGCTGTGTTTTGTTCAGAGTGTGACTGTGTGGAGCTGCAGAACCACTCACTCACCGTAAAAACATGAGGAGGAGGATCATTATCATACTCTGCCCGAGGTGGAACAAGTACTCACTACTACTACTACTACTACTATCACTACTACTACTACTACTATCACTACTACTACTACTACTATCACTACTACTACTACTACTACTATCACTACTACTACTACTACTATCACTACTACTACTACTACTACTATCACTACTACTACTACTACTATCACTACTACTACTACTACTACTATCACTACTACTACTACTACTATCACTACTACTACTCTCACTACTACTGCTACTGCAATTTACCACATACCACAACACTGAAAATACTTCATACCTGAGTAAAAGTAGTTTTTAGAGTACATGCTCTTCCAGACATCAGGAACAGGAAATCTGACACAGTTTCCTGTAAACCCAGGGGGAGGGGCTACAGAGCTGTTCAACAGGTAAACGTTCGACAGGTAAGTCAAAGCAACTCATATATTACACTTAATCTAGCACTGATTTCTTTATTTTAGATCACAAATACAGATTTTAGAGACAGGCTTAGCTTTAATGTGCTCCTCAGTGAAATGAAGGCGGTGGATTTGTGGCTGTAACCCAGAAACAAACACGGAAGTGAAAGTACTCAGGCTGTGAGCTGTGAGCTGCCTTTTGCTTTTTCTGCAACAGTAAAAGTTTGGTTTTATTGTATTTTCTGAAGAATATTTTTTGGAAACGACCACTGGGGAGAGTTTTTATCCGAGGTAAGTCAGTGCAGAGTAAGAACCTCAGCTGTGTTCTGTGTGAGGAGTTTCCACTGAAGGCTCAGGTCTGCACAGAGACACTGCTGTGCTGCTGCTGACCACAGATGTTCACTTCAACAAAAATGAGACGCAACCGACCAGAAATAAAAGTTTTAATATATTTAACTGTAGGTTCCACCCAGGGTGGCCACCTCAAAAAGTACTAAAAGTGGGACGTGCAGTTTGGTGGGACTGACTCGAGAAATAAAAGATTTTCTGTTTGACATTATCTAACTCACCAACTTAATGAGTCTAAATCTCATTTACATAAAAGACACAGCTGCTAAAAACCATAAATCCAGGCTAAAAACACACATTTAGCAAAGTAATGTCTCTACTGAGAGTGTATGCATTAAAATAAAATTGTTCTGAACTTGGAGCTCACTTTTTAAAAGATCCACTGACAAACAGGGACATTATCTTCATCAGTGGGACGGAGGGACAGAGGACTAAATGTCTGTGCAGGACAAACAAAAGTGGGACAGGTGGTCCCTCTAGTTCCACCTCATTATTTCTGAGATAAAAGCCCTGGCTGCAGCAGCCAACATGGACGGCTGAGTATCTTCAGAACTTTTTATGTGGCAGTAACTTTCACTGTGGTCTTACATCACTGACTGAACGTGGAGCCTAATATTATTTTCTAACATTAGTTCCCCGTCAGTCTGACACTAACTCTCTCTCCTGTCTGCAGTGCGCTCTGAGAGAGGACGATGGACCTGACCACAGATGGAGAGGAGGCTGCGGCAAAAATAAAGAAGACAGGAGACCAGACCAGACCTTGCAGGTATACAGTCAGACCATTTTGTTCTAATTATTTATTAAAATGAAGTTTTAATGATTCCTAAAATAAACAGTGATAGTAATTATTAAAAGGTTTCAGTGTTGTGTGGGTCAAACACAAATAAAGGACTTCACCTCTGTTTTTCAGATCTCAGTCTGGATTCAGCTGTGAGTCCATGAAGAGTGACAACTCTAAAGCAGAGCCTCCATTCTTCAGTCCTGGACCAGGACCTGACTCACAGTAAGATCCTCTGGAGTTAGTTCTCTCCACAACACTGTACCTGCTGTGATTACTAACTCACTTAGGTTTCATTTTACTGCTGTGTGGTGTGTGCTACAGTGACTAAAATCCCATAAACTATAAAAGTATATAAAGGGGAAATTACAGTGTAATCCCCATGATTTGGGACATTATATCTATTTTATTCTTTTTTTTTTTTCAATTGAAATTAATAAAATTTGTAAATTACTAAAATCTCACATGTAACTGTAGTTACAATAAATCGCCAGCAGATGGCATTTATGGAGGACCGTGAGCGCCACGCTGAAAAGGAATAATGCTTTTATTAAAAGAGTTTTTAAAAGAGCCTTTAATAAATGGATTACTAAATGCTTTATTTGTATGTCCCAGTATCACAACAAAAGTCGCCTCAAAGGCTTCACAAACAGTTAATCAAACATAAACACAATCAACACAAACAATAACTACACTAAACTAAACAGAGCCAGAACACTCCTGTCCTTAGACCCTCCTTCTCTTAAGGAAAAACTCCTAAAAAACCCAGCTGTGGAAAAAAAAGCAGAAACCTTATGGAGCCCATACTGAAGGAGAGATCCTGTCCCAGGACGGACAGCAACATGTGTCAGGAGTTAGTCCATTAGCTCATCTATAGGATCATAGTTCACTCTGTAAGGATTCATCCAGACAGGGGAGTGGGGTGAGGTAGGGGTCCAGGGGAGTGGGGGGTGAAATAATTCCGGGAAGTCCATAGAATGCAGCCGAATCAACATGTGATTCCTGTGCGTCAAATAAAGCAAATTTTGTGAAAATTATGAAACATGTCTCATTTTGTTTGCATACTGTGCATATGATTTTAATAATTAGTTATTTTTAGTGGTCAGGGCTGTCCTAACATCAGATCAAACTGTAAAACTAAATTCACCCTAAGTCCACTCCTGCGTTAGTCCATAGCAGCGTTAGTTTGGTGATTTTATTTTGCGATGTGTACGACATAAACATGTTTTTTGAAGCTGCCCTTGTCCAGCTGCTCGCTTACAAACTGTGACCGGAAGTGGATCATTTTGTTTAGCCGAATGCAGAAGTAGTTAGCGCATAACCCCTGTTTTCTGGCCAATCAGAGCGTAAATAGCTCTGACCAATCACAGAGCTTGTTACATCATTTTGCTTTTTATTTTATTTAACTTTAGCCAGGAGGACCAGGAACGCCACGGAAAAGCTAAAAGGAGAAGCTAATCGGAGAAGCTAATACGTTTTGCAAATGGATTAATGAATAACGCTATTAATCCTTCTTTTATTAAAACCATTTAGTAATCCATTTATTAAATCCTCTTTTAAAAACTAATTTAATAAAACCATTTAGTAATCCGTTTATTAAATGCTCTTTTAAAAACTCTTTTAATAAAAGTATTTAGTAATCTCTTTATTAAATAAACTTGTAAAAGCTCTTTTAATAAAACCATTTAGTAATCCATTTATTAAAGGCTCTTTTAAAAACTCTTTTAATAAAAGCATTATTCCTTTTCGCGTGGCGCTCACGGTCCTCCATAGGCATTAGAGTCACCAGTTGAACCTAACACATGAATGTGTTTGGACGGTGGGAGAGAACCCACAGTAACACGGGGAGGACCTGCAGACTCCACCCAGAGAGATCACATGGCCAGCCCTCCGGTGTAACATTACTGCTCGTTTATTTGGTGTAATATGGTGCGGTACCATTAAGTTCACTGAACACTAGCAGCTGTTGAGAGGTTAATGCAAGCTTTCTGCTGAATAAATTAGATAACTATTCCTGCATATGCTTGAACTCTGATAGTGAGTAACTTCTATAAACATATGCAGGTTGATTTTTGAGTGACCCCTTCAAGTTCAGGACCACGTCCAGCTCCGTTCTCTGCTGCGCCTGCTCCACAGCATCCCAGGACGGGCACAGAAGCCCTCATCACGATCTTTTAGATTTTCAGATAAGAACGAAAGAAAACTTATGGCCATTGACTAAACTACATAAACCGACTGGACTGACTGAACTTTTGCAAACTTAAAACTAAGGGTGCTCCGATCAGGGTTTTTGAGGCCAATCACCGATCACCGATCAGCCTCTGCTGTGATCGGCCGATACCGATCATGGCCGATACCGATCACGTGGTCTTCAATGTAGTAATGTATTGTATGCAGGCTATTATTAGTTCCATTTGAAAAATACTGTAGCCTTTGTAAATATAAAAGAACAACAAAATTCTACTTATTTTTGTTTTAGAAGAGGTTTTGTTGCATTATTGGTCTTTAATGTGTGTCCAGTGTCTGTGGCTTTGTTTGAATGCTCTGCTGATGTAAAAATCAGCTGTTCTTAATTGGTTCCTTTAATGCCAGTCCGTGGGTGCAGCGCCTGTGTCCGCGTAACGCGCAGCCAAACCAGGTTGAAACACAGTGGACTAAAGAGCCGATAGCTCCTGCTGCCAGTTTTGACAACGTCTGAATGAAGAAAACGTGCAAAGAGAGCAGAGAAGACAACGATGAAAGGTGCTCCTCTCAGACTCACGGACACATGGGCTGCCTTTTTACTTTCTCTTTCCATTAGCAGCCATTTGGTGCAGTTTAAGCCACAAAACGCACAGTTTTCTCCGCGCAACAAGACACAGGCAGACTCTGAACTTTCTTAATCCTTTTAACGTAACTGTTAGCGGGTTAGCTGTAGCTCTATTTACGTTGGTGTTTGCAAATACACGCACTGCTGCGCCTCGGTTCTGTCCCGTGCGCTCCTAAAGCAGGCGGGGACACAGCGGGGACACAAAGCAGCGCCTCCAGGGCAGGTTTGTGTTAGTTATAACCAGGGCTTAACTTAAAAACACTGCTAAAATAACGCTACTGCTGTTTAATCAAACCGGAGTCGCAGGACAGTAAATGTGAGAGCCTCACGTGTTTATTGTAATTTGATCGGCCCTTCTGATCGGCCCATTTTACCGATCACCGATCACTCTATTTTTAGCCATGATCGGCCGATCATGATCGGCGGCCGATCGATCGGAGCACCCTTACTTAAAACAAAGGGAACCTGTAACTGAAAGGAAATTACTACCTGCTTACTATATAACACAAAAAGGGGTTGGTCAAAAATTTAAACAACAAAACAAACAAACACTGGACTCACTTAGTTACAGAGCTGACGTATTTAGAATTTCCAACATTTTTTTTACAAAAAGGGGTGTACAACTTGTTATTCAAAGACAGAGTACATGTGAATATTTTCTTTTTTGTATGAAACAATCCACTTTTTTGTTATCATCAGTTGTTTGTGCTTACTATAAGTACATTATTTGGCCTGGATCATTCCGTGCCAAATCACCCAGGGTCCCCAGGTCACCATCTCACAAAAAAAAAAAAAAAAATTCTCAGATGTGGTACAACCAAAGTTAAACAAGTTTGCGGAATTTCAGGTCTGCGCTGACAATACTTGCTGAGATGTGCATTTGAAATATAGGCCAATTTTTTACATTTTTTGAAAATGGGTTTTTGCCTGATTTTGAAGAAGCACTTGGTGCAGTTATAAGCCTGATTTTTTTTTTTTTTTTTTTTTTTACATGACAAACTGAACCTATATTTTTAGTTTCTGGTGTCAGATGTGAAATATCACCAACACATAATTTATTATGAATTGGTAAAAATGGCCAAAAGCCAATTTTTAAAACATTTGTGGTGACTTTAAGGCTCAGCTGTGGGGAACTGGCTGGACTTAGGGTGAATTTAGTTTTACAGTTTGATCTGATGTTAGGACAGCCCTGACCACTAAAAATAACTAATTATTAAAATCATATGCACAGTATGCAAACAAAATGAGCCATGTTTCATAATTTTCACAAAATTTGCTTTATTTGACGCACAGGAATCACATGTTGATTCGGCTGCATTCTATGGACTTCCCGGAATTATTTCACCCCCCACTCCCCTGGACCCCTACCTCACCCCCACTCCCCTGTCTGGATGAATCCTTACAGAGTGAACTATGATCCTATAGATGAGCTAATGAACTAACTCCTGACACATGTTGCTGTCCGTCCTGGGACAGGATCTCTCCTTCAGTTGGGCTCCATAAGGTTTCTGCATTTTTTCCCCACAGCTGGGGCTTTTTAGGAGTTTTTCCTTAAGAGAAGGAGGGTCTAAGGACAGGAGTGTTCTGGCTCTGTTTAGTTTAGTGTAGTTATTGTTTGTGTTGATTGTTTGTTTATGTTTGATTAACTGTTTGTGAAGCCTTTGAGGCGACTTTTGTTGTGATACTGGGCTGTACAAATAAAACTGAAATGAATTGCCTACTGCACACCACATTTCCTCTTCAAGAACAATAAAGATGACTGATTGAATCTGATCCCCTTAACCCTCATCCAACCAAGGGAGGTAAAATTTAACCCCGTGTGTATATTTTTTGTCATATTTCAGAGATGCTTTATTTATCACTTTGATTTTTCATGATTTTGTTGGCCGACTTATTGTCTGCGACTTCATGTATTTGTTTTTGTTTCTGATGTTTTGAGAATTTATTTATAAACAGAAATGTCTTGGGTTTTGCCTAAGTATTTTTTATGTTTTTATCGCTTTAATTCATTTTTCTTTTACAAAACATCAATATTGTTGTGCCACACCCTAGAGGGAGTTTAGGGACTCACTCTAATTTTTAAGTTTGTCCAGGTTTACTGAGGCCCACAGGACCACACTGTTCACACACAAGGACTTTACAACTGTTGTTTTCTCAGATCTCAGTCTGGATTCAGCTGCGTGTCCATGAAGAGTGACAACTCCAAAGCAGAGCCTCCAACCTTCAGTCCTGAACCAGGACCTGACTCTCAGTAAGAGACTCTACATTTATAAATATGAAATGCAAATGTTACTGCTACCTTCTTCTACTCCCAAACAACCCATGATTCTCTCTGTTTGTTGTTGACAGAGTCCGGCTGAGCCCAGAGGATCTCAGTGGTCAGCGACAGACTCAGCTGGATGCCATATTTAAGGTCTGTACCTGAACTGGTTCATCATCTCTGCCTCCAGGTTTAGACCAACTCCTCTGTGCCAGATCTGGTCTTGGGCCTTGTGTTGACATTGTGTCTGTGGTTATCTGTGTCCCAGACGCTGGAGGAGAAGATCCTGACTTTTGTCAAAGAGCAGCTGAAGAGGTTCCACAGGGCTCTGGCCTCAGATTACCCAGAATGCTTAGAGAGTGAGGAGGATGAGGAGCAGAGCAGCAGAGAGGCTTTTCTGAGGATCACCCTGGACTTCCTGAGGAGGATGAAGCAGGAGCAGCTGGCTGAGCGTCTGCACAGCAGTAAGAACTCTGTCTAAAGGCAGCTCCAGGCCTGGGCCGCTCTGGACTCATCTTTGTTTGTGTCTTTAACCAGAGTCTACAGAGGCTGTGTGTGGCAGAAAACTGAAGAGTCGTCTGCATCAGAGGTTCAGCTGTGTGTCTGAGGGCATCACTAAAGCAGGAAACCCCACCCTTCTGAACCAGATCTACACAGAGCTCTACATCACAGAGGGAGGGGCCGCAGGGGTCAACCAGGAACATGAGGTCAGACTCATCGAGACCTTCTCCAGGAAACCAGCCGCACCAGAAACCACCATCACATGTAAAGACATCTTTAAAGGCCCCACCCACAGACAGGGACCAATCAGAGCAGAGCTGACAGAGGGACAGGAACCAATCAGAGCAGTGCTGACAAAGGGTGTTGCTGGCATCGGGAAAACAGTGCTGACTCAGAAGTTCAGTCTGGACTGGGCTGAAGGCCGGGCCAACCAGGACATCCAGCTGCTGTTCCCGTTCACTTTCAGAGAGCTCAATGTGCTCAGAGACAAACAGTTCAGCCTGGTGGGACTGCTGCACCACTTCTTCAGTGAATCTGCAGGACTCTGCAGCTTTGAACACCTCCAGGTGGTCTTCATCTTTGACGGTCTGGACGAGTGCAGACTTCCTCTGGACTTCACCCGAACCCGGGTCCTGAGCGAGACCACAGAGTCCGTCTCGGTGGACGTGCTGCTGGTAAACCTCATCAGGGGGACCCTGCTTCCCTCCGCTCGCCTCTGGATAACTACACGACCCGCGGCGGCCAATCAGATACCGGCTGAGTGCGTCTCCATGGTGACAGAGGTGCGAGGGTTCACCGACCCACAGAAGGAGCAGTACTTCAGGAAGAGGTTCAGAGATGAGCAGCGGGCCACAGCCATCGTCTCCCACATCAGGACGTCCCGCAGCCTCCACATCATGAGCCACATCCCGGTCTTCTGCTGGATCCTCTCCACAGTCCTGCACCATGTGATGGAGACCGGGGCCACAGACCAGCTGCCCCAGACCCTCACCCAGATGTACATCCACCTCCTGGTGGTCCAGGCCAAAGTGAAGGGTTTCAAGTACGACAGACGCTCTGAGACGGATCCTCCCTGGAGTCCAGAGACCAGGAAGATGGTGGAGTCTCTGGGAAAACTGGCCTTTGAGCAGCTGCAGAAAGGAAACCTGATCTTCTACGAGTCTGACCTGAGCGAGTGTGGCCTGGACGCTGCAGCGGCTTCAGTGTACTCCGGAGTGTTCACACAGGTCTTTAGAGAGGAGCCAGGCCTGTACCAGGACAAGGTCTACTGCTTCATCCATCTGAGTGTCCAGGAGTTTCTGGCTGCTCTTCATGTCCATCTCACCTTCTTCAACTCTGGAGTCAACCTGCTGTCACCACAACAAACCTCTGAGAATCCTGAGTCTGAGTCCACTCAAACCTCTGAGAGTCCAGAATCAACAACAACAAACACATCTAAGCAATCATCCATGTGGTCTAAATTCAAAAGCATACAAAAACAAAAACAAACAATGAAAGAAATGTGGCCCTGGAATATTGACTCTGCCGCTGCCTTCTACCAGTCCGCTGTAGACCAGGCCTTACAGAGTCCAAACGGACACCTGGACCTGTTCCTGCGCTTCCTCCTGGGTCTGTCTCTGCCAACCAATCAGAGCCTGCTACAGGGTCTGCTGACTCAGACAGGAAGTTGGTTACAAACCGATCAGAACATTGGTTTAATTCGAGAGAAGATCAATGCCTCAGCGTCTGCAGAGAGAAGCATAAACCTGTTCCACTGTCTGAATGAACTCAAAGATCGTTCTCTGGTGGAGGAGATCCAAGAGGCTTTGAAATCAGGGCGTCTCTCCAGAAACATGTCTCCTGCTCAGTGGTCTGCTCTGGCCTTCATCTTACTGTCCTCAGACACAGACCTGGACACGTTTGATCTGAAGAAGTACTCGGCTTCAGAAGATGTTTTCCTGAGACTGCTGCTGGTCGTTAAAGCTTCAAACACAGCCAAGTTAGTTCAAAACCTTATCATTTAATCGCAACAAAGTTAAAAAAGCAGTCATCTGCATCTGGATCAGTCATCTCCAGATGACTGCTTTTTTTAACTTTTGTTGCGATGCATTTACCCTGGACGAGTGAGAGTCTTCACAGACTTATCATTTAATGTAATATTAAATGTACAATACATGTGATAGAGAGTGTCACTCTGGAAAGCTGATCTGATAGTATCTGATAGACAGGGACTCCGGGTAGAGAGTAGGGCACAGAGAGAGGTTATTCCAAACAAACTTTAATGAACAGTTGGTGGACATTACAGTAATGGACGAGATGTGTGTGGTCTACAAACAAAAATGTACAAAAATTATATTAATTAACTATACATGAACACACGCACAGTTACGGTACAAAACTCAAATTCATAGGCAGTGCTACATACAAAGATAAAATTGCACACATATATAAAGGTTAATGTAACGGAAGACAATGCACGCTGATAAAGCCGATAAGAGTAGCATGAAGCCAATTAACAGGCACTACGGTTACTGCAAATTCTAAATGCACTCAAATAGATATACCAAGCGTACAGAGCAGAGACAGATATCTCAGTAATGCTTGATGACTTAGTTATCTGAGGTTACAGGTCTACACAAACATATTCACTTACTTTTGGTCACATACGCACACGGCTGGCAGCCATTACTGTTAACAGGTGCGCCACATTACAAAGATGGGCTTAAAGAGGAAATGACATCACTAATGCATCATCAACTGAACCTTCAAAGTAAAATAATCACAAAGAAAAGACTTTCTGACAATACAACTAGCCTCAAAGATTGTTTTCCAGATTGAACTGCTGTAACCTGACAGGGCTGTGGTCATCTGTCCTCAGTCCTTAGCTCAGAGTCACTGAGTTGAGAGAACAAGCGGTTATTGCCAATTGATGTTTTACAGATTTTTCTTGTCCAGTGTACACTATAAAACAGCACACCTGTGTTTTGGAGCCAGGCAATGACCACACCTTAAATTAATCAAGATTCTGTTTGTTTTTCTCAATTCTTCAGTCTGTCCTGCTGTAACCTGTCTGAGCGCAGCTGTGGTCCTCTGTCCTCAGTCCTCAGCTCCTCCAGTCTGACACACCTGGATCTCAGTAACAACGACCTCCAGGACTCAGGAGTGGAGCTGCTGTGTTCTGGACTGAAGAGCGCCCCCTGCAGACTGGAGACCCTCAGGTGAGACCGGTCCCATGACTCCTGTCTACATTGTGTCCCACATTAGTGGGTAATGGTGTGTATCTTTAGGCTGTCAGGATGTCTGGTCTCAGAGAGGGGCGGGGCTTCTCTGGCCTCAGCTCTGAGCTCCGCCTCCTCCCATCTGAGAGAGTTAGACCTGAGCTACAACCATCCAGGACCCTCAGCAGAGCTCCTGACCGCTCTACGGGACGACCCCCACTGCCCCCTGGACTCTCTCAGGTGAGAACCCCACTGCCCCCTGGACTCCCTCAGGTGAGGACCCCACTGCCCCCTGGACTCTCTCAGGTGAGGACCCCACTGTCCCCTGGACACTCTCAGGTGAGGACCCCACTGTCCCCTGGACACTCTGAGGTGAGGACCCCACTGCCCCCTGGACTCTCTCAGGTGAGAACCCCACTGTCCCCTGGACACTCTCAGGTGAGGACCCCACTGCCCTCTGGACTCTCTCAGGTGAGGACCCCACTGTTCCCTGGACACTCTCAGGTGAGAACCCCACTGTCCCCTGGACACTCTCAGGTGAGGACCCCACTGCCCCCTGGACTCTCTCAGGTGAGGACCCCACTGTCCCCGGGACACTCTCAGGTGAGGACCCCACTGTCCCCGGGACACTCTCAGGTGAGGACCCCACTGTCCCCTGGACTCTCTCAGGTGAGAACCCCACTGCCCCCTGGACTCTCTCAGGTGAGAACCCCACTGCCCCCTGGACTCCCTCAGGTGAGGACCCCACTGTCCCCTGGACTCTCTCAGGTGAGGACCCCACTGCCCCTGGACTCTCTCAGGTGAGGACCCCACTGCCCCCTGGACTCTCTCAGGTGAGAACCCCACTGCCCCCTGGACTCCCTCAGGTGAGGACCCCACTGTCCCCTGGACTCTCTCAGGTGAGAACCCCACTGCCCCCTGGACTCCCTCAGGTGAGGACCCCACTGCCCCCTGGACTCTCTCAGGTGAGGACCCCACTGTCCCCTGGACACTCTCAGGTGAGAACCCCACTGTCCCCGGGACACTCTCAGGTGAGAACCCCACTGTCCCCGGGACACTCTCAGGTGAGGACCCCACTGTCCCCGGGACCTCTTCAGGTGAGGACCCCACTGTCCCCTGGACACTCTCAGGTGAGGACCCCACTGTCCCCTGGACCTCTTCAGGTGAGGACCCCACTGTCCCCGGGACACTCTCAGGTGAGGACCCCTCTGTCCAACAGTGTGACTATCACAGTGAAATGCAAAGTGTGAATGCTGTAATGTCTTTCAGGCTGGAGCCTGCTGGAGCCCAATGGTTGACCCCAGGTCTGAAGAAGTGTAAGTGACATTTTGACTTAATTCATTCAGAGTTCACTGAACAGGAAGTGATGTCACTGAACAGGAAGTGATGTCACTGAACAGGAAGTGATGTCATCTGTGTGTTGTGTCTGTGTCCCTCAGATTACACTGAACTCACTCTGGACCCAAACACAGTGAACGGATTCCTCCAACTGTCGGACGATCTGAAGACAGTGACCTCAGTGAAGAAGGAGCAGCCGTATCCAGACCATCCTGACCGATTTGAGTGGCCCCAGGTCCTGAGCTCCACTGCTCTGACTGGGCGCTGTTACTGGGAGGTGGAGTGGAGCGGGGGAGTGGTGGATGTAGCAGTGAGTTACGGAGGAATCCAGCGGAGAGGAGAGAGAAAAGAGTGTGAGTTTGGGAAAGACCACCAGTCCTGGAGTCTGAGGATCTCAGTCACAGGTTTCTCTGTTCGCCACAACAACCACGAAACAGCCGTGTCCTCCAGCGCCTCCTCTGGTCCCTCCAACTCCCACAGCTCCTCCTTTCTCTCTTCTACCCGACCCATTGCCTCATTCCCTCGGTCCTCTGTCTTCTCCACCTCTGCTCCGCCTTTGCTCTTTGACTCCTCCGCCTCTGCCCCCTCCCCTCGCTCCACTGGCTCCTCCCTTCGCTCCCACTGGCTCCTCCCCTCGCTCCCACTGGCTCCTATCCTCGCTCCACTGGCTCCTCCCCTCGCTCCCACTGCCCCCTCCCCTCGCTCCACTGCCCCCTCCCCTCACCCCACTGACCCCTCCCCTCCCTCCACTGGCTCCTCCCCTCCCTCCACTGGCTTCTCCCCTTGCTCCCACTGGCTCCTCCCCTCGCTCCCACTGCCCCCTCCCCTCGCTCCCACTGCCCCCTCCCCTCGCTCCACTGGCTCCTTCCCTCGCTCCTACTCCTCAGGTCGAGTTGGGGTTCTCCTGGACTTTGAAGCTGATTTTTTGACCTTCTACGACGTCTCTTTTGGCAGCCGAATCCACCTTTACACCTTCAACACCACATTCACTGAGCCTCTGTTCGCTGGCTTTTGGCTCTGGGTTCCTGGCTCCTCAGTGTCTCTGGTGGATGTGACGCAGCGCCCCCAGGTGGAACAAACCAGTCCCAGATTGGACTGTTAGTCAATCCACCTGTGCTATAATGAGGTGAATGTTAAATGACAGATAATGGCGGAAAAAGACACATCATGTTTTCATGGGAAATTCATATCAGAAAATTTGTTACAGATGCACCAAACTCAGGCTTCATGGTCAACTTGTCCAAAAGGCCTCAGGTATTGGCCTGGCATTAAAGATATTAGGGAGGATTTTTTTCGACTGCTGAGAAACCAGCGACTGTTTGTCCTTTTTTGAATAATGCGCATGCGTCAGGCCCCGCCCTTCACTGTTCCTTTCCAAGGAACTCCTCCACAGCGACGTGCACGAGCGTTGGAACACGAGTGTTTGTTTACAGCCGCATCAGCAGAGATTCACCTAAACCTAGACCTGCATTGTTTGTTTGCGTGACCTTTGACCTAGTTCCCCACACAGACCCAGTCACATGCACAGTCCCTAAATGTGAGCAAAAATATCTGTCCTCCTGCTGTTGGTAGCATTAGCAAACTGACGGTTGCTGTACAGTTGAAAAGGTTCAACAGATAAAAGAAAAAAGGCATTTTTTTCAAACGATAAGATAAACGTTACCTGTCCAGCAGAAACTTGGCGACCAATGCATCGTCTGAAGCCCTTTCTGTTCCTACAGCGCACGCCGTCCTTTTGAAGGAATCGCCAATAACTACACAGGTTTTATTCTGCTCTTCTACAGTTTTTCTCCTCCTCCTCTGGTTCACTTCAAAAACAGTTTTCCTTTTGTGACCTCCCGGTTCACGGTTTTCCTCAGCCATTGTGCTCTTTGAAGTCAGGCTGTCCCGGCTACGATGTTAACGCCGCTAACGCAGCGCTAACGCGGCGCTAATGCCGGGCTACATAAACATAGTGTATACGCATGCGCAAGCACAAGAACGCGCACTATCACTGAAACCAGGAAGATGAATGAATGAATGTCAAGTCCGTGGAACAATGGTTAACGTACTCATGATGAAAACGATTGGATGAGGTTTTTTAAGTCCCACAGAGTCCACAGTTTATTAATATTATTATTATATTTTCTAATACACCAATTTATAAGCCTTATACAGGGCAATGAAGGTAGTTTTAATAAATATTGCAAAAAATGAATTTATAAAGATCCTCCCTAATACCTTTAAGGGAAAAAATGGAAATTAGTGGATGGTGGCATAAAAAAAAGACCACAGCATGTTCTGGTCCCAAGCCTTGATAAATGTTGTTTGGGGCATATGGAGTAAAATGTCAAATAATAAAGTACCATGTGAATAACTCACTGTGGAGACCCCTGGGAGAAGGAAAGGGAGCAGCAGAAAGAGACTTTTTCAGTATGTGGCCTTATCTCGCTCAGCTCAGTTCACAAACACAAAAATCCATCTTGTCCGACTTTCACAGAGTCTTCAGGAGAACTTCTGGTGTGGCAGTAGTGTTTTATGTGGTTGAGTATCAGGTTGGACTTGTATTGATACATTTTTTAACAACGTGTCAACTAGGGCTGGGTACTGAGACCTGGTATTATCATGGCACCGGTGCCACGTCATGGCGGTCCACTGGGACCAATAAGCTTCAGGCTCAGCTGTGCTCTTAATGGTACTGAGCAGTCGCAGTAAATACCATGTGGGCAAATACGTGCGTAAAATCTTTTCGCTCCTCTCATAAAAGACGAGACATCGTGGTTCCCTCAGCTGCTGCTGTCTGTGTGAGCGGAGCAGAGCGGGCTTAGCTGGCACACAGCAGTGCGCCGCGACCGCGCACAGACAGAGGGAGGAAAAAAAGTGGCTCAACCCTGCCAAAGTAGATGCCAACAGAAAGTTGTAGGCTAACGTTATGCTAGCAGCCCACAGGTGGAACCATAAGAACCAAATAAACCCAGTGTTTAACTTTGAGTGCCCTTGTAAATTTCTCTGAGACCATAAGCAACTTATGCATTTATTTAGCTTATATAAAAAAGTTATACTCATTTTATATTTTTATTTGGATTTACATTAATAATATTTTAGAAACAACTTACAAACATAAAGTCGCCTGGGAATTGGGAGTGAAAAAATTTACAAAAAGGTTTAAAAACAGAGTAATTAATGTTATTTATTAGATTTTTGCTCAGAAAGTATCACCGTTAAAAGGCTGTATCGATAAGCAGTATCAATAAAAATAGCAGTACCATTAAAATCTTAACAATACCCATTCCTAGTGTCAACATTATATGTGGCACTAAATCTACAAAGTTTGGTTAGTTGTTATGTAGAAGATACATTTGTGACTTTAATTCTACAAAAGGAACAACACGTTTAATCGATCATAATCACTGAGATGTTCACAAGGTTCATGCTTACTTTGGTGTGTTGTTTTTATTGTTCATATGTGACTTGGTGGTACTGTAGCACCCTCAAGGATTAGCATGGCACAAGGTGTAAGAAAAAAACAGGGTTTTACTCTTGCTTTTTTTATTTTTTATTTTTTATTATTATTATTATTAACTTATACATTTTACACATAAATAACCAAAAAATAAATAATAATAATACAAGCAGCTATGACAATAAAGCAATAATGACAAACAAAACAAAAACGACAAAGGGGTAAACCATACAAATCATATACTTAAATGCTTAGAGAGGTTTTTTGTTTTTTTTACATTTTTCTGTTGGATTGAACATCTTGTCCCATCAAAAGGCAATATTCAAAGAGCTCAAAAGGTCCCCTTTAAAAAGGTCCATATATCTCTTGGAGAATGTTATTGCTTTTTTATTTTCCATTTTGTTTATGAGTGATATGTATCTGTCCATCTCAGTTATGAATTCTTGTATGCGTGGCGTTTTCCTTGCCCATTTACATTTATGAATATAATATTTTGCATGGATAATAAACTGATTAAGGATATATTTAATATTTTGATGAATAGTTTTGCTGCATCCAAACATAACATCTTTTTTTTTCAATTTCAATTTTATTTGATAGAGCGCGATTAAAAATTTGTTCTATTTCGCACCAAAGGTAGCGCGAATATACACAATCAAAAAACAGATGGCAAATTGTTTTGATGGTGTAATTGCAAAAAGTACAAAGTGGGTCAATATCCTTATTGAATTTATTTAAAAAACCTCTACACGGATATATTCTATGCATTATTTTGAATGAAACTTCCCGCAGTTTATTACCCATGCAATATTTGTAATTTAGCATAAATGATGTCTTCCAATTTATCTGATCAAACATGACATTCCAACGATATTTGGCTATGACTGGTGATGTCCTTTGAGAGACATTCCTTAAATATTTATTATTACATTTCTTATTTGTGATATCTATACCGTTTAACAGAAGGCGAAGGTCACAGACTCAGCAGTAGTTGAGATTGGGAGCAGTGTAAGTAGACTCAGTGGTATAGCTTTAGTTACCAAAGTATATTCTTTTTCAGTTATTTCAAAAGAATTGTTTTTTTGTACGAATTCTTGGTATGTATACAATTTCCCGTAATTTTTCATAAGTTGTTGTACTCTTATAATGCCATTTTCATACCATCTCCGTATAAATAAACTTTTGCGATTATATTTGATATACTGGTTGTTCCATAGGAAACATTTGTGTGGAGAAAAGTTGTGTTTATACACATCAATCCATAACACTAACATTTGTTTGTAAAAGTGTGATAATTTTAAAGGTAGGTTTGAAATATGAAAATTACACTTTAGTAAAAACCTGAGTCCTCCCACTTTCTCAAATATAAGATTAGGAATATAGTACCAGAGCTTATCATTATTTAACAGATAATTCTTAATCCATTTAATTTTCAAGGTGGTATTACAAGTTCCAAAACTAATCATCCCCAGACCTCCTTCATCAGTTGAGTTACACAATATCCCTTTGTTTAAATAATGTTGTTTGTTCTTCCATACAAAGTTAAACAATTCTTTGTCGATACATTTCGTTATAGCTTTTGGAACATCCAATACCACTGCTGGGTAAATGAGCCGTGACAAACCTTCACCTTTTTGCCAAAAGATTGCGTCCATATATTGACAGATCTCTGGATAACCAGATATTAAACCGATTTTTAATTTTACTTAGTAATGGTTCAAAGTTAATCTCTGCCCGTTGTTGAGGATTTTTACACACCTTGATACCCAAATATGTTACTGATTCTTTCACTGGAATACCATGTAGTTTGGTACCTTCTGCCATAACTTCTTTAAGCAGAAGTATCTCACATTTATTAATATTAATAGTCATTCCTGATACATCTGCAAAGGCTTGAAGACATTTAATAGCTTTTGGTATTTGATCTTTATTTTTCAAAAATAACATGGTATCATCGGCAAGTTGACTACATTTGATTTCATTTTTTCCAATCGATATTCCTTTGAAATTATTTTGATTAATATGAAGGCAAAGCGCTTGCATAACAATCAAAAACAGATATGGTGCTACAGGGTCACCCTGCTTTATTCCTCTATTGATGTCAAACCTTCCAGATGTACCATTGAAAAGTTTCACGGAACTATTGCAGTTGGTATACATGACTTTAATAACCTGAATAAATTTCGTACCAAACCCAAAAAATTCAAGTAACTCAAAAATGAATTTATGCTCAACTGTATCAAATGCCTTATAAAAATCAATAAAAAATATCAATGGGTTGTCATCAAGCAAATCACTGTAATCAATGAGGTCTAAAGCTAGACGAATATTATTACTTATATGTCTATTTTTCATAAATCCTGATTGACAGTCATCTATAATTTCGTGAAGGCATGTTTTTAACTGTTGTGCATATAACAGTGCTAAGAGCTTGGCATCATTGTTTATTAATGTTATGGGTCTCCAGTTATCAAGTTGTGAACAGTCCTTGTTTGGCTTGGGTATCAAAGTAATGAGTCCATGTGACAAAGATGGAGGGAGTATCCCTTTCACAAAAGCTTCATTATAAACAGCAAGCAAAAATACTGCAACAAGATCTTTAAACTCTTTATAAAATTCTCCTGTCAAGCCATCGTTCCCTGGAGCCTTATTATCTTTCAATTTATCAATACTAGATTTTATTTCATCAATATGCATTTCTAAATCACATATTCTCTTTGAATTATCACTTATAAATTTTGCATTTGATTTTATTTGCCCCAGGAAAAGAGTTGATTGCTCTATATTAGATCTTGCACAGTATAATTTTCCATAATAATCAGTAACATAAGATGATAAAATTTTTGGGTCATCTGACATTGTGCCATTTATATTAAGTTTTGTGATTGAGGAGAGAGTACCATTTCTTTTCTCTAAATTATAAAAATATTTAGTATTTTTCTCCCCTTCCTCCATCCATTTTTGTCTGGACCTAACAAAAGCCCCTTTAGCTTTGTGTTCATACATTTGGTCTAATTCCAATTGCAATTTAAGTATATTATTTTTTTCATCATATGAGAGCTTATCCTTCTCATAGAAACTGATAATACTTTTAAGAATAGCTTCTTCTTTACATTTTCTCTCTTTTGCAATTTCCTTTCCTCTTTCAATTGCTGAGGTACGTATTTGAAATTTTGCATATTCCCAATATGTGCCATAGGCATTACTTTCCTTAGCCTTATCCATATTTTCTGTTAATATCACTAAAATTTCATGCCTAAGAGTTTCATCTTTTAGTAATGAATTGTTTAATTTCCAATAACTACTAACATATCTATTTGTTTGTGCACTGCTCACTAAATTAATATGTAAATAAATAACCTTGTGATCAGTTAACACAGAAGGCTCTATACTTACATCTACAACATATTTATCCAGCTCACTAGAGATCAGCCAGTAATCTAATCGAGACTGATAAGATAAGTTTTTATTTGACCACGTAAAACAACTTTTATCAGGATTCCTCATTCGCCAAATATCTATGCAATTTAATGATGTGCACAGAAATTTTGCCTCACCAGCGGTCCCTAGTGGTCTTGGAGGAAAACAATCGATTGTTGGGTCATTAATTGCATTCCAATCTCCACCTAGAATAAGTTTTGAATTAAAAAAAGTATTACTCAAGGTTTTTATTTCTTGTTCAATCTGTCTGAAAAGATCAACTATTCTTTCGGCTATTATTGTGACCATAAATATTGGACAAAATAAACACATTTTGGTAAACTTCACTAACTAATATTATCCATCTTCCATGTTCATCAATAACAGTTTTTAACACTTTTCCATTAATGCCTCCTCTGAGAATGGCTACACCAGCTGATTGATTACTTCCATAAGATATCCATAAATCATTGCCCCACTGGCTTTTCCAAAATTTAAGATCATCTACCACAGCATGTGTCTCCTGTAAAAAAATAAAGTCTGCCTTATGTTTTTTACAATAAAGAAAAATAGCCTTCCTCTTCAAAGCATCTCTAATTCCCCTAACATTTATAGAACATAAAGAAAAAGACATAAATAAAATTAGGGTTTTACTCTTGCTTCTTGACAACCTGTGAGAACTGGTTATAGGAAAATACAATGAAACATGTATAAAAATACATGTTGTCCTTTGTCTCTAAATAAATAAAATACACAAACCTCATGAGCTGACATCCACAAGGAGCTAAAAATTCTCCTCCTGTCTCAGTTTGTCCTCTTCTTTCTTCCCTTTACCTTGTCTCTTTGTTTTTAATTCGTTGTTGTATTATTTATTTGTAAATGTGTAATTATTCTCGCTCGCTCATCGTTCATGGGCGAGCGTCAGCTGCCTGAGTGCACGAGTAATTAGTCTCAGGTGTAATGCTAATTAGAGGTGGGAAAAATAATTTTCCCAATGCAGTGATTGTTTCTTTAGCTGTAGCATACACAATTTTAAAGTAGTAATTTTAACACAGTAACATTAGCAAACTTGTACAATTCTGTCCTTAAAATGACTTACTTACTTAGGTTACTTAGGTGCTTTCTGGTCGCAGGCCCTGTGGCCTCTATGACCAGATCTTGAGCTGAACTTCATACTTCATAATGTTTGTGATTTGTGACATACTGGGTTCGGGGTAACTAAAGGAGTTATCTTCCCAGTTAAAGTAGCATGGGTGGTGTTTCCAGAGTTGATCAAGTCGTGATTTGAAGCTGTTCAGACTTAGAGCAGTTACAACAGAGGCTGGCAGGGCATTCCATGTATTTACATCCTATTGCTAAAAAACCTTTGTCTCATACTGGTTACTGTGACGGGCGCCATTCAATGTCCTAAAGGGTACGTTTTTGGTGACTACTATGCGCTTCCGTATGTCTGTTACTGGTTAATACAAATAAAGCAAGTTTTTAGACAAATTGAACACTTTTTTATTATTATTATTAGCCACCATGCTACTATTAATAATTAACAACACTTTTTATAGGAGTCTATGGGAGTTTTTATTATTTATTAATTTTTCTTTTTTCACTTTTTACTATTTCAGAGCGAGGCTTTGTATTATGGGTTGAATAATTAAAATGTGAAATTCTGAAATGTAAAAAAAAATTCCATTGTTTTATCTTTAGCTTTTTTTCATTCACACGATAAATATTTATCGTGTGAATAATAATAATTTATTTTTCATAAACGCCTGTATTTTGCCTTTGAGTTTGTCCTTGTGGTGGCAGTGTAAACACTCTTCACTCTGTGTTCAACGCGAAGAAGAAGAAAAAGCTAAAGCTAAACCGAGCAACTAGCTTTCCTCTAAACGAGCACAAAACTTCACAGGTGGGTGTAAAATTCATACTTTTAACACATCTCTAAGCACGAGCTAACATTTTGTCCAAACAGCCGCTGAATGCATTAATTTTATAGCGGTTATTTGTGTTTAAAAAGTGAAGAAATATCCAATGTTGTGCTGCGGAGCCTGGTAGCATTAGCCACATGAGCTAATCGATTCCATAAAAGTAAAACAACACAACGCAATCCGTGCACTTAACAGTTTTAAAAAAACATTTACTCAACTCCTGGTGGAAATGTGGAGCTTGTCTTTAAGGAACACGAGCATTTATTTTTTAGCACAAATCGCGTTTTAGACCGAAACCAAGTTGTTTCTTCCAGTCTACGAACTACATTAACAAAAGTGCTTGTCCTTAGAAATTTAAGCTAAACAATGTAAATTTTATCTGTAAAGAAAAATATGAGTACAAATTTAATCCAGTTTCAATTCGGCTTTATCCCGTTTAAACTTCTAACCTTGTGTGCTAATATAATGTTGTACTTTTGTTTGGTATATATTACGTTTTACTGCGCTTCTTACTTTAAAACGACTGAATTTTCAATGAGGTTTTGTCCCAACGAACTGGATGTTGTTATTCACGCTTCATTGTTGAAAGTTAAAATAATCTTGTTTGTATACATGGTTAGAATAAGGAAATAATTCTGAAAAGATCTCCTTAAAATTATATTTTATCTCAGGATTACGTGTGTTGTTCACAGAGAAGACGATGTCTGCGGATCCAAAGATTGTAGAGCTGCTGTCAGAGCTCCACCAGCTCATCAAACAAACTCAGGTAAGTCCTGGTTTAGCCTCAGGTTAGTCCAGAGGACTGTACTACGAAGCTGGTTGGACAGAGCCAGGCTTTATGTGAGCGAGCTTCCCAAAGCCTGAACCTCTGCTCTGAGATAACGAGGATCATGAAGGTGGTTCTCAGCAGAATTTGTGAAACCGAGGTTTGATCTTCAGCGTCTGTGTGCGCTCCCGGGAAAGGGGAGTGTGCTGCATCATTTTACGCTTTTTATGCACAGAAAGGACTGTCTGTGAATCTCAGATAAAAAGATAATCATTAAAAACGTTTTTAAGAGCTGTCCGTCCCCCGGTGGACTCTGCGCCTCGGTCTGAGCCTCAGTAAGTCCAAAGCTCGTCTACACACTTGTATTTTATTGTGATCAAATACAGTAAAAAGTGTTAAACTCGAAGGGTTTAGTCACTCCTTAAACTCAGTCTGTAGCGCTGGTCAGTAAAACATTTAGACAAAAGGAGCAGATCAAAGCCCAAACTTGTGAATAAAACCTGGTCAGGACCAGTTTAGCTGTGCTGCGTATGTTTCTGCAGAGATCTAACCAGGCTGGAAAGTGAGCCTCCTTCATGACACCGATAATCCTGGGTTTAGGTTCGACTCACCGAGCTTAACCAGAAACCTCGCTTCATAGTACAGCCTTGGTTTAGTTTTTGTTAAGACCTGATTTAGCCTCAGCTTAGTCAGATTTAGTCCTGGTTCAGACCTGGTTTAGCCTTTGTTTAGTCCCGATTTATCCTCAGTTGAGTCCTATTTTAGTACCTGGTTTAGTCCTGGTTTAGTCCTAGTGTGGCCCCTGTTTAGTCCCTGGTTTGGTCTTGACCAGTAACTTTAGTGTTTAACCCTTGTTTCTGACTCGTCTCTGTCTCAGGAGGAGAGATCCCGCAGTGAACACAACCTGCTGAACATTCAGAAGACCCACGAGCGAATGCAGACGGAGAACAAGAGTACGGCCCTTTAGCTCAGAGCAGTCGGACTCGGGGAGGAGCGAGAGCCGGACTAATCTAACGGGTTTTTCTGTTCCAGCGTCGCCGTACTACAGAACCAAGCTCAGAGGCCTCTACACCACGGCCAAGGCAGACGCAGAGGCCGAGTGCAGGTCAGTGGGACAGACGGAGACGGTTACACGCAGAACTACACAGACCATGATCCTTTGCTCTGTGTCAGCGCAAGCAACAACAACATGGCTCAGTGTTTTTAGTTAAATCCAGGGTTTCTGCAGGGTTCAGCAAGAGTTTTTTTAGACCTTTTTAAGACCATTGTTCAAGAAAAATTAAGATCTATTTCATACGCACGCCATTTGCAACGATGAGCGCCGCAAAACATTTTGGTCTTGGTAAGAGAAGATCTCGTATCAGCGACGGTGCTTTGAGCATTTCAGTGGGCAGGTAGTTGCATCAAATGTATGTGGCATATTTAAGACCTAATACTCCCCATCTCTACAAATTTAAGACTTTTTAAGGCTTTCCAAGACCCTACAGAAACCCTGTAAATCTGTGTAAACTGACCCCACAGTGTCCAGCAGAAGAGGGGTGTGAGCAGGAGCACAGCAGTGAGCTCTCTGCCTCTGTGCTGACGCCTGAGCAGTGCTGTTGATTTAAAAGAGGCTCATGGCACCTGTTTGAGGTTTGAGCTGCTGTTTAAAGATAAAAACGATAATTATTGCACTGGCAGGGCATTTAATACATTTTGTAGTCATGAGCATTTTCATACAACTGTGAGCTTCTTCACAATATCACAATAAATACCATGAGGTTAATACTGTGATAATAAAACTGTACCATGAGACTCGGATACCGTCACATCTCTAAAAAACATTTGTCTTGAAGAATCTCAGTAATCTCTGCTGTAAAATCACGTCTGTTCTCTCTTTTTTTTTTTTTTATTAAAGTATTCTACGACACGCTTTGGACAAAATCGCAGAAATCAAGTCGTTAATGGAGGAGCGACGGATCGGTAAGGATCTGAAATGAGTTTTAAACCTGGTTTAGTCCTGGTTTAGCCTTGGTTTAGACCTGCTTTAGACCTGCTTTAGACCTGCTTTAGACCTGCTTTAGACCTGCTTTAGACCTGGTTTAGACCTGGTTTAGACCTGGTTTAGTCCTGGTTCAGTCCTGCTTTAGACCTGCTTTAGACCTGCTTTAGACCTGCTTTAGACCTGCTTTAGACCTGGTTTAGTCCTGGTTTAGACCTGCATTAGACCTGGTTTAGCCCTAGTTTACTCCTGGTTTAGACCTGGTTTAGACCTGGTTTAGTCCTGGTTTAGACCTGGTGTGGTTCTTGTGTTTCAGCGGCGAAGATGGCCGGTGTGTACAGTGACAGCGATCCTCCGAGGAAAACGATGCGCCGCGGCGTCCTCATGACGCTCCTGCAGCAGTCGGCCATGACGCTTCCGCTGTGGATCGGAAAACCCGGAGAGAGGTCAGTCCTGGGCCAGGTCCTGGGCCAGGTCCTGGGCCAGGTCCTGGGCCAGGTCCTGGGCCAGGTCCTGGGCCAGGTCCTGGGCCAGGTCCTGGGCCAGGGCTTGGGTCTAAAATGTAAAAATATGGAGTCAGGCTCTGAAATGAATGCATGAAATAAAAGCATTCTATTCTGTCACATGTAGTAGTTAGTCCTGGCTTAGTCCTGGCTTAGTCCTGGCTTAGTCCTGGCTTAGTCTTGGTTTAGCCTTGGCTTGAAGTGGTTGCAGGGTGAATAAAGCCCCCTGCTGCGCCCCCTAGTGTATGTTAGTGGGAAAAACAGCCTTGTGGAGAGAAAAATGAGAACTAAACAGAAGAAATGAGAAAAGTTGCATAGTTCTGCTATAAGGCTCTTAAATGAAGCACTTCATTCTCTGTCTGCATGTCCTGGTTTAGTCCTGGTTTAGTCCTGGTTTAGTCCTGGTTTAGACCTGGTTTAATCCTGGTTTAGTCCTGGTTCAGTCCTGGTCCAGTCCTGGTCCAGTCCTGGTCCAGTCCTGGTTCAGTCCTGGTTCAGTCCTGGTTCAGTCCTGGTTTAGTCCTGGCTTAGTCCTGGCTTGGTCCTGGCTTAGTCCTGGTTCAGTCCTGGTTTAGTCCTGGCTTAGTCCTGGCTTGGTCCTGGCTTAGTCCTGGTTCAGTCCTGGCTTAGTCCTGGCTTAGTCCTGGCTTAGTCCTGGCTTAGTCCTGGCTTAGTCCTGGCTTAGTCCTGGCTTAGTCCTGGTTTAGTCCTGGTTTAGTCCTGGTTTAGTCCTGGTTTAGACCTGGTTTAGACCTGGTTTAGTCCTGGCTTAGTCCTGGCTTAGTCCTGGCTTAGTCCTGGCTTAGTCCTGGCTTAGTCCTGGCTTAGTCCTGGCTTGATCCTGGCTTAGTCCTGGTTCAGTCCTGGTTTAGTCCTGGTTCAGTCCTGGTTTAGCCCCTTAGATCCTTACACAGTAACTAACAGGTTACTTCTGCGTTTTGTTGTGAGTAACTCTAAAGTGTCCCTCTCCTTCTCCCCCCTCCTCCTGGTCCTGGTCCTGGTCCTGGTCCAGTCCTCCTCCTCTGTGCGGAGCCATCCCGGCCAGCACCGACTACGTGGCCAAGCAGGGAGACAAAGTGGCGGCTCGCGTCAAAGCCGTGGACGGAGACGAGCAGTGGATCCTGGCAGAAGTCGTCAGCTACAACCACTCCACCAACAAGTACTGTCTTTGGACCCGGTTTAGACCCAGTTCAGTCCAAGTTTAGTCTGGGTTTAGTCCTAGTTAAGCCTTTTTTTAGATTTTGTTTAGATTTGTTCTAGTCCTGGCTTTAGTCCTGGTCAAGTCCCAGTTTTAGTCTCAGATTTAGTCCTGGTTTAGTCTTTGTTTTGTACAGGTTTAGTACTGGTTAAGTCCAGGTTTAGCAGTCAGTACTAATCTTGTTTTCCTCTGTTCAGATACGAAGTGGACGACATCGATGAAGAAGGCAAAGAGTGGGTTTAATGTCTTTATATAAAAACTGTTATTTTCAGATCTCTCCCTTTGTTTCGGTCACATTTATCAGTGTTTTTTAACTTTTGTTTTTTGTATTCCAGGAGGCACACGCTGAGCCGGCGCCGGATCATCCCTCTGCCGCAGTGGAAGGCCAACCCAGAGACCGACCCCGAGGCCCTGTTCAGCAAAGAGCAGCTGGTCCTGGCCCTGTACCCTCAGACCACCTGCTTCTACCGCGCTCTGATCCACGCCCCCCCGCACCGGGTGAGCCCAGCTGTGCCCAGCTGTGCACAGCTGTGCCTCTGTGGCCCTTTTCCACCAGCACTACTTGGTTTTATTCTCCTCGCTTCTCTCTGCTTTGTCAGCTGTTCCATAGATGAGAGCAGCCATCCGGGTTCTTTACAATTGCGCCAAGTCCCCGCCCCCTTTTGGGTGAAAACATGAATGAATTAATTTATCGAACATATAAATGCAATATACATTAACAAAAAATTTTCCAAAAAAATGTAAAAATCCGACACCAAGAACAGACATTTCATGTTGAAAGGCAAGTTATAGTAATAATAGAATAGAGAACAACAGCTGAATAGGTGTGCGCTATGCTAACGTAACACATTGATGGTTATTCAGCTACATGAAGCATAAACAACGAACTGAATAGGTGTCTCGTATGTTAACGTAATATATTAACAGTTATTCACATAACTATAGCATAAAGAACATAATATAACAAGTTCACCAAACTCACCATCTCACTCCTAATCACTAAATCCTTTAAATTCTTCATCCTCGGTGTCGCTTCTGAACAACTCCGCCAACTCCGGAGGTAGACGAAGCGCCGCTTCCTCCTCTGCGTGGCTGTCGTCAGACTCAGCATCAGTTCCATTTCCAATTATTCCGCTCTTTCTCAGTTGTCTTTATAGCCTAAGTTGTTAGTGGTAATGTTTACATTTTAAATTGTCAGTGGTACAGGTGCAGCAGATGCTGGGACACAAGCCTAGAGCGCCCTCTAACCAACACCTGAAATATTTTAATATATAAGTCACACCTGAGTATACGTCACACCCCGAGCCAGACGATGGAAAAAAGTGTGACTTATAGTCCAGGTAATACGGTAGTGCTGGTGGAAAAAGGCCTTAAATGTCCTTTAGTGTTTAAGTGGTTGTCTGTCAGCCCTCTGTTGTCCGGGATGTTGTCAAAACTCCGTCAGAGATAACTCAAAGGGAGAGAAGCTACAAAAGGCAATGTTTTAGTTTTCTTTTATATTTCTGGTTTAATGATTGAAGTGTTGTCTGTCTCAGCCCCAGGACGATTACTCCGTCCTGTTCGAAGACACAGTCGTACGCAGACGGATACTCTCCTCCGCTCAACGTCGCCCAGAGATACGTGGTCGCCTGCAAAGAGAACAAGAAGAAGTGACAGGGCCCACAGCTCCCTCTGGTGGTGTTTTTGTAAATATATTGTTTATAAAAAATGTGAACAAACTGCTGTCTCTGTGTGGCCTCATTTTTCTGAAACTGCCACTGATTATTGAGATAAAATATGACTCATTGTAGTGTCCCAGGCCTCAGGGTCAGAGGGTCCCAGAAATGGTCCCTCTTCTTAGATTTTTATGTATAAAGGGTCCATGTGAAGCGTCCACCTGTCTCACTTTAGTTGTCCTGACCTGCACAGCCATGTAGTCCTCTGTCCCTCTGTCCCTCTGTCCTTACATCCCACTTGTTACGATAATGTCCCACTTTTCCATTAGTGCTCAGGGGATCTTTAAAAAAAGAAGAAGAAAAAAAAAAAGTTTCACGTTAACAACAGCGAGGTCAGGTCAGTATTCCTTGTGTAAAATGTAGAATAAATATTTGTGGGCGTCCCATCTTGATAGGTTGGATATTTGTTTGTTGTGTTGCTGCCCTGTGTCTCAGGACAGGCCTCTCCTGGAGCTGGGAGCTGTGTTGCTGGATTGTTTTGGGAAAATACACAGTTTTGATTATTCTGTTCCATATTTTTTATTCCAACGAGTAAAGTCTCAGTAAAGACATTATTTTGCAAAATGTGCACTTTTGGAATGAAAACAGCAAATCAAATGTTTTCTCTTAGTTAGGCGCTTTTCCATGGGGCAGGACAGGTTGGTTTGGGAGTGGTTTTATGTTCCCAAAAAGCAGTCCAAACCTAACGGTAATACAGATTTAGCTCCAGCCTCAGACGTTCATTTGTGGCACGGGTTGAGATTTCATAAGGCCCTCAGCTTCTACGACAAAATGCATTATTTATGGCACTTTTGTACAGTGTTTTTGTAGCTTTGTCTGTACATTTGTGCATCTCATCTAATACTCTCAGCTTTGTATTTTCAAATTAGTTTGTTGAAAAATAATTGCAGTTGCAGCTTTTATGTTCAAAGATGTCATTTGGTTTATTTTAGATTGTGTTTTCAGAGAAAAAAATCCTAATTATTTGGCTTTTGAAAACAAAATACTTATAAAACTATGCATTTTATTTATTGTGTATATGTGTTCAGTTCTTAGAAAACATCAGGAAGGACTGTTGGCCCCTGAAGATCTTCAGATCTGGCCTTCTTTGAAAAAAGTTTGGACACCTCTGGCCTAGTGGAAAAGCGCCTGTTTAGTTATCGCAGAAACATCACAAATAATATACGTTATGTTCCCGTGATGGTTTGAGATGATAAAAAAGAATATACAAATTGTAAAAAAGAAATATTCATATTAAAAATACATACATAAAAATGATTAAATATTTTATTTTTAAATCTCCGTCCCCACTCCAGTCCAGCGGCGGCGGTAGATGCGCATTAAAAACCGCAGAAGAAGAATGATCAGCGCAGCCCGCGGAAAAGGAAGAGTCATGGCCGAAGCGGTGAGTGTCTGACAGCGGAGGTTTCTCACTAAAACAGCGGCTAAAAGACAAAACCCACCATGCGAACACGTTTACGGTTTTCAACTGAAGGCCACAACTGTTCCAGAGTTTATGATTACAACTTGAATTAAAAAAAAAAAAGCGAAAAAACTCCTAACTTTTGCCGTGTTTATCAAGCTAGCTGCGCTGCCCAATCTGTGGCTTTTCAACATAAAAGGCTCAGTATGCTGATTTTATTCGCGATTTTTTTGTTTTTATCCTGTAGAAAGTTAAGCCAGAAGGTGATGGCGCATTATAATAAATATGAGTCGTTAAAGCTTTAGTTTATTGTATTAATTAGGAAAGAGAAAGTGGAGAATATTCAAAGATGTTTACACTGAAAGCCAAAGTGAGCGACGCTGCTAACGGGGTAGCGTTTCATGCGCAGTTAATTTGTTTACTGTTAAGTTGAGTAAACGTAATTATAACATGTTTTTAAATAGATTGTGAATTATGTAAAGGGTGCAAACATACGGATGATAAATGTCAGGTAATTGTGGCAGGACTGGACTTAAACACAACTTTCTAACTTTCTGCAAACAAACAAACACAAACATGTCCTGGGACCGTTTTAAACGGCGTTTGTAATTGTTTAGTTAAAATACTTAAAACCTTTTAGTGTAAACAAAGCAGCTGTGTTAAAAGGACTGGAGCCATAAACAGGAACAGACGTCATTTTCTATGGAGGATTTAGCTTTAGCCGCAAAACATTGCAAGTTCTGAATAAATAAGTTGGTTTGGGACTGACAGCGCTGTGCCTGTGTGTAATGTCAGAGCCTGGGTACAGGACATTAGCGAGTGTCAGCAGTTTTGTTTTATGTAGCATTAAGCGTGTGTAATCGGCATAGAAGCTGCAGGAAACATAAGATAAGTTTCGTTTTTTAAATGTCACGCGGGACGAGTATTTGGGCGGCTCTCGTGACGCCCACTTTTTTAAAACAGAATTATATTTTTCCTGCAAAACGAGGTCCACTATGCAGCATTTGAAGTTTTGACGAGGTTGTGTGTTATGTTTTTGTATTTTAGCAAACTGAAACATGTCCTCTGACCTCTGGAGTTAAGTTAAAGGGAGCTGTCATTTTATTAATAATTTTAGTAAAATCTGAGGCTGCTACTTAACAATTATTTTATTAATTGATTGTTCTAGTCGGTTATTTTTACAATAAATAATCTGATAGTGAAGACTGACTGGTTAAAACTTGGTGTTTTATAGTTCCAGTTAAAAAGTTCAGATAATTATTCCAAAAATCGCTTTTTGCAAAATTAGAGCCAGCCAAAGATACAAGTTTGCCACTTGAGGATGTTTGGATACAGCAAGGGTATTTTTTATTCAAAAACAAAAATCAAAAAATTGTACATTGTTTTTTAACTGTTTTTGTTGCTTTACTGCTTTGTCCTGGTAAACAGCCTTCCTTCTCAGCACATGATACGTTTCTGAGTCTATGAATACTCCAGTTAACAATTATATCAATATTTGATTATAATTGATTAATCCGATTAGTTGTTGCAGCCCTAGTAAAATGCTAAAGTCTCTAAAGTTGTTTAAGTTTGTCTGCTTGGTGTCTTGCGGTGTGACAGCTGTATTTTTCAAAAAATCAAATTCTAAATGCATTTTTTTTAATTTTTTTTATGAGGGGACAGGGATATATTTACTAGGTAGCACAACAGACAGGTTGAATATTTTGTTGTCAAATGCCCAAATATAACGGTAGTAATGTGAACTGCATAAAATGTAGCACTGGATGCTACTAATTTGTTCCTGATGTTTAAAAACTTTGTTATTTAATGTTTTTAGTTTGCTCTTTAGTGAAAATAATATGAAAACCAGTGTGCTTATCTTGTCTGCAAATTGCAACTTATCTGAATAGATCACGCATGGAAATACCTGTTTAATTAACTTTAGATAAGATGCAGACAGGAGCAGAGCTGGAGATGTCTCTGTTCTCTTTGTTCATGACGAGAAAGGACAGTTCATGAGTCCATCAGAGGGAGAGCTCATGTGAGAGGTTCAGGACCTGTGCAGAGGAGGGACACTGAATGCATGGGCACAGAGGCAGAAGGAGGAGGCTGAGGTTAGAGCTGGAGGCCAAGAGGAAGACCAGAGAGGAGGGTTATGGATGTAGAGGAAGAGGACATGAAGGTAGTTGGTGTGAGAGGAGAGGATTCTCTGTGGACTCCTCTGAAGGGAACAGAGTGGAGGAGGAGGGGAAGTGTTTCTGTAGCCATGGTAACTGTAGTTTTTATTCCTGTGTTTTAAAGGTGACAGTGAAGCCTCCACCCAAACGCAGACGAATCCTGGACCCCTCCGCCATCGTCCCAGTGCCCATCTACTCCAGTCAGGTGATACTCCCACTAGAGGTCGACTCATGTGGGTTTTTCTATGGCCAGTGCCTTTTAAAAAAAATTTAGAGCAGCCGATGGCCGATAAACCCTGCCGATATTTATTTTTTTATTTTTTAAAGAATTTAATATTATATAGCCATTTGTCTTAGCAATACTTATTAAAATGCAAACAAATCTGTTGGAATTGGATAGTGAGAGGAGTTAAAGATGTTTTTTTTTTTTTTTTTTAGAAAACCAATAAGGCGATCTCAAGCAAACTTGCTTTGCGAGTAGAGTTTGGGGAGAGCTACAAAATGCTTTTTAAATTTTTGTTCTATGAGGTTCTGTTCCAGAGAAATAAGCAAAATCTTTTTATTGTCATTTTGAGCTTTTCAGGCTGAGATAAAGTGTTTTTGGAAGTTTTAAATGAACTGAACAAAATGTGCCTTGACTAAAAAACGCAAAATTCGGCCCGGTATATCAGCCGTTCTCTAACTCCTCCTACTGTCTGCTGCTTCTACACTGTCTGTCTACTGTGGATAAGAATAAGAATAATATTGACTTCTTTACATGATACAGCTGTGAGTTAGATTTATGTTGAGTATTTTTTCTGATCCATTCAGCGAGCCCCTGAAATGTGGGAAACTGCTGCAGCTAAACAAAATAAAATATAAGTTCTAATATAAAAATGCAACACTCCTCCTGCTTGGTGTCAGGTGAGCAGCAGTTTGCAGCTGAAGGCCCCAGTGTTCGACGAGAAAGAACCCACAGGTATAATAATAATAATAATAATAATAATAATAATAATAATAATAATAATAATTTCACATAAGAAAAATAAAATTAAATGGTTCTGAATTTAATTAGATTGATGTTGCGCTGTGTTGTCTGTAGAGGAAGCAGCAGACGACGGATTTTGGTCAAAGTTTTCGTGTGAAGTGCAGAGAAAGTCTCCGGCGGCGGTGGAGCTGAGCGACTCTGAAGACGAGACGCAGCAGAGCGGGCCCAAACCACAAAGCACCACGTGAGACTCATGCAGCTGGGGCTGGGTACCGGTCAGGTTTTTTTGGATACGAGTACTTAAACGATACCTGGTTTACCTGGAAGTCGGAGTAACCGGAGAGAACCTATGGTAACACGGGGGACACATGCAAATTTCTAATATCGATATTTGTGATATTATCAATAGTTTCCATTAGGGATGTAACGATGCACTGAAGTTTCGATTTGACTCACGCTTTTATGTTCACGATTACGATTTTTTATTTTTATTTTTTACGATACTTTTATTAACCTCTTTCTACTCTCCTCCTAAAACAGAGACACTTTAGCAGCAAACAATGCACAGAGAAGCAGTTTATCATGAATCCTCTCCTCAGTGATTTATAATGGGCCTAATAAAAGTCAAGTTTTATAAAAATATCAGAGAGGAAAGATTCATCCACAGTAAAGACTCTGATCTCCATGGAAACGCTCTGGGGGAGGGGCCACTGAAACTTCAGATAAACTTCAGCTGTTGTTAGCCACTTAGCTTTCCTTTAGCTCGCTGCTAACAACAAGCTACTTTCTGAACGATGGTAAACGCAGCAAACAGGTGCATGCCTAAATAAAACCTGCAGATGTGTCTCTGCCGTTCGCCCTGGGCTTTTTTAATTTTATTTATTTATTTAAAAGGGACAATGCACATTAATGAACACCAGTAAAAAAATACATGTGTAAATGCGCTGAAGTTAGCGTACAGCTAATTTTCATTCGTAGTCCCTTGACATTTAAGACAGGACAAGACAAACACAATTAAACAAAATTCAGCAAGTCATAAAAATTTCACATTCCACGGGATCTAAAGTGCCTATGTGGTTAAAGTGCATACAGTAATTTTAAAGTGCTGTAGTTCTCTAATAAATATAAAGTTAATTTAGTTTAAAGCCAGTTCGATCCACATGTGTTGGTCGTCTCCTGCCGCTCAGAGACGACCAAGACACTGGAGTTTACAGAGGGCCCTCGGGTCCTAAAACATTCATACATATTTACATATTTACATATTTACATATTTACATGACAGTGACAGTAAGAAACAGCAACAGTATAGATTGCAGGGTGAATGTATGCGGTGCGTGCCTACATACAGTATATGTATGTATGCACCGCTCAACAACAACAGTGAAATATGAGTCTGTTCAGACAATGGGCTTGTTGTTGTTTTTGTTGTTTCCTGTGTGCGCTCCTCCGTCTGTGCGAGAGGTGAGGGAGCGCTCTCCTGAGCCGCTCCGAGTAATGAAACTCTTGTGCAGTCTTCACGTTCCCAGCACGTCGGGCTAATGATTTTACGATTTCTGTAAACTAAAACTTTATTTAAATTCCTGTTTCTCTTCTGTAAAATGCCAAACATGTGCCAGGTTAGTACCATTATACTCTGGTGTACGCTGTTTAAAGGGACATCGCGATTAATTTTTTTCCGCACCGATTCAAAATTTCTCTCTTATGCATCGATTTGTAGCCAATTTACGAAGAATCGTTACATCCCTATTTTTTATGTATATTGATAAACACTATTTGGAAAACTATACAATTCGATACAAGGTAATGCGTATCAATATAGTTGTATCATAGGAATAAAAATTCTGTACATGGATATAGTGACTTTGTGCTCCATGCTTGTGGTGTGTTTTGTTGGCCGTTTACACAGCGCTCGTCAGGAAAACGTATTTCCTATTGTGTGAAGCATAAAGATGGTGTATTTACTGTTAAACCGGCGGCTTACTGAGGTCTACACGAGTACAGAGAGACAAAAACCGTACGGCCGGGTTTTGGATGTTTTACCAGACCGGTACTGAACCACATGTTGGATCGGGGTTCAATTCTTGCATTGCTCGGTTGGTTTTGGTGGGAAACGGTGCTTTTACAGATGAAGCTGCTGCTGTTTTTCAGAGACACAGTGCGGTCCCTGTCTCCTCCTCCTCCTCCTGAGAGTGCGGTCCAGAAACCATCACGAAAGGCCAAACAGAAACTCAAGTAAGTTTCTCAACTGTGTTTCACATAACAGGAAGAAAGGGCTGTTTACTAGGCATTTAAAGCAGTTCAACTAAATGTAACTGTCAAAGATGTCTGAACCAGGTCTGATTCAGGTCTAAACCAGGTCTAAACCAGGTCTAAACCAGGTCTAAACCGGGTCTAACCCAGGTCTAACCCAGGTCTAACCCAGGTCTAAACCAGGTCTGAACCAGGTCTAAACCAGGTCTGAACCAGGTCTGAACCAGGTCTGAACCAGGTCTGAACCAGGTCTAAACCAGGTCTAAACCAGGTCTAAACCAGGTCTAACCCAGGTCTAAACCGGGTCTAAACCGGGTCTGACCCAGGTCTAACCCAGGTCTAACCCGGGTCTAAACCAGGTCTGAACCAGGTCTAACCCAGGTCTAACCCAGGTCTGAACCAGGTCTAACCCAGGTTTAAACCGGGTCTAACCCGGGACTAACCCAGGTCTAAACCGGATCTAACCCAGGTCTAACCCAGGTCTAACCCAGGTCTAACCCAGGTCTAACCCAGGTCTAAACCGGGTCTAAACCGGGTCTAAACCGGGTCTGACCCAGGTCTAACCCAGGTCTAACCCAGGTCTAAACCGGGTCTAAACCGGGTCTGACCCAGGTCTAACCCAGGTCTAACCCAGGTCTAACCCAGGTCTAAACCAGGTCTAAACCAGGTCTAAACCAGGTCTGAACCAGGTCTAAACCAGGTCTAAACCAGGTCTAACCCAGGTCTAACCCAGGTCTAACCCAGGTCTAACCCAGGTCTAAACCGGGTCTAACCCAGGTCTAACCCAGGTCTAACCCAGGTCTAAACCAGGTCTAACCCAGGTCTAACCCAGGTCTAACCCGGGTCTAAACCGGGTCTAACCCAGGTCTAACCCAGGTCTAACCCAGGTCTAAACCAGGTCTAAACCAGGTCTAAACCAGGTCTAAACCAGGTCTAAACCAGGTCTAAACCAGGTCTAAACCAGGTCTTGTGTTGTCCTCAGTGAGATCGACCGCCGACTGCAGGCTGTGAACTCCCTCTTGTCTCCGGAGCACGACTCGGGGCGGCGGGGGCGTAGGCGATGCAGGCGGTCGCCGCGGTTACAGAACGACGCCGATGACGTCATCTTGGTGAGCCCCGCTGACGACGACGATGACCTCATCATCACGAGCCCGGAGATCCTGCCGCTCGTGTCTCCGTTCAGAGTCCCGGAGCGAGAGATCCCCCTGAAGGTCCGCTGCAGGACGGACCTCCACAAGATCCCCGTGCTGCCGGTGGGTTCCCGGGGGCGGGGCAGGCCCGCAGTGGTCCGGACTGGGACTGTGGGGGGCACCGTAGTCTTCTCAGATAGAAGGGAAATACACATTCACCCAGTGTTGCCAATTTAGCGACTTCTCAGACCCCTCCAGCGACTGATTTTCACTTTTTCTGGTGTTGTTTGAGACTTTGGTGACTCATGAAAAAAATGAAAGCACTTTTGATTCCTCTTCTCTTCGAGCTACCTGCTGCTGCCGTGAGCTTCTCCTCCGTCTGAAACGTCTCACAGGCTGTCAGCTGCAGTCACTCCACTGTTTTAGCATTATTTTTTAAACAAATTTATGTACAATACAAATATTTTACAGACATTAGAGCACTGTCCAATAATACATAAAAACAAAACATAACAATAATAAAGAAAAACAACATAGGGGGCTGCTAATTCAGAGGAACACCAGCCATCGACCTCACTTTCAATTAAAACCATTATGCAAATTAGGTGATGAGGTCACCTGGAGACTTCTAGGATAAGCCAATATCTACTTTTCTTATTGAGGAGTTGGCAACACTGTACACACCACCACCGTCTTTTGCCCTTCACCTTAAATTATTATTATTGTGTTATTCATTTGTGAATGCTGGGTCCTTTGTCTCTTCACTCTCTTCAGAAAACTCCTGGACTGTAACTAAACCCTGGATTATACAGCGCATTTCTCACTCCGTTAAGATAAGTGGAGGGCAAAACAAACATGGCCTCACGCAGCAGGCATGAGGAGATGCAGCCAAATAAGTGTCTTCACGCCTGACGACAAAATACAATACGGACTGAAACTACAAATATAGGGGACCTGTGACCTAGGGCTGAACAATTAATTGCAATTTGATCTGTCGCAATTAGCAAATTACAAAGGCTGCAGTTATTGAGGTGAAAATATGTCATCTGCAGAGAACAAAATATCTCGTCTCCAGTCTTAAAAGTTTAAGACTCATATAAATCATTACAGCTGTAGTTCTGAAAGGCATGTGATTCCTTGTTTTATTTTCGGTCTTCTCTCAACGGTCAGTGCTCCATCTCATGCTTAAAATGTAAACTGAACATTAATTTGATAAAAATGTATTGCAAATCTCATCGCAACCACAATATATGTCAGAAAAGTCGCAGTTAAATATTTTTTCTGAAGTACTGTGACCCGTATGAGGCAGTGCTGCTCTGTTTGCCGCTGCGAACCGTTACTACAGTCTGTTTAACGACACAAATCTACATTAATCTTATGTCTGTGTCAGTTTTCTCTGAGATTCTGTAGAAACAGTTCCTAACAAAGAGTAAACAGTGGCTTCAGCTGATGGGTATTATTAAAGGCAGTATATTTATAGTTAATAAAATTACTCATGTGTGCCAAGATATGATGAAAACATGTTTAAATCTAATATTAGTTTTACTGATAACAATGTTTTTGTGTGAAATAGGGCTGCACAATATGGGAAAATATGCAATATTCAGTACCTACGTAGAAAATTGCGATAATGATATTTTTGCGGTATTTTAAAATAACGCCTATTTTTCTGACATAGTGAGTTAAATTTACTAAAAACAAAAATGTAAATCTCTATTCAAAAGCCAAAACTTAACACAGACTAAACCTGCCTAAACTGTGACTAAATTAAGGAAATTACCACTAAAATTGGATTTTTTAAACATTTTTATTTAGTCACAACACATGTTCTTTTAAGGCTCTGGTGGAAAATGATTCTTCAGTGTAAATCTCTGTCAGATGGGAGACCACAGCGTTACTGTGATACAGATATTGCGTTTGCTGATACTGCGATAACAATAATTGTGCGATATATTGTGCAGCCCTAGCGTGAAAGCGCCTTTTGTCTGAACCTGAGATGAAACCGGTTCTCGCTCTCTCTCCTCTTCCTGTCGCAGTCCACGCCGCTCAGCGCTGTGGTGGATCAGCTGTCCGTCAAACTCAGGGTCCCGCCCACTCGACTGCTGCTGCTGCGCGAGGAGGCGGAGCTAAGCACGGACGCCACGGTCCACGAGCTCGGCCTGGGCATCGCGGACATCATCGGTCTGTGTCACAAACGTAACATCGCAGGGTTAACACACGGGGGACAGCAGAGGAGGCAGCGTCTCTAGGCCTGAAGCTTATGGGGCTGTAATTGTAGCAAACAGACTGTGTGTGTGTGTGTGTAATTAGGTGTGTGTGTGTGTGTAAATAGATTTGTCTGTAATAAGGTGTGTGTGTAAATAGATTTGTCTGTAATAAGGTGTGTGTGTGTAAATAGATTTGTCTGTAATAAGGTGTGTGTGTGTGTAAATAGATTTGTCTGTAATAAGGTGTGTGTGTGTAAATAGATTTGTCTGTAATAAGGTGTGTGTGTGTAAATAGATTTGTCTGTAATAAGGTGTGTGTGTGTAAATAGATTTGTCTGTAATAAGGTGTGTGTGTGTAAATAGATTTGTCTGTAATAAGGTGTGTGTGTGTAAATAGATTTGTCTGTAATAAGGTGTGTGTGTGTGTGTAAATAGATTTGTCTGTAATAAGGTGTGTGTGTGTAAATAGATTTGTCTGTAATAAGGTGTGTGTGTGTAAATAGATTTGTCTGTAATAAGGTGTGTGTGTGTAAATAGATTTGTCTGTAATAAGGTGTGTGTGTGTGTAAATAGATTTGTCTGTAATAAGGTGTGTGTGTGTAAATAGATTTGTCTGTAATAAGGTGTGTGTGTGTAAATAGATTTGTCTGTAATAAGGTGTGTGTGTGTAAATAGATTTGTCTGTAATAAGGTGTGTGTGTGTAAATAGATTTGTCTGTAATAAGGTGTGTGTGTGTGTGTAAATAGATTTGTCTGTAATAAGGTGTGTGTGTGTGTGTAAATAGATTTGTCTGTAATAAGGTGTGTGTGTGTGTGTAAATAGATTTGTCTGTAATAAGGTGTGTGTGTGTAAATAGATTTGTCTGTAATAAGGTGTGTGTGTGTAAATAGATTTGTCTGTAATAAGGTGTGTGTGTGTAAATAGATTTGTCTGTAATAAGGTGTGTGTGTGTGTAAATAGATTTGTCTGTAATAAGGTGTGTGTGTGTGTGTAAATAGATTTGTCTGTAATAAGGTGTGTGTGTGTGTGTAAATAGATTTGTCTGTAATAAGGTGTGTGTGTGTGTGTAAATAGATTTGTCTGTAATAAGGTGTGTGTGTAAATAGATTTGTCTGTAATAAGGTGTGTGTGTGTAAATAGATTTGTCTGTAATAAGGTGTGTGTGTGTGTAAATAGATTTGTCTGTAATAAGGTGTGTGTGTGTAAATAGATTTGTCTGTAATAAGGTGTGTGTGTGTAAATAGATTTGTCTGTAATAAGGTGTGTGTGTGTAAATAGATTTGTCTGTAATAAGGTGTGTGTGTGTAAATAGATTTGTCTGTAATAAGGTGTGTGTGTGTGTAAATAGATTTGTCTGTAATAAGGTGTGTGTGTAAATAGATTTGTCTGTAATAAGGTGTGTGTGTAAATAGATTTGTCTGTAATAAGGTGTGTGTGTAAATAGATTTGTCTGTAATAAGGTGTGTGTGTGTAAATAGATTTGTCTGTAATAAGGTGTGTGTAAATAGATTTGTCTGTAATAAGGTGTGTGTGTGTAAATAGATTTGTCTGTAATAAGGTGTGTGTGTGTAAATAGATTTGTCTGTAATAAGGTGTGTGTAAATAGATTTGTCTGTAATAAGGTGTGTGTGTGTAAATAGATTTGTCTGTAATAAGGTGTGTGTGTGTGTAAATAGATTTGTCTGTAATAAGGTGTGTGTGTGTAAATAGATTTGTCTGTAATAAGGTGTGTGTGTGTAAATAGATTTGTCTGTAATAAGGTGTGTGTGTGTAAATAGATTTGTCTGTAATAAGGTGTGTGTGTGTGTAAATAGATTTGTCTGTAATAAGGTGTGTGTGTGTAAATAGATTTGTCTGTAATAAGGTGTGTGTGTGTAAATAGATTTGTCTGTAATAAGGTGTGTGTGTGTAAATAGATTTGTCTGTAATAAGGTGTGTGTGTGTAAATAGATTTGTCTGTAATAAGGTGTGTGTGTGTGTGTGTAAATAGATTTGTCTGTAATAAGGTGTGTGTGTGTAAATAGATTTGTCTGTAATAAGGTGTGTGTGTGTGTGTAAATAGATTTGTCTGTAATAAGGTGTGTGTGTGTAAATAGATTTGTCTGTAATAAGGTGTGTGTGTGTAAATAGATTTGTCTGTAATAAGGTGTGTGTAAATAGATTTGGCTGTAATAAGGTGTGTGTGTGTAAATAGATTTGGCTGTAATAAGGTGTGTGTGTGTGTAAATAGATTTGTCTGTAATAAGGTGTGTGTGTGTAATAAGACATGTTTGTGTTTGGGGAAAATTATCTATCTATAAATGCAAAAGTGCTAAAAGTTCAAAGTCTCCGGGACACAGCTCTAATTCCACACAGATCTTTTTGCTGCAGTCCTTCTCGTCATTTTACCCTGAGTTTAGACTTGCAGGCTGTGGATCGGCTGACACACCAGCAGATGGCAGTAGTAGGTGGTTTGCGTTGAGTCTGCAGGAAGATTAGGTGCAGTATTTCTATTTGTAAGAAGACATACATTCACCAGAGCAAAAATAACATATTTTTTAGTTGTTTAATAGTCTTATAACATCTTCTAGTACACCCTTTAGTTTGTCATTCTCTACTTTGAGGCTAAATGGTATCTTCTAAATCAATGATAAAGTCTGCCTTAGCAGTCTTTCAGTAATCTGTGTCGCCAAATCATACATTTTTTTTGGAGACAAATTGTTTTTATTAGGTTGTATATTACTGCTAAACAGCTTTTAAATGTAAATATATCTTTGTTTTGCCTGCACTGTTGACATATTGTTTTCTTTTTATATTTAAATGAACTTTGCTGTTAGAAATACTGCACCTAATCTTCCTGCATACCTACAGAACCTAAGCAAACCATCTTCTACTGCCATCTGCTGGTGTGTCAGCTGACCCACAGCCTGTAAGTCTACACTCAGGGTAAAAGACACACACTGTTTGTGAAACAAACAGATCTGATATGGCAGGAGAGTAGCAAAAACATTTGTGTGTAATTAGAGTCTTAGAACTTTTAGCACTTTTGCATTTACAGATCATTTTACACACACACACAAATCTTATTACACACACACAAACAGAATTACGCACACACAAATCTATTTGCTACAGTAATAGCCCCATAAATCTGAGCTTAGACCAGTATCACAACAGACTTTGACACACACTACACTCTAAAGAGTACAAGTCATAAGAATTAGCTGTGTTTCTATTTATCAGAAAAGTTTAATTCCTAAAAAGATTTTTGTGGCAAAGTGGGTTGATCCCCAGACCTGACCAGGATCCTGGCTCAGATCTGCAGAAGGGTCCAGCTCGGTGCTGCTGTCAGGTTTAACCCCGGAGACATTGGAACAGACAAATATGTCTGCCTTAGTTTGATTTTAATGTAGCATCGATTTATATTTTAAGTTGAGAAGCCTCTGATACTCTTCTGCGCTCTTATTTAATGCTCTAACTGTATGCTGTTTATGTGGGTTTTCTTATTTTACCTTAAGTTGTACATCTACCTCTTAAACAGTTTTCAGATGTTTAAAACGGTCCATTTAAACTCCAACTGTTTTCAGTCACATTTACACAAATATAATAGTATTTCTGGTTACTGTGGGTCACCACCGGCTTCCTCCCACCGTTCAAAGACAGGCATGCGTTTGGGTGAACTGGTGACTCTAAATTGCCCCTAGTGGATGAATGTGAGCGTGGACGGTTGTCTGTCTGTGTGTCTCTCTGAGTGTTGCCCGCCGGGAAAGGCTCTAAAACCCGCGACGGCGAGGAATCCAAATGCACTTTATTTCTATAGCCAAGTTCAAAAACAAGAGTTTCCAAAGTGCTGCACATAAAACAGTAAATAAATATTAGTTTCTTTAGCTTCACTAGCCTTTATTAAAATAATAACCAGTAAAACCAAATAAAAGCGGTACAATATAATAACAATGAAATACTAAAAACAAATCATTAAAAGACACAGGACCACACAATTCACCAGAGAATAATGAATGAATGATTAAAAAAAAAAAAATTCAGGGTGTGCTAAATCTATAAATGAGTTTCACTTTGAACTGAAACACTTCCACTTTTCCACAGTATTCTAGGTTTGTGCGATGTAAGGATCAGACCTTTAATGTAACTCGTTTCTGTTTGTCACTGTTGTGTTCTGGTCGTGTGCGGTGCAGAGTGCGTGGTGATGGCGGCGGCGGGCGAGGAGGAAGTGAAAAAGAAACCTGAAGCGGAGGACGCCGGGGACGTCATCAAAGTCCGACTGCAGGGCAAAGACAAAGACTCGGCTCAGGAGTTCTCTCTGCACAGGGTCCGTACCTACTCCTCCTGTCTGTCTGTCTCTTTGTCCCCAAAAACTTTCTGCCCGGCCAACAAACAAGTCACCGCCTGGATTTCACTAAGCAGATGCGTTTATGATCTGGGGTTGCTGCAGTTAGTCAGGTCTGCAGCGTTCTTAAGCCGGCGCAGAGTCCGGAGCTAAAGCCCAATGAGAATCTCTGGGATGCGCAGTGGTCCGACTTTCCCATCATCAATACAAGATCTTACAATGAACATTAATGCAACGCTAGACGGAGAAATAAACGTTGTGACACTGCAGAAGCTACAGCGAAACGACGCCACAGCGAAGGCTGTAATCAAAGCTAAAGGCAGTCCAACGAAATATTGGTGTGTTGTATTTTGTGGGCAGGTATTTAAGTTTGTTCACTGACGTCAACATAAAACATAATCTTAGTCTAGCTTTCTAAATCATGCTGGTAACGTGCATTAGTGAAGAGATGCAGCAGTCTTTAACCATTAGGTCATCCAGCTATTAATCTGATATTTAAGCCTCAGGGCACTCGGTTCCACAAAACTCTTATTTATTTATCTTATTTATTTTTAAAAAAACGGTGTACGGCTCTGATTCCTCAGACATTTTTTTATTTCGGAGTAAAATTGCCTTATACGAAACGTTTAAAGAAGTGATGAGCTTTTTTTCCCAGTTTCAAAGGACCATAACAGCTTTACACTCTACGCTGGTCCCTGTTTCTTTCAGAGTTACACACAAGAGGCCCCTGAACCAAAACGGCTCCCACGGTGTCCTGCAGCACCATTCAGTCCCAGCTGTTGTGCCACCTGGTGGTCAGGGGTTCATACAGCAAGACAAGGACCCAAAACATTAGTCCAGCTCTTCCAGAAGAAGACCGTGAGCAGTGCCGGTCCTGTACATTTGGGGGCCCTAAGCAGGACAAGTTTGGGGGCCAAGCCATTTAAATTTTACTATATAACATTTTTATTTAATTTTAATACAACACTGACTGACTCTTTTTCAAAGGGGATGAATGCTTAGAGAGATTTTTGATTTGCAAACTCAGCAAAGGAGGGGGGCCCAGGAAAAGAGGAATTATATACGACGGACCTCATTTTCAGATAAATCCTCAGCAAAACCAGCAATTGCAAATATTACCAGAATATTAAGCAAACAGAGTTGGCACATTAATCAAATAAGTAAATATTGGGGCCCTCTAATGTCTGTGGGGCCCTATGTAGCTGCTTAGTTTGCCCATAGGAAGGACCGGCACAGTCTCAGGACTTAAACCCCAACGGAGCTGGTTTTGGATGAACAGGACAGAAAAGTGAGAGCAAAGACGCGAGAGAGTGCCACACAGCTCTGGAATCTTCCGCAGCAGAGTCAGGGAGAACTTTCTGAAGAATATTTGGTTTCCGTGTTTATATCTGCCAAAGGTGGTGGTTTCTGTGAGGAGTGAAAGGTTTAAGAATCCATGTTACGTCTGACCGGGGTAAGGCCGAAAGCAGAAACGTCTCCTGTAACCTCCTGTCTTTGGTTTTGCTGCAGGACGCTCCTCTGGGCTCGGTCTTCTCTCAGTACGTCTCCCGACTGTCGGCGGACGCTCGGAGCAGAGTGCGCTTCCATTTTGACGGCTGCAAAGTGACGCCGAACCAGACTCCGGCTCAACTCGACATGGAGGACGGAGACATCGTCGAGGTGTGGGCCTGAGCTGCAGGAACTCGCTTTATCAGGATTTAAATTTGTGAAAGTAAAATAAATAAATGTGTTTATTTCTTATGAGTGTGACTGGAACGTGCTTTGAAAAGGGTTTTTAGGTGAGAGTAGGGATTGGTTTGGACATGCACAGAGGAGGGACAGTGATGGGCAGGAGGATGAGGCTGAGTCTAGAGCTGGAGGCCCAGAGGAAGAGCAGAGAGGAGGTTAGTCGGTGTGAGAAGAGGACGCAGAGGACAGGGTTAGGGTTATAGGACCTTCAAGGAAAAGTGGTAGAAACTTAAACTAAATCTTCTCATCTCAGTCTTTTTCACAACATGAAGCTTTTACACACAGCATGTAACTGATCGACTCACAGTGGGTGGAGGAGCTCAGAAATGTACCCAGGTATCAAAATGTCTCCAAGTAAAAAGTATGTTGCAATTAGGCCTGCAGCAACTAATCAGATTCATCGATTACTGAAATAATGAGCAGTCAGTCAGTTTCTGAGGTATTACTCTGAACATGTTCTGTGCTGACAGAAGTGGTTTTCTACCAAAACTGAACAGTTAGCACAGAAACAAGTTAACACAATGTCAGTTTTGTGTTTTTGAATAAAAACAGAGTATAAATGCTGTATCTAAAAGTCTTCAAATGGCAAACTTGAACTTTTGTCTGCTTCAACAATAAAACCACCTTTTTTTTTTAATAAACATGTTATTCTTACAGCATCAGGTCATAATGCATTTGCTTGCACTTAACAATCCCATTATTAATCGGACAATCTTAAAAAAATAATTATCTAAAAACTTTTTAAGTTACCTACTGAAGTAGAAATTATTTTCTCAACTAAGAGTATGCTGCAGAAAATGTACTCAAAGTATTTTTAATGTAAAAATGAAAGTAACTCCATATGAGCCCCACGCAGCTCTTCCCAAGTCACGGCGAAAACTGACGGAGCCCAAGACGCTGGCACCATCAGAGTGGTTTTTTAAATCGCTGACTGGCCTAAGGTGAGCACCTGTCCCACTTCTGGTTGTACTGCACAGCCCCCGTCCCACTGATTAAGATAATGTCCCTCTTGGTCATTGGTGCTCAGCAGATCTTATAAAAAGTGAGATTCAAGTTAAGAACGACAAGTTAAGGTCAGTATTTTTTGAGTAAAACGTGGAATAAACATTTCTGGACGTTAGGTTTGTTAAAGTGAATATATGTTGTTGCGTTGTTGCCCCTCTGTTTCAGCGCCGGTCTCTCCTGGAGCTGTGCGCTGGGGTTGTCCTGGTGGATTGTTTTGAGAAATACAGAGCTGTGATTATTCTGTTCCATCTTTTTTATTCCAATGAATAAAGTCTCAGTAAAGACATTATTTTGCAAAATGAAAATGATATGTTTTATAGGCCTTAAACTGGAGCAAATTGTATCTCTGCAAGTTTATAAGTTAATTTAGATCTCAAAACATTTATTTCTTGAGTTTGTCCCACTAAAATGCTCAACTTGTACCACTTTTTGTACTTTTTGAGGTGGTCACCCTAGACTGGCCTTTTCATAAGATGTATTTTATTAGGTTTTTTTTTTTTTTTTTTGTGAGTACTTTTGTTGTTAAGCCTGTATTTGAAACTTTTTTGAAGTTTTTTATTCGATTTCAAAATATTTTTTTGTTTGTTTCTAATTTTACTGATTACTAGGTACTTTGAAGTACAATTACACAAAAAGTACACAGTAAAAGTACTTCATACTCTCAGTGGTAGTAGTCCTGGATGTACTTAATATGCATCAGCAGGTTTCATTGTGTACTTTTTTGAATTGTTTTTATTCAATCTCAAATACAGTACTTAGAGTCTAATTTTAGTCATTATTACTAACTTCATGAAAAAAGTACTCCATGGTGTGAAAGTAGTAGTAGAGGTAAAGGTAGAAGTACAGAGCACACTGCTGCAGTCATTTCTTAGGCTCAGAGAGAAATAGATGCGATATAATTCCACCTTATACTCGCCATATTTAGTTAGGTAATCATTAGTCTTTCTTAATAAAGGCATATTTTGTTAGATTACTCAAAAAGTTGTGTAACTGTGTTTCTGAACTCTCTGTGGTTACTCTCAGGTGTGCCCCCCGTAAAGAATGCTATATTAGCGCACTCAAAATTTAGGAACGGCTCACTTGACCACGGAAAAACGAACGCTGGCCTCACCTCAGCGTGTTATTACAGAGCTGATAAATAAACACTTAAATGGAGTGATTTCGGGTTATTTCTGTACATTGTAATATGAAAAAAATCATTAAAATTAGCTCTGCAGTGGAGGATAAGGTGCACTTATTTGTAGTCCATTTTCTGGGTGTTGTAGTTTTTATTAAACAGCTGTAGGTCCACGTGACTTCCCTGGTTGTTTCCGCCGCTGGGTCTAACTGTGGACCTCAGGAGAGGGTAAGGAACAGTTTTAGTGTCCGGATCCAGCCTCACGCGCTCCAGCTGTGATCTGTGAACCGTCGTCACGTGACTCGCGGATGGCCGGGTCACGTGAGCGCGGGCGGAAGTCGGCTCAGTTGTTGTCGCGTCATGGCGGCGGAGTGAATGTGATGTTTTTGAGGAGAATCTCTGCGGCTGAGACCTTCGCCAGTCCCCGCTCTCGACCCAGAGGCCTCGGCATGGCCCTGGACTGACGACCCGCGGGCTCCGACAGGCTCCCGAACCCCGAGGAGAGGCGGCGGAACCCGGACACTGCTCTGCCCCGAGTCGCCCCGCAGGAGGTAAACAAGAGGCGAGCTAACGTTAGCATTAGCACCGCGTACTTTTAATGCAGTCAGCTGATTAACTCTGCCTGGGTTAGACCTGGGTTAGACCTGGTTTAATCCTGGTTTAGACCTGGTTTAGACCTGGTTTAGTCCTGGGTTAGACCTGGTCTAGACCTGGTTTAATCCTGGTTTAGACCTGGTTTAGACCTGGTTTAATCCTGGTTTAGACCTGGTTTAGACCTGGTTTAGTCCTGGTTTAGTCCTGGGTTAGACCTGGTCTAGACCTGGTTTAATCCTGGTTTAGACCTGGTTTAGACCTGGTTTAGTCCTGGTTTAGACCTGGTTTAGACCTGGTTTAGTCCTGGTTTAGACCTGGTTTAGACCTGGTTTAGTCCTGGTTTAGTCCTGGTTTAGACCTGGTTTAGTCCTGGTTTAGACCTGGTTTAGTCCTGGTTTAGACCTGGTCTAGTCCTGGTTTAGACCTGGTCTAGTCCTGGTCTAGTCCTGGTTTAGTCCTGGTTTAGACCTGGTTTAGTCCTGGTTTAGACCTGGTTTAATCCTGGTTTAGACCTGGTTTAGTCCTGGTTTAGTCCTGGTTTAACCTTAGTTTAGACCTGGTTTAGACCTGGTTTAGACCTGGTTTAGACCTGGTTTAGTCCTGGTTTAGTCCTGGTTTAGGTTTTGTTTTTTGTTTGTTTTGTTTGTTTGCAGTTTTTCAGGGGGAACAGGTTTTTCTCGTGCGTGTCTTTTTCACTTCTTATTTCCCTGGAGTAGTTTCCTCATCCTTCAGACCGAACTCTTATCCGTAGAGAATTTATTTTAGAGTTGGTCGGAGTTCGCTGCACTTTGGACTTTTTCCCTTTAACTGCTGATTCCTAACTCTTCACACAACACACACCACCGCTGACTCTCAGAGATATTTGGCTTTATAAAGACCGTGCTGTTCTGGGAAATGTGGTTCCCCCACGTTTCCCCAGGGTTAGGCCAGGACTTTCTTTCTTTTAAATGTCTTTTAATGAGCTTGTTAAGTTAAACACATACTGTATGCATCTTATTCAAATCTATTTTGAAGATGATTTAGAATTGTTTAATTAGCTGATTATTGACATATTCTGCTACTGTAAACTGTAATTAACCAATTTTCGTAAAGCATTTGCAACAGCCATGTCTGACGACTGTTGTGATATTGTGTATTAAAAATATTTATAAAAAAATATTTGTTACTTACCGTATTTTCCGGAGTATAAGTGGCACTAGCCAAAAATGCATAATGAAAAAGAAAAAAACTTATAGAAGTTGCACTGGGCTATAAGTCGCATTTTGGGGGGGGGGGGGGTTTATTTTACAAAATGCGACACCAAGAACAGACATTTCATGTTGAAAGGCAAGTTATAGTAATAATAGAATAGAGAACAACAGCTGAATAGGTGTCTCGTATGTTAACGTAATATATTAACAGTTATTCACATAACTATAGCATAAAGAACATAATATAACAAGTTCACCAAACTCACCATCTCACTCCTAATCGCTAAATCCTTTAAATTCTTCATCCTCGGTGTCGCTTCTGAACAACTCCGCCAACTCCGGAGGTAGACGAAGCGCCGCTTCCTCCTCTGCGTGGCTGTCGTCAGACTCAGCATCAGTTCCATTTCCAATTATTCCGCTCTTTCTCAGTTGTCTTTATAGCCTAAGTTGTTAGTGGTAATGTTTACATTTTAAATTGTCAGTGGTACAGGTGCAGCAGATGCTGGGACACAAGCCTAGAGCGCCCTCTAACCAACACCTGAAATATTTTAATATATAAGTCACACCTGAGTATACGTCACACCCCGAGCCAGACGATGGAAAAAATTAGACTTATAGTCCAGAAAATACGGTAGTTGTAGACCGTGTTCTGCTGAGATTTTTTTATGCATTCAGTCATTAACCAGTCCTGTTATATTATCTGTATGTGTGACAAATGCACAAATAAAGCATATAGAGGTATTTTATTATCATTTCTATCAGGATTATGTTGCATACCTCATGCGTTTATCTCCACGTGCCCATTACCCCAACAAACCTCAGTAATCAGCAAATTAAAAACATCTAAATCATTAAATCAGCATCAAATAGTGAAAATCCATTTGTTTATGATGCATACAGTATGTGTTTTATTCAACAAGGTCATAAGAAGACGTAAAATGAGAGAAAGTCCTGGCCTCACTAACATGGACTAACAAACCCAGACTTTACCAATTTAATCCCACCAGCAACAAAAAGATTCCTCATTTTTCAGGCTGCACTGTTGTCATTACGTTATAAAAAATCAGGTTTTTAGAATCTAAAAGAGTGTGATAGTACAGTGGAGGAGTCTGCTGAGAGTCACATGACCACAGCCAGATGTTTATTCACAGGTCACAGCTGGAGAGGAACTCGGCCTCTGCCCAAATCTCAAACAAAAGCTTAGTAAATGTTACCATGAAGCTAGGACCGTCTTTAACCCTCAGCCCTGGCTCCTGTCAGGGTTTTTCAAATGTATTTTCTGTTCTCAGTTTGGCATTTCTTATGTCAGGGTGATGATATTTGACAAAGATGTTCAGCTGGATTTTCTGCTGTCTAGACAAAAACACTCCCTCTCTTCCTCTTAAAGCCCTGTAAGTCCCATTGACTCACATTAAAATCACTGATTTTCCCTCTGCTGCCGTTCAGCGGCGCAGCCAGACGCTGGAAACATCCGAGGCTTAGCCCAGTGAGTAATCGAAAAAAATGTGAAAAATAAATGTTCGAATAATGTGCTCTGGTGAATTTTATGGCCTCTGATGGACAAACTGAGACTTAGAAAGAAAGAAATAAGAGCTCTTAAACTGAGCTGCAGTAGAGAGGGTTAAACAAGAAGGATATTTGAACATTTTACACCTCAGAAGTAACATGGCTTATCAAATGATGGTTTAATTAATAATGGTCCAGCTATTATAGCACCAAGAAAATGTTTGCCTTTGATTTGTTTCTCTGTATTGGGCCTAAAAACACCAAATTGTTGAAGACATCCTTTGTACGGAAGCACAAATAATATAATATAATATAATATAATAATATAATATCATAATTATTTATACCACATGTGCAGATAAAGTACACTGTTGCTAATAGGTCTATATTTTAAGGAATTCCTGTTCAAAGTATGTTGAATTATGGTAGAGTGTATTTTTGTTTTGTGTATTTTTTACCTTTGGAGGGGTTATGTTATTTTAGTTTACCCACATTTATCACTTCTAAGTCCAAATGTCTCCTCCTGTCTCTGTTCTCTCTCTGCCTCCTTCTCATTTTTATGACCACCAAAACTAAGTTATAGAAAGTAAATATATATTATTATAGTCGTTTTTCAAGTAAAACACTGAGAGCGTTAATTAGCCGCGCGTGTATTTAATCAGCTCCTTAGTATTTTTAACGGTTTTAAGACTTTAGCGGCTCATATCTTATCGATCCCTGGACACATTCACATGAAACAAAGACTGTCAGAAAGCTCAGGGTCTCCTCTCCCTCGCCCTCCTCCCGACACAGGAAGCAGTCCTCTGTAACTCTGTCAGTCAGAGGATAAACAATACACAAACAAAAGAATCACCACCAGATCCACCATTTTCTCAGTGCATTGTGGGAGATAACAGTGAGTGTAGCTCCGCCTCTTAGGGCTTTAAGAGGAAGAACCTGAGTTTCAGACCAAAGTAAAAGTGGATTAAATCAGAGACCGATCAGGACTGGGAATCCCTGTACAAACAAAAACACTCTGGATCTTAAAATAAGAAATAATTCATCTTTTAGTTACAAATATGTGGAATTATGTAAACAAACTGGCATATCAAGTTAAAAATAGGAAAATTAATTCACTTTTGCTCTCGGTGATGAGGTCAGGGGTTAATGTTTTTAAAAAAAAAAATTCTTCATGTTTTATATTTTTAAATGTGACCCAGTGACCTAAAAAGGGCTTTAAGAGGAAAAACCTGCTTTTTTCTAAAGGAACGCCTGAGGGTTCAGGTCTGTGGTGATCAGATGTAGCTTTAATCGCTGTCATTTGTTTGCGTTGGGCACAGGATGAGAGGAAATGTGACGGTAGGTCAGATATTATATAATAAGGTCATGTATTACTGTTTAAGCGTTTCTTTTTGTCAGACAGGAGTATTTTGTTTACCTGCTCTACTAGTTTCGGCTACTTCCTGTAGCCTTCGTCAGAAGCGTCACGTGATGTCGCTGTGGCGTGTCTTGCAGGCTGCTTATGTTGTTTTTGTCAGACAGTAGGGAGAGCTAATAGAAACTAGTAGAGCAGGTAAACAAAATACTCCTGTCTGACAAAAAGAAACGTTTGAACAGTAGATTTACTTAAGAAGACTATGAATTTCCACAAAAGAAGGTCATGTATTGTTTTAAATGTAATGTTCATCTCTGTGTAGGAGTTTCTCTCTGAGGCAGACTCAGAACATGTTTGGTGAGTGACCCACTGCTCCTGGCTGTAATTATGCAGATTTTATTACAAGCCATTGAAACTGTTGATGGTTGATAACGGTTCATTGCTAAAGTAAGAGCCGTTCCCATTGACTCTGTGCAGAACAGGTACAGACTGAGCTTTCCTCAGCACTAAACTCTTCACCTGCTCATGTCCTCAGTCTGCAGCCTCCAGCTGTGCAGAATAAACACAGTCACCACAGTTTATCATGGAAATAAAGGCCAGTGCAGGTTGGAGACTTATGCAGTAATTATCACTGAAATGTAAACTAAATAAATAAATCCTCACCATATCTTTTCAGACTGAGGTCCAGGACTTATTTTGTGACATTACAAACTGAAAATAAAAATATTTATAATATGAAAATAAATTACTGCAATATGGTGCAGACTTGCTCTTCTAACAGGATGTCGGATAATAACACGGGATTGGAAATCTACCAATCAATCATCTTCTGAAAATTGGTTGGAGTGGATGTCCAAAATTGGAAATTATGAGCGTGTGACAAATAGACGTTCCCAAAGACAAAATACATTTTTGAAGCTGTGGACGCCCTTTTTGGACGACTTAGAGGATCATTAAACTGGTTATTTAAGAATAGCTTTTGTTTATAAATCTATGTGTACTTCAACTTATTTACGTTATTATTTTTTATTTATTTATTTTCTTTTTTTTTACTTATCTAATTGTTCTGTGTTTATTTTATTTATTTATTAACTTTATTATATTTTCAATGTTATTGTTTAGTTTGTTATTACTTTTTAGGAGACGTACGCGGGGGATGGGGGAAGGAATGGGGAAAGGTGGCATATAAATATACACAGTTTTATGGATAAATGCTCCGGTGTCTGGTGTTAAAAAAACACTTGTATAACTGTTATTATTAATTTTACACTTCTTTAGGACAGAGATAAAACACCTGGTAATTGTTTTGTTGTAATATATTAAGAGACATATGAAAAGTGTTATTCCACATACAACATATGATCTCAGAGCATAATCAGTTTCATTAGAGCGCTAACAACATATGATGTTAGTATTATTATGTCTGAGGAAAAACTTTAAATGGTTTAAAGGGGATATATCATAGAAAACTGTCTTTTCTGAGCTTTCTACCATGTTATAAATAATGTTTCCTCATCAAAAACACATCAGAGGCTTGTTGCTGGAAGTTTTCTCTCTCCCCAAAGCCCCGCCCACTCCAGGAAGCACTGACCAATCAACAACAAGCCCTCTACATCCAGTCTGCTCTCATTCATTCATCCAAAAAACACCTACATTTTTACTTTGGGAGGAAAATGGATCAGACACAAAGTTTAAGGAAGTTTTTATCGTTCTGTCTAAACGAGTGCAACAGACCTGTTCTCTGCTGCCCTCTGCTGGTCCCTTCACCCGTTTCTTTCTGGCACCAGTAGAGTTCTTATTGTGTTATTTTTTAAAGGCTGTAAAACGTGCTGCTCTAAAAATATGAATAAAAGTAGAATATAGACTTTTTTCAATCAAGGCCACTTCATGCTATAATCAGCGGCCTGATAAAAACATTTTAAGGGCATTTATTTTTACCGAAATCAATTTATCAACTTTAAATATATTTAAAGAGTCTATATTCTGCTTTTATTCATATTTTTAACTTGGTCTCCTCTAGAACAGCAGCAGGTTTTAAAAACATTGTGTGACTAAAAGAGAACGTTTTAATAAGAACTCTACTGGAGCCTTAAAGAAACAGGAGAAGAGACCAGCAGAGGGCAGCAGAGGACAAGTCTGTTGCGCTCGTTTGGACAGAAACATAGAAAAAGAGCATTTTACGTCCTTAAAGTTTGTGTCTGATCCATTTTACTTCAAAATGAAAAAAAAAATGTCTGTGAGGAACCAGTGGAAACAGAGCTGTGCACTGTTTTTTGGATCAATGATTGAGAGCAGACTGGATGTTGAGGGCTTGCTGTTGATTGGTCAGTGCTTCCTGGAGTGGGCGGGGCTTCGTGGTGAGAGGCGGAGGTTCGTGCACTTGAGTGTTTTGAGGCCTCGGAAAACTTGGCACCAGAGAATACAGGATTACTCACACAACTCCAGGTCTGTTTTTGTTTTTGTTGACCCGAGCTTCTTGCCTGTCCCCCTGTAGCCACAGTCATGTCGGCGGCGGAGCGAACGTCCGACTCCGCTCCGTTTTTCTCTGACGACAGCGAATCCGAGGCTCAGGACGAACCCACGAACGAGCCGCGCGGGAACGACCAGCCAGCGAGCGGCGTCTCGTCGCGGCGCGCCATTTTAACCGTCTTCATCCTCTGCTACATCAACCTCCTCAACTACATGGACCGCTTCACCGTGGCAGGTCGGAACAAATCCAGAAACTAGACCCGGTTCAGTCCTGGTTTAGTCCTGGTTCAGTCCTGGTTCAGTCCTGGTTCAGTCCTGGTTCAGTCCTTGTTTAGACCTTGTTTAGACCTTGTTTAGACCTTGTTTAGACCTTGTTTAGACCTTGTTTAGACCTGGTTTAGACCTGGTTTAGACCTGGTTTAGACCTGGTTTAGACCTGGCTTAGACCTGGCTTAGACCTGGCTTAGATCTGTTTTATCCCTGGCTTAGATGTTCCTAGATATGACATGTTGAGAACATAATTGTTTTCTTCTCTGCAGGAGTTTTGTCCGACATTGAGCACTTTTTTGAGATTGATGATTCAAAGTCAGGCCTCCTTCAAACAGGTAAGAGACTAAAGGCTGGTTCAGACCTGGCCTAGTCCTGGTTTAGACCTGTTTTTTTCCCTGTTTCTCTCTGTTTCCCCCAGTCTTCATCTGCAGCTACATGTTCCTGGCACCGTGCTTCGGTTACCTGGGCGACCGCTACAACAGGAAGTACATCATGAGCGTGGGCATCGCCTTCTGGTCCGTGGTGACGCTGGCCAGCTCCTTCACGCCCAAACAGGTGACCCAGCTTAGCCCCGCCCGCTCGTTACACATAGCCCCGCCCGCTCGTTACACATAGCCCCGCCCACTCGTTACACATAGCCCCACCCACTCGTTACACATAGCCCCGCCCACTCGTTACACATAGCCCCGTCCTCTCGTTACACATAGCCCCACCCACTCGTTACACATAGCCCCGCCCTCTCGTTACACGTAGCCCCACCCACTCGTTACACATAGCCCCACCCACTCGTTACACATAGCCCCACCCACTCGTTACACATAGCCCCGCCCTCTCGTTACACGTAGCCCCACCCACTCGTTACACACAGCCCCGCCCACTCGTTACACATAGGTACAGTCGGCATCGCGTCATAATTGAGGCCGTGGTCTGCCGTGAGGGAAAACAAGCCATTGCTCGTCTCGGAAACACTACTTTTTCATTCTTTTCTGACTTTTTTTGAGGAATTATTAGCAAAATAAGCAATCACAACCCTCAGGCCTCACTTCAGTTTACTATACACGTCTGACCTTAAGGACATAAATGTCCACTGCAAAAAAACTGCTATAAAAATGTATTGGATTAATATTTTTTCAGCTTTTTTTGCATAAAAAATGAGCTATGTGTATCTATATCCCCAGGGCCTTGTTTATAAAGCTTGTGCACAGCCAAAACGAGGCAGAAATTGGCGTACTCAGTGCGTGCATCATGCTGTGGCCTGAAAGCAGAGACGATGATTCCTGATGAATCTGTGGCTGGATTTATGAAATCATGATCAGACTACAGACGGTTCATATCAGTAGCTTTGTTTTTTTGTGATGCAGCAGATTTCCACATGATATTTACTGATACTCTTCACAGCGGTGTAAAGTACACACATCATAGCTACAGGTCAACTGTTGTTTTGGACAATCAGCAATCGGGCGATTTTTGCCCTTTAATGCCGATTTTTGGTCAGGCTCATGTCCGGGCCTCATGTGAGTGAAGGGCCCCGTCTTGTCTCAGTTTGGGCTCTTACTCTGCAGTTCATAGGAAACATCCAAAATCTCTTTATCTCAGCCTGAAAAGCTCAAAATGCCAATAGAAAGATTTTTGCTAATTTCTCTGGAACAGAACCTCGTAGAACAAAAAATCCCAAAGCATTTTGTGGCTCTTCTCAAAAAACTAATCTTTAACTAGTTTCTCTGTCACATTCTAACACATTTGTTTGTGTTTTAATAAGCATTACTAAAACTAATGGCTATATTAAAGTTATTTCTTTTATAAAAATTAAGAAAATTGTCCCTACATATTGCTCCAAAAAATGACCAGTGTCGGCTGCTCTGAATTTTAAAAATCAGTAAAAACATGAGCCACAGAAAAAGCCACATCAGTCGACCTCTAATCATAGCACTGCTTACAACAAACAACCTGAGTCCTGGTGTAGTCCTGATTTGGTAAAGTTCTGTTTTAGTCCAGGGTTAATCCTTTTAACGTCCTGGGTCAGACCTGGGTCAGACCTGGTTCAGGCCTGGTTCAGGCCTGGGTCAGACCTGGTTCAGGCCTGGGTCAGGCCTGGGTCAGACCTGGGTCAGGCCTGGGTCAGACCTGGTTCAGGCCTGGTTCAGGCCTGGGTCAGACCTGGGTCAGACCTGGTTCAGGCCTGGGTCAGGCCTGGGTCAGACCTGGTTCAGGCCTGGTTCAGGCCTGGGTCAGGCCTGGGTCAGGCCTGGGTCAGGCCTGGGTCAGGCCTGGTTCAGGCCTGGTTCAGGCCTGGGTCAGACCTGGTTCAGGCCTGGGTCAGGCCTGGGTCAGACCTGGTTCAGGCCTGGGTCAGACCTGGTTCAGGCCTGGGTCAGGCCTGGGTCAGACCTGGGTCAGACCTGGGTCAGACCTGGTTCAGGCCTGGTTCAGGCCTGGGTCAGACCTGGGTCAGACCTGGTTCAGGCCTGGTTCAGGCCTGGTTCAGGCCTGGGTCAGGCCTGGGTCAGGCCTGGGTCAGGCCTGGGTCAGACCTGGGTCAGACCTGGGTCAGACCTGGTTCAGGCCTGGGTCAGACCTGGGTCAGACCTGGTTCAGGCCTGGTTCAGGCCTGGTTCAGGCCTGGGTCAGGCCTGGGTCAGGCCTGGGTCAGGCCTGGGTCAGGCCTGGGTCAGGCCTGGGTCAGGCCTGGTTCAGGCCTGGTTCAGGCCTGGGTCAGACCTGGTTCAGACCTGGTTCAGGCCTGGTTCAGGCCTGGTTCAGGCCTGGTTCAGACCTGGTTCAGGCCTGGTTCAGACCTGGTTCAGACCTGGTTCAGGCCTGGTTCAGGCCTGGTTCAGGCCTGGTTCAGGCCTGGTTCAGGCCTGGTTCAGACCTGGTTCAGTCCTGGTTCAGGCCTGGTTCAGGCCTGGTTCAGTCCTGGTTCAGGCCTGGTTCAGGCCTGGTTCAGGCCTGGTTCAGGCCTGGTTCAGGCCTGGTTCAGTCCTGGTTCAGGCCTGGTTCAGGCCTGGTTCAGGCCTGGTTCAGTCCTGGTTCAGACCTGGTTCAGACCTGGTTCAGGCCTGGTTCAGGCCTGGTTCAGTCCTGGTTCAGGCCTGGTTCAGGCCTGGTTCAGTCCTGGTTCAGTCCTGGTTCAGGCCTGGTTCAGGCCTGGTTCAGGCCTGGTTCAGGCCTGGTTCAGGCCTGGTTCAGGCCTGGTTCAGGCCTGGTTCAGGCCTGGTTCAGACCTGGTTCAGTCCTGGTTCAGGCCTGGTTCAGGCCTGGTTCAGGCCTGGTTCAGTCCTGGTTCAGACCTGGTTCAGGCCTGGTTCAGGCCTGGTTCAGACCTGGTTCAGACCTGGTTCAGTCCTGGTTCAGTCCTGGTTCAGTCCTGGTTCAGTCCTGGTTCAGTCCTGGTTCAGGCCTGGTTCAGGCCTGGTTCAGGCCTGGTTCAGACCTGGTTCAGTCCTGGTTCAGGCCTGGTTCAGGCCTGGTTCAGGCCTGGTTCAGACCTGGTTCAGTCCTGGTTCAGTCCTGGTTCAGTCCTGGTTCAGTCCTGGTTCAGGCCTGGTTCAGGCCTGGTTCAGGCCTGGGTCAGGTCAGGCCTGGTTCAGGCCTGGTTCAGACCTGACTTGTGTTGTGGTCCACAGCACTTCTGGGCCCTGCTCCTGACCCGGGGGCTGGTGGGGGTGGGAGAGGCCAGTTACTCCACCATCGCCCCCACCATCATCGCAGACCTGTACGTCCAGGGCCAGAGGACCAACATGCTCTCCATATTCTACTTCGCCATCCCCGTGGGAAGGTGAGCCAGCTCAGGCTCGGATTTAGTCCGGGGTTAGCCCTGCTTTAGTCCAGTTTTTAGTCCTGTTAATCCAGTTTTTAGTCCTGTTTAGTCCAGTTTTTAGTCCTGTTTAGTCCAGTTTTTAGTCCTGTTTAGTCCAGTTTTTAGTCCTGTTTAGTCCAGTTTTTAGTCCTGGTTTAGACCTGAGGCCTGTACCACGGAGCTGAGTTAGCGAGGTAACTTCGGGGTTAACCCTGGGTTGTCGGTACGAAGCTGGATCTCTTACACACGCACACACACATACACTGAACTGCTAACCTGGTCTGGACCTGGTTAAGTTCCAGGATGAGATAAGAAGACGGCTCTTTGACCAATCAGTGACAAGAAGAGGAGAACAGCAGCAGGACGTAAAGCAGCATTAGAGACGGTCTAAAGTCTTAGCTTTATAAACGTTAGACATGTAGGACATGAATTATATTCTGTTCAGAATGTCTGTATTATAAAAAAATACTTTAATTTAAATGATTATAGTAAACCCTGTGGTTAAATTGTGATGAATATTAATTATTCAAACTCCTGCAGGCTTCTGTCTGGTTCAATCAATCTTTATTTCAGACTCAGAATTGGTCCATATAAAAAAAGAATAAGATAAAAACAATGGCGACAAAGAGACAATACCAAAATATCATATTAGTCTCTACCCTAAATGTGATATACTCAGTTCATTCAGATGGCGCCACATGTGTCATGAGTTTAGTGCTGGGTCTGTGGTTTAGTGTTGATTCTGAGCGATATTCAGCTGCACAGAGAAACCCAGGGTTAACTCAGAGTTGATAACCCGCTCTGTAGTACCACTGATCCAGAGACGGTCAGGTTTGGTTTGGTCAATCCAGGTAAGAGACATATCCAGGATCAGTCCAGCCAGCTTCGTAGTACAGGCTTCTGGTCTAGTCCCGGTCTAGTCCCGGTCTAGTCCCGGTCTAGTCCTGGTCTAGTCCTGGTTGTTGACCTGTTCCTCGTGCCTCCGCAGTGGTCTGGGCTACATCGTGGGCTCTCAGGTCAGTCAGGCCGCTAACAACTGGCACTGGGCTCTGAGGGTGAGTATGAACCATGAGGTCACGGGTCGGTTTGGGACGGTGCAGGTCTGTGAGGGGCTCAGGTCCGGTCTCTGTCCCACAGGTGACTCCGGGTCTGGGGGTCGTGGCCGTGGTCCTGCTGCTGGTGGTGGTTCAGGAGCCCAAACGAGGAGCCATCGAAGCCCGCTCCGAAAACCAACTGCACCAGACGAGCTGGACCCGGGACCTGCAGGCTCTGCGCAAGAAGTGAGACCCACTGCTCCTCCTCTCTGCTCCTGTCTGCTCCTCTCTGCTCCTGTCTGCTCCTCTCTGCTCCTCTCTGCTCCTGTCTGCTCCTCTCTGCTCCTCTCTTCTCCTCTCTGCTCCTCTCTGCTCCTGTCTGCTCCTGTCTGCTCCCCTCTGCTCCTCTCTGTTCCTCTCTGTTCCTCTCTGCTCCCGTCTGCTCCCGTCTGCTCCCATCTGCTCCCATCTGCTCCCATCTGCTCCTCTCTGCTCCCATCTGCTCCTCTGGGGCCCCTCTCTCCCTCTCCTCTCTCTCTCTCTCTCTCTCTCCCTCACCTCTCCTGTGGGGCCCCTCCCCCCCCCTCACCTCTCCTGTGGGGCCCCTCTCTCCCTCACCTCTCCTGTGGGGCCCCTCTCTCCCTCACCTCTCCTGTGGGCCCCCCCCCCCCACCCTACCTCTCCTGTGGGGCTCCTCTCCCCCCTCACCTCTCCTGTGGGGCCCCTCTCCCCCCTCACCTCTCCTGTGGGGCCACTCTCTCCCTCACCTCTCCTGTGGGGCCCCTCTCCCCCCTCACCTCTCCTGTGGGGCCCCTCTCTCCCTCACCTCTCCTGTGGGGCCCCTCTCTCCCTCACCTCTCCTGTGGGGCCCCTCTCTCCCTCACCTCTCCTGTGGGGCCCCTCTCCCCCCCTCACCTCTCCTGTGGGGCCCCTCTCCCCCCCTCACCTCTCCTGTGGGGCCCCTCTCCCCCCTCACCTCTCCTCTGTGGCCCATCTCTCCCTCACCTCCCCTGTGGGGCCCCTCTCCCCCCTCACCTCTTCTGTGGGCCCCCCTCCCCCCTCACCTCTCCTGTGGGGCCCCTCTCCCCCCTCACCTCTCCTGTGGGGCCCCTCTCCCCCCTCACCTCTCCTGTGGGGCCCCTCTCCCCCCTCACCTCTCCTGTGGGGCCCCTCTCTCCCTCACCTCTCCTGTGGGGCCCCTCTCCCCCCTCACCTCTCCTGTGGGGCCCCTCTCCCCCCTCACCTCTCCTGTGGGGCCCCTCTCCCCCCTCACCTCTCCTGTGGGGCCCCTCTCCCCCCTCACCTCTCCTGTGGGGCCCCTCTCCCCCCTCACCTCTCCTGTGGGGCCCCTCTCCCCCCCTCACCTCTCCTGTGGGGCCCCTCTCTCCCTCACACAGTTAAATGTCTCTGTCCACAGCCGGAGCTTCGTCCTGTCCACGATGGGCTTCACGGCCGTCGCCTTCGTCACCGGGTCCCTGGCTCTCTGGGCCCCCACCTTCCTCCTCAGAGCGGCCATTTTCTCCGGAGTGAAGGCGCCGTGTGAGCAGCAGCAGTGCTCGTCCTCAGAAAGGTGAGCTGGCTTCAGGGAGCATGAAAACCACAGGAGTGCGTCTGTAGTTTGGATGCGAAGGTGACCGTTTCTCTTTTGCGTTTCTCGTTTTCGTTTGCGTCTCCAGCCTGATCTTCGGGGTCATCACCTGCGTGACAGGTGTGGTGGGCGTGGCCAGCGGAGTCCAGCTGAGCAGAGCGCTGAGGAGTAAGACGCAGCGGGCCGACCCTCTGGTGTGTGCCGCGGGGCTGCTCCTGTCCTCCCCCTTCCTTTACCTGGCCATCGTCACCGCCGAGCTGTCCACCATCGCCACATACGTGAGTCAACGTCCAGAGCTTTCCATCAAACCACAATATCTCTGTTTTCTTTTGTTTTGTTTTGTTTTGACTGTGCTATTGGAGGTTTGGACTGAAAGATCTGTTTGAGCAATTAAAACCTGATTTCATAAAATATATTTTAAATGCGTCTGGTTTAGTCAGGGTTTAGTCCCAGTTCAGTCCTGGTTTAGCTCTAGGTTTAGTTCTGCATCAGTCCTGGTTCAGTCCTAGTTTAGTCCTAGTTAAGGCTTAATTTCGTACTAGTTTAATCCTGGTTTAGTCCTAGTTTAGTGCCAGTTTAGTCCTAGTTTAGTCCTGGTTTAGGATTTACTAGGGTTATTTAAATTTTTTTGACTAAAGAACAAAAGTTTTATTTGGAGAAATATTCTCAGCAGATCACAAAATAAAGCCCTGTCGTCTCATATTGTTCTGATAAAAACTCTTCTCTGCAGGTCTCTCGTTGTTTTCAGGGCTGTTTGAACTAAATTTTGTCCAGAAAATGTCAGAAACGCCCACGACACGACAAAGATAACATCTGTGTTTCCCTTCAGGTCTTCATCTTCTTTGGAGAGACCTTCCTGTCCATGAACTGGGCCATTGTGGCGGACATTCTGCTGGTGAGAAAACCTGCTTCAGTCCTGGTTTAGTCCTGGTTTAGTCCTGGTTCAGTCCTGCTCTAATCCTGGTTTGTGGTTCCAGTACGTGGTGGTCCCGACTCGTAGGGCCACGGCTGAAGCTCTGCAGATCGTCGTGTCCCACCTCCTGGGAGACGCAGGGAGCCCCTATCTCATCGGAGTGGTCAGTCACATGATCAACTTGACCTGTTTAGCCATGGTTTAGCTCTGGTTTAGCTCTGGTTTAGCTCTGGTTTAGCCCTGATTTAGCTCTGGTTTAGCCCTGGTTTAGCTCTGGTTTAGCTCTGGTTTAGCCCTGGTTTAGCTCTGGTTTAGTCCTGGTTTAGCTCTGGTTTAGCTCTGGTTTAGCCCTGGTTTAGCTCTGGTTTAGCCCTGGTTTAGCCCTGGTTTAGCCCTGGTTTAGCCCTGGTTTAGCCCTGGTTTAGCTCTGGTTTAGCCCTGGTTTAGCTCTGGTTTAGCTCTGGTTTAGCTCTGGTTTAGCCCTGGTTTAGCCCTGGTTTAGCTCTGGTTTAGCTCTGGTTTAGTCCTGGTTTAGCTCTGGTTTAGCTCTGGTTTAGCCCTGGTTTAGCTCTGGTTTAGCCCTGGTTTAGACCTGGTTTAGTCCTGGTTTAGTCCTGGTTTAGCCCTGGTTTAGTCCTGGTTTAGACCTGGTTTAGCCCTGGTTTAGCTCTGGTTTAGTCCTGGTTTAGCCCTGGTTTAGCCCTGGTTTAGCCCTGGTTTAGCTCTGGTTTAGTCCTGGTTTAGCTCTGGTTTAGCCCTGGTTTAGCCCTGGTTTAGCCCTGGTTTAGCTCTGGTTTAGTCCTGGTTTAGCTCTGGTTTAGCCCTGGTTTAGCCCTGGTTTAGCCCTGGTTTAGCCCTGGTTTAGCCCTGGTTTAGCCCTGGTTTAGTCCTGGTTTAGTCCTGGTTTAGCCCTGGTTTAGCCCTGGTTTAGACCTGGTTTAGACCTGGTTTAGCCCTGGTTTAGACCTGGTTTAGACCTGGTTTAGACCTGGTTTAGTCCTGGTTTAGTCCTGGTTTAGCCCTGGTTTAGACCTGGTTTAGACCTGGTTTAGCCCTGGTTTAGACCTGGTTTAGACCTGGTTTAGACCTGGTTTAGACCTGGTTTAGTCCTGGTTTAGTCCTGGTTTAGTCCTGGTTTAGACCTGGTTTAGCCCTGGTTTAGCTCTGGTTTAGCTCTGGTTTAGCTCTGGTTTAGCTCTGGTTTAGCCCTGGTTTAGCCCTGGTTTAGTCCTGGTTTAGCTCTGGTTTAGCTCTGGTTTAGCTCTGGTTTAGCCCTGGTTTAGACCTGGTTTAGTCCTGGTTTAGACCTGGTTTAGACCTGGTTTAGCCCTGGTTTAGCCCTGGTTTAGTCCTGGTTTAGCCCTGGTTTAGCCCTGGTTTACCCTCCTCTCCCTCAGGTGTCTGACGCTCTGAGGCAGGAGCAGTCTTTCCTGTGGCAGTTCCGATCGCTGCAGCTCTCTCTGTTGCTCTGCTCCTTCGTGGCGGTCGTGGGCGGAGGATTCTTCTTGGCCACGGCGCTCTTCATCGAATCGGACCGAAAACGCGCCGAGAACTACGACCCCTCAGGTGAGACCGGGGAGGCGGGGCTTATGTTGTAGTCAAGACCCTGTTAGACCAGTCTGAGACCACAGTGAACCAAGACCGTGACCAGGCCTTCAAGGCTTTCAGGACTTTCAATGGTCGACTCCAACTTGTTTCTAAAACTATTACTTAAAACTATATCAGCCACTGATAAATAAATAAAAGTGGCACATTATGTGGTCCTTAAACCTGACAAAGCTCATCAGTTTGGTTCTTTGAGCCAGACGTATGGAAGTTAAACTGTAACTCCCTGTACCCTGCACGATTTCAGACGTCTCAGACAAAAGATTGGAAAAAATGTCTGTTATAACTCAAAAACAGTGGTTGTACTGCAGTGCGACAGGATCACAGACCAAACCTCTGACCTCTGTCAGACCTGTGACCTCTGACCTCTGTCAGACCTGTGACCTCTGACCTCTGTCAGACCTGTGACCTCTGACCTTTGTCAGACCTGTAACCTCTGACCTCTGTCAGACCTGTGACCTCTGACCTCTGTCAGACCTGTGACCTCTGTCAGACCTGTGACCTCTGACCTCTGTCAGACCTGTGACCTCTGTCAGACCTGTGACCTCTGACCTCTGTCAGACCTGTGACCTCTGATGAACCTGTGACCTCTGTCAGACCTGTGACCTCTGACCTCTGTCAGACCTGTGACCTCTGTCAGACCTGTGACCTCTGTCAGACCTGTGACCTCTGACCTCTGTCAGACCTGTGACCTCTGACCTCTGTCAGACCTGTGACCTCTGACCTCTGTCAGACCTGTGACCTCTGTCAGACCTGTGACCTGTGACCTCTGTCAGACCTGTGACCTCTGACCTCTGTCAGACCTGTGACCTCTGATGAACCTGTGACCTCTGACCGCTGTCAGACCTGTGACCTCTGACCTCTGTCAGACCTGTGACCTCTGTCAGACCTGTGACCTCTGACCTTTGTCAGACCTGTGACCTCTGACCTCTGTCAGACCTGTGACCTCTGTCAGACCTGTGACCTCTGACCTTTGTCAGACCTGTGACCTCTGACCTCTGATGAACCTGTGACCTCTGATGAACCTGTGACCTCTGACCTCTGTCAGACCTGTGACCTCTGTCAGACCTCTGACCTCTGTCAGACCTGTGACCTCTGATGAACCTGTGACCTCTGACCTCTGACGAACCTGTGACCTCTGACGAACCTGTGACCTCTGACCTCTGTCAGACCTCTGATGAACCTGTGACCTCTGACCTCTGATGAACCTGTGACCTCTGTCAGAGCTGTGACCTCTGATGAACCTGTGACCTCTGACCTCTGATGAACCTGTGACCTCTGTCAGACCTGTGACCTCTGACCTCTGATGAACCTGTGACCTCTGACGAACCTGTGACCTCTGACCTCTGACGAACCTGTGACCTCTGACCTCTGTCAGACCTCTGACCTCTGATGAACCTGTGACCTCTGATGAACCTGTGACCTCTGTCAGACCTGTGACCTCTGATGAACCTGTGACCTCTGACCTCTGATGAACCTGTGACCTCTGTCAGACCTGTGACCTCTGATGAACCTGTGACCTCTGATGAACCTGTGACCTCTGACCTCTGTCAGACCTCTGATGAACCTGTGACCTCTGATGAACCTGTGACCTCTGATGAACCTGTGACCTCTGACCTCTGATGAACCTCTGTCAGACCTCTGACCTCTGATGAACCTGTGACCTCTGACCTCTGTCAGACCTCTGACCTCTGATGAACCTGTGACCTCTGACCTCTGATGAACCTGTGACCTCTGACCTCTGACGAACCTGTGACCTCTGACCTCTGATGAACCTGTCAGAGCTTTATGTTTTGATGATGTGATGTTTCTTTTGTAGTTAAATGAGCAAATGGCAGAAGCAGAAAAGGTAGATTTACCAAAAAACGTCAGTGCTCTCAGAAAATCCAATCACATTCTGTCTTTTCTAAAATCATACAAAGAATGTGTTTGACCTGTCATTCTCATCTGCTCCTGGCCTTTATTTATCTGTAAAACCATTTGAAGAAAGCGACAGAAATAAAATAGAACTGAATAAAACAATATTTAGACTGAACATTGAAACTATATCCAACCTCCCCACTTTTGGGTCCTGTCCCTCCAGTTGAGAATCACTGGTTTAAACCCAATGAAACTGAGCTCATTTATTTCAAAGAGTTCCTTTTGAAATTAAAAACATCAGAAACAATCTGAAAATGACCATTGTGTGCATACAGTTAAAATAACTTCACTAAAATAATTAAAATGATTCTTTATTTTAACTCTGGGCACACCAAAGTCGAGCAGGTGACCTGGAGAATCTAAATGTCCCAAAGTGAATGAATGTGAGAGTGAATGTTTGTCTGTCAGTGAGTCTCAAAGTGTCCGCCCTGAGACTCACTGGTCCAGGATGTACGCCGCCTAAGGCCCATAGAAGCTGGGATAGGCTTAGGTCTTTCTCCTAACCCCAAATGTGAACAAGCAGAGGAATCACTGAAATAATTTAATTTAGGATCCAAATGTCTCCCTCTGGTGGTGGGGGCTGGTATGTGTGGACTGAATTGTGTGTCTCTGTTGCAGACGATGAGCCGATTGTTGTCCCTAAAAGCGGACGTCCCACCCGAGTCCCAGTGTCCAGCGTCCTCATCTGAGCTCCACTGCGCCGCCAACCATCTCCACTTTTAAACCTAAAACTTTTAAATTACAGAGATTTTTACTAATTTTTACGCTCCATTTAAGTTTTTTTTGTTCATTGCCAAGTTGTGGACAGACTCTTCCTCACAGAGACGTGAATGTGGCTGATCTGGGACCAGCCTCAGAGTCACAGGAGTCGACCAAGAAGCTGCATCTCTGCAAACCTTTTATAACCACGTTTTTATAGTTTAGTTCTTTAATAAAAGCATCGCTCTGTTTTCTCATCTGTCCATCTTTTAAAATCACTTCTAAGTCTTTAACGTTGATGCCATTTGGTTTGAAGGAGTTTCTCAGTTTGTCTCCCTCTGCTGGCGGCAGCTGGAGTTTTTAAATGAACCGTTAATTATCAAGGATTATTTTATTGATTTTGTGAACTATTAAACCAGAATTTGTACCTTGTTGAGTGTCGCTGTGTGCTTTCTGTCAGATGAAGTTAAACACACCACAATACATCACCAAGACTCTTTATTTAGAGAAAAGCTGTCCAGTTATCTGTAGGGTACATATATAAAAATATATACACTGAACTAAGACAAAGATTAAGAGTAATAACTCCGCATTGGTACCAGTTAGCCTTGCGCTAACGTGCAGATTAAAACACCTAAACTAATGTCTTAAGAGGGAAGGATTGACCAGGAGGGACTCAGTTTAATAGATAAAGACCACCAAACTCAACTTAATTTAGATTAAGTATAACGTTTATTTACACAATAAGGTGGAATAGTGTACTGCGGCACAGGTAAATATCGAAAGGAATGTAATTATGAACAGAACCGTTATGCAGAATTATTGATTAACTAATGATGAATTGCAGTGGAGTAAGTAATAAATTGACTTATTAAATTATTGGAAATTTATGAATAAGGGAGTAGACTCTGAGACTATAAGTGCCAACTTTGTCAACATAACAACTCTGATCTTACGGCGCTCGGCACAGGAGGGGAAGGTGGTGACGACAGCCAGCCTCCGGTTTCAGCCAGGGGCTCGGATGTTGTTCTTTGTCCTTTAGAGCCGCGGGGTGTAGCAGGGCTGGTGTTCCCGGCTCCAAACAGCGGTTCGTGGTGTGTCCTCCAAGCTCCACAGCCAGTCGTCAGGTGTCCCGTTATGTTGAACAGGAGCGTGATGCCGCTCAGGGAGAGTTTAGCTGTTGTCAGCGTAAGGCAGCGTCAAAGTCTCAGAGTATGGCAAATGTCCCTTTTTATGCCGAATGAAAATTCAATAAAAATCCTTTCACAGCGATTCGAAACTTTAGAAGTATAACTTCTTAAATTAGCTGCTTTGGTCAAGGCAGCGGTTGTTAAAACTTGCGGATGTTGCGCGGCGCGAGGCTTTTCAAAATAAACTACAAAAATGATACTCGAACGAAAGTTTGGCTGACTTATTGTGAAAAGATGTTATCACCGGCAAGGTGAACTTAACGCAACAAAAATGACGAGAAGAAAAGAAAAATTAAACTTAAAAGACGAAGGAGAGACGGAGACGAGACAAAGACAAGACGAAGACTAAAAACTGGACTGAACTGAGGAATGTGGGCCGCACCCCAAGATAAGACTGGAGTAAAAGGGGTGTCCCTGGTTCTTCCCTCTGACCTGATAGTGGAGAGGGCTCAAATTACCTCTGCTAGACACAAAGTAAATGTCATAAAAAGAAATGTGTCTTACTCCACTTCAATTTACGTACCTTTAAAACACATGTTATATTTAACAGTTTGCACAAAACATAGCTATGACATTTTCCTGTAAAGTAACATGTTAATGCATATAAAGTCTTTTAAACAGATGAAATGTGTCAGGCCTCTGGTTCTTATCAGAGAAGAGAGGAGGCCTCTTCTGGCATTATTATTGGTCTGCAGTTCGTAAAGGACAGATTTATGTCTTTGTTTTGCATCCTTGGTGGGTAAGCACAGACTTCTCGTCTCCTAGAGGAATGTCCATTTTTGATAGAATTTGAGCAGTGGCTCAGGTCTCCTACATATCCCCCCTGTTGGCTTGAAGGGCTCAGGGAAAGGACTTCAGGCCAATCTCCAGGAATCCAGGAGTCAGCTGCTAAATTAACACACAGTGGTTATGATAACAGAGTTGGCGTCATTAAACTAGGTTGGGAACCATGGGGCCTAAGGCAGTATGGAGGTCTAACTCCTTTATGGGTTTTTATGGTTTTAATTAAACAAGGACCTAAGGTTGGTCATTACTTAGGCTAAGAGGGATATAACACTAAATTTCTTATAGAGTTGATCTGTGTTATCCTTTATTATGAAAGAAGTATACAACCTACTGTGAAACTGAATAAGACGCACAGAGAAAATATAACCTTTCGAAGTGTTATTTAATTAGACCTATGCAGATTGCAAGATATAGTTAAGAGTTCACGTTTGATTATATAAAATGCTAAAACATTTGTGGGTTTTTCATATAATGCGTGAAGTCATAGCTAATTAATTTTCTAAACTAAGTATTACTATGTAACATTGAAACTATGTGACTAAACTAAAGCTCATGCATGCAATAGTAATACAAACAAAAACAAGAGAAAATTGGTTTTCTCTAGAGGGCGTCAGTCCTCTCAAAGGGAACCTTGTTTGGGTTCTGGGATTTTATTTTGTACCTCGTGTATTACAAATTTTGTTTGCTTGGCTGACAAAATTTTGGGAGTTGAAAATGGCTCTGAGGCTGTCTGTTTGACTGAACTTCTGCCATTGCTTCAGCTTTGAGAAAATGTCTGCTTCTGCATGTTTACATTTCCTGTTTAGCTGGTACCTTGTACTGAGTTTAGGCAATGGTAGCTAGTTGCAGCTCAAAACCAGTTTGTAAAGGACTCGGATGGTTCTATTTTAGTTTTGTATTAGAGTGAAAGAGTTAGTGGACACAGAGAGGAGGGGTTAGAGGTTATTTACCCCCCTGAGGTGTAGTTGTGTAGGAGGCAAGCTCTCCTAGCTGTGGGTTAGTAGATTAGCGTGAGCAGACTGAGTAGCCTTTGATGTATTTTGCCACATCTTTCTGCATATGTGGCCGGTAGGCCATATGTCGCAATGCCTGGTGTGTTGCTTTAATGCATTTGTGGCCTGACGCCGGAGTGTCATGTGCGTGCATTGGCGTGACCCCCCTGCGAGTCGGAGGCATCATGAACACAGGTGAAGTGTGTGCACCCGAGTCGTGAGCAAGCAAGTCATGACAGAGGCGAGGCAGGGCCATAACAGTGCAAAGACGGTTTGAAGGCGGGTCGGAGGCAACAACGGCATCCGAGGTGAAGAGAGAGAAAGGATCAGAAAGATGGAGTGGCAGGGTGCCAATCTTTGAATTGGAGGCCTGAGAGGCAGTAAAATCAGGAGGCGCCGAAGCCGTTTCAGCAGAAGTGGAGTCCGCCGGAGCAGACGCAGCTGCAGAACCAGTGGCTGCAAAAGTAGACGGGGTGGGTTGGGTGGGAAGGGGCGTCAAGATGGTGGACAGCTCCAGGCCAATGGCAGGTTTGTCTGTCTGTGGAGCTATGACCACACAGTCAGCCTGGGTGTTTCCCAGGGTTGCACCAGTGAGATTCTGTGGGCATTGAGTCTCCAGAGGAGGAGCTAGAGCGCAGAAGGAGTTGTCCTTTGAACTCACAGAGTCATGTTCTGGACTTGGTGCAATGGTTAAAGATTGTGCTGGGGTGGCATCAAGGGCATAGCAGTGAGGGTTGGAGGGAAAGATGGGAAAAGAGAAAGGCAGAGGTTCGCGAACCTGTGCCCAGATTTTCAATTTCTGAAAATCAATAAGTGGCTCAAAGCGATTTAGAAGGTCCATGCCGACAAGGAAAGGAACTGTATCAATTGGTGACACATACACTGGATGAATCAGTGTCATTGGTCCAATAGTCAGTTGCACTAAGGCCATCTCTGTGAGAGTGGTAAAGCAATCTGAGTATGGTTGGACTTCAAGGGAGCAGGGGCAAGACTTCAGGTCTTGATGTGAGCGTTGTGTCGCTGCTTGTAAAGTTTTGAAAAGACTGGCTGACATCAGAGTGACGTCTGCAGCCGTATCAAGAAGTGCGTCATGGACCAGCTTGTCTTCCAGTGTGACTGGGAGATAGCGTTTACGAGCTACTCCTTTTTCAGAGATGTTGCACAAGAATTGCCGAAATGGTGGTTCATATTTAATGATTGAAGGGTCATCGGTGCATAGGTCAGTGGTGGGACTTACCTGCACCACCGTGACAGTGCTAGGCGACGTTGAGTCATCTTCTTTACTGTCAGGTGTGAGAGCAGTATGTTGGGCCACTGGGTCATAGGCCGGGGCCAAGTTTGGTTTTGGTCCCTCGGCCTCTAAGTAGAGGTTTTTATTTGACCCTTCTCTGTGATGAGATTTAGGTTCCTTGTGGCCTTTTGGATTCACAGAGGTCAAAGTGAAAAGGTCAGCCTTACTTTTATTTTTCTTACACGCTTGAAGTAAGATTCGTTGGATTGTTTCTATATCCTCTTCGCTAAGTTCCAATGAACTGTCTGAGTCTATTGGGTCCTTAGCCTGAGTGTCTGGTTTAGTCTGGGCCTGCTTACCAGACTCAGGCTCTTGTCCTGAGTCTTCTCTTCTTTGAGGCCATTTCTTTGGACTGTTTTGGCTCGGTGGGAATTGGTCTCGAGCCCGATAATAATTTCCTTCTCTTTCTTTGCGAAAGTTGTGGGGACCCCCCTGATTTGAGTGATGTCTGGCCCGAGGTTTATTGTTGGGCCAAGAATCTCGTTCAGAGTATGACTGATAGTCATTTGTCCCTGACCATGTCTGGTTTCGATTCTGATAGTTTCTTCCTTTGAATGGTTTTGTTTTCCTTTCATGTCTGGTAGAATGAAAGGAGTGACTTCCCACATTTTTGTGGTTGTAGCCAGACGTTCCTTCCAATTCTAAAGACTGCGACACAGTGAAGACTGATGGGAGTTCTTCAGATTTGGTCATTGTAGATTTCTGTTTTGTAAAGGCTCTCACAGCTAGCTCCCGAAGCTGGCGGCAAGTCTGTGTGAGTGGGCATGCTGCAACACCAAGATGGCGGCTCGTAGTAGGGTGGAGGTTATGAATGAAAAGGGTTTTGAAGTTTTTATCCTCCTCCATGTCTGGTTCATTACGTGAGCCAAAGTAAGCCCTTCGTAAGCGATGGTAATAAGCTTGAGGGGTCTCTTGGTGTGCTTGTTTCACTGCTAGAGCAGCTGTCAGACCCGAAGTGATGGTAGCATCTGAATACTCTTCGATGAGTGACTGACGAAGAAGCTCATAGTCTTTGCGGACATAAGCAGGTTGACGTTCAATAAAACTGCTAACGTCGCGACTTGACGTTAGTTTGATTAGAAAGATCCAATCTTCTAAAGATGCGCCTGGGATCCTGTCTAAGTAGAAGTCAATGTCTCTAAGATAGGTACTGGTATCATTAGCGCCACCAGGTTGAGGTTCAAAGCGCAAAATGTGTCGGGCTATTTTGTCAAAATCCCGGTCTGACGGGCCATAGCTGCTGTACCTACCTGGAGAAGGTCTTGGCAGTGTCAGAGCTGTATCTCTGTAACCCGAACGTAGTCTGTCAGAGTCTCTGTAGTCCGACCGAAGTCTGTCAGAATCTCTGTAGTCCAAGCAAAGTCTGTCAGAGTCTCTGTAGTCCGAGCGTGGTCTGTCAGAGTCTCCATAGTGTGTGCGTCTGTCCGTCTCACTGAAGTGTAACTTTCTAGGACTAAACGCTGGAGTTGTTAGTGGCGAGGAGGGACCCTCTTTCTGTCTTTGTGAGTCCACCAAAGACATTTTAATTGAGTTGACTTCGGCTCTAAGCGCTTTGTTTTCTTCTTGGATGCGCGTAGCTTCACGTTGATGTTGATTGGTACTACGCTCCAGTAAATCTTCTGTATATTTGAGTCGAAAGTGCATCAAGATGGCCATTTGACCAAGCCAGCGGGTCAGCTCTTCTTCCTTTAGCTGCGTAGTTAGGCCTATACTTACCAGAGAGGCCATCGAGGGTTCGAGTTCAGAGGGAGCTGTCCTCTGAATTTCATTCATGTAGTTGGGCAGTAACTTCTCAGTTACTTCTCCGAGAACTGTATCCAGATGAGCAAGAGCGTCTATCTGAGCAGACTCATCATGTGAGGTTGGGTTTTCCATGTTTGTTTACAGTTGCGAAACAAACAAAACAAGAGAAAAAAAAAAAGAATTATTATTTGTTAAAGGAGAATTTCCTTTAAAATGTGTTGGTTATGTGTCGCGCAGTATTGAAATTCTGTGGTTTTGTTTGGCTAGCCTTAAACTGAGTGAAGTAAGGCTGTAGTGAAATGAGTGTTTTGTTTTATTGTTGTTATTATTTGGTAATTAAATAGTGAGAGGAGAAAATTTGTTAATAACAGTAGCAATCCTTGCAGTTCAGTGTTAATCAGATCAGTAATCAATTAACAGTGGTGTAAAACAAGGTTACTAAATGTTATTAGTGAGTGAGTAGGGCCTGGTATTGTAACAGCAATCATGCAAAAAAAAACAGTTGTCAGTCAGGTGAGGTGCAGAGGTACAAAACTTTTCAGCAAAGCAAATGAAACCAAAGCAGCTCAAAGTGACAAGCATTAGTGTTAGCACTTATTGTTTGAGGCTACAAGTGTTAAACATCAGCATGTGAGACTCAAGTTACACATCATACACAAGGCCAAAGCTGGACATTGCAGTGTAATGACATCAAAGTTACAATATGCAGAGTCGGAGGTTAATCAGGTGATTAGCAAATTGAAGTTATAGCAATGAGTCAAAATAGAGCAATTTAGCAGCAGCAGGATTTACCAGCACTGCAGATAATGGGCAGAGAAGATACAACTTTAATTTAAATTGCAGCTGAAATTTGACTGAAATGGCTAAGTCCATTAGTTAAATGTCACTGTATTGTTTGTAGATTAAGGAAAGATTTTTGAATCAGTGTTCAAACATTGATTTTGCTCTAACTATGAATAAAACGCTAATTTGTTAGACTATTTTTATTCACAGTTGGGTTTTTCCTTGCGGTTACTCAAAGTACCCACTAGATGGAGCCAAGGCTCGTGCAAACTATTTGCTTAGCCCTTCCCTTTGGTGGGAGGGCGACATACGTCATCAGACGCGTCACGCGTCTAGGTCCGCCCTGTTGAGGTGGGCCCGTGTTGATCCAAAATGGTGTCAGTTTCTCTGACTTCGGCCTGAGCAACAAGTTGCAACAACTTCACTTAACGGAACTTTTAGCAGTTCTTCATAGAGAACACAAAGCAACAGGTCGTCCTGTAGCAGACAATTCACTCCACTAGAGCAATGGGAGCAGTTCATAAGTCTTTACAGACAGCTTGAGGCAAACTATTTTAGCTTAGCCTAGCTTAGCACTTAGCGTGCTGCGGTTAATTCAAGTATTCAGATTCCGGGCCCGGGTTTATCCGGTTATATCTGAATTAATCGGGGAATCAACTCCGGAATCTCGCGAAGTTAATTTTTCTCACCGATATAAGAGACGAAATCAAACTCTGGCTCAGCACAGCAGTAAAACGTCTTAAGGCCTTTTAACAATTAAAATGTTCGCTATGGGTGATTTCTACCACATAGACTTAATTACATGGATCCGTACGTTAGCATTAGCATTAGCAGCGCGCATTGGTCTTTTCACAGTCACCAAGCATCAAGCATCACAGCAGTAAACAGCGCATTAAACATCCCAGCCAAACAACGCCTTTGATTTGTATTTACCTATTTTTAGTGTTTGATTGATCTTGATCTATTAACCAAGTTTCGCTGGTCCCTGTTTTTCGGGCGCCAAATACTGTAGGGTACATATATAAAAATATATACACTGAACTAAGACAAAGATTAAGAGTAATAACTCCGCATTGGTACCAGTTAGCCTTGCGCTAACGTGCAGATTAAAACACCTAAACTAATGTCTTAAGAGGGAAGGATTGACCAGGAGGGACTCAGTTTAATAGATAAAGACCACCAAACTCAACTTAATTTAGATTAAGTATAACGTTTATTTACACAATAAGGTGGAATAGTGTACTGCGGCACAGGTAAATATCGAAAGGAATGTAATTATGAACAGAACCGTTATGCAGAATTATTGATTAACTAATGATGAATTGCAGTGGAGTAAGTAATAAATTGACTTATTAAATTATTGGAAATTTATGAATAAGGGAGTAGACTCTGAGACTATAAGTGCCAACTTTGTCAACATAACAACTCTGATCTTACGGCGCTCGGTGCAGGAGGGGAAGGTGGTGACGACAGCCAGCCTCCGGTTTCAGCCAGGGGCTCGGATGTTGTTCTTTGTCCTTTAGAGCCGCGGGGTGTAGCAGGGCTGGTGTTCCCGGCTCCAAACAGCGGTTCGTGGTGTGTCCTCCAAGCTCCACAGCCAGTCGTCAGGTGTCCCGTTATGTTGAACAGGAGCGTGATGCCGCTCAGGGAGAGTTTAGCTGTTGTCAGCGTAAGGCAGCGTCAAAGTCTCAGAGTATGGCAAATGTCCCTTTTTATGCCGAATGAAAATTCAATAAAAATCCTTTCACAGCGATTCGAAACTTTAGAAGTATAACTTCTTAAATTAGCTGCTTTGGTCAAGGCAGCGGTTGTTAAAACTTGCGGATGTTGCGCGGCGCGAGGCTTTTCAAAATAAACTACAAAAATGATACTCGAACAAAAGTTTGGCTGACTTATTGTGAAAAGATGTTATCACCGGCAAGGTGAACTTAACGCAACAAAAATGACGAGAAGAAAAGAAAAATTAAACTTAAAAGACGAAGGAGAGACGGAGACGAGACAAAGACAAGACGAAGACTAAAAACTGGACTGAACTGAGGAATGTGGGCCGCACCCCAAGATAAGACTGGAGTAAAAGGGGTGTCCCTGGTTCTTCCCTCTGACCTGATAGTGGAGAGGGCTCAAATTACCTCTGCTAGACACAAAGTAAATGTCATAAAAAGAAATGTGTCTTACTCCACTTCAATTTACGTACCTTTAAAACACATGTTATATTTAACAGTTTGCACAAAACATAGCTATGACATTTTCCTGTAAAGTAACATGTTAATGCATATAAAGTCTTTTAAACAGATGAAATGTGTCAGGCCTCTGGTTCTTATCAGAGAAGAGAGGAGGCCTCTTCTGGCATTATTATTGGTCTGCAGTTCGTAAAGGACAGATTTATGTCTTTGTTTTGCATCCTTGGTGGGTAAGCACAGACTTCTCGTCTCCTAGAGGAATGTCCATTTTTGATAGAATTTGAGCAGTGGCTCAGGTCTCCTACATATCAAAGCTAATTACTGACTGTCTGTATAGTCAGTATAAAGTGTGTTTATGGTCTTCACTGCTTCATCAAACTGTTATCTGTGCAGTTATTACAGTTACAGTGCCAGATCATCAGCAGTATCGCCTACGCCAGGGGGGGGCCCGGTCTGTCCAGGATCAGGACACGGCCCACAGATCATTTGGTTTGGTTTGGACCCAGCTGAGGAGAAAAGACAGAGACAGAGTTATTAAACTCTGAGATCAGAAAACAATGAACCACACCAGGCTCTGCTCTGATTGGCTCCTGTTCACTACACACTATACTCACTACACACTACACACTATACTCACTACACAATATACTGACTACACACTATACTCACTACACACTATACTCACTACACACTATATACACTATACTCACTACACACTATATACACTATACTCACTACACACTATACTCACTACACACTATACTCACTACACACTATACTCACTACACACTACACAATATACTCACTACACACTACACACTATACACACTACACACTATACTCACTACACACTATACTCACTACACACTATACTCACTACACACTATACTCACTACACACTACACTCACTACACACTACACACTATACTCACTACACAATATACTCACTACACACTATACTCACTACACACTATACTCACTACACACTATACTCACTACACACTACACACTATACTCACTACAGAATATACTCACTACACACTACACACTATACTCACTACACAATATACTCACTACACAATATACTCACTACACAATATACTCACTACACAATATACTCACTACACAATATACTCTACACACTATACTCACTACAC
>CM036253.1:1567272-1569772 GCA_020698575.1 Bostrychus sinensis
CCATGGCGACTCTTCTGGAATTTTTGAGAGATTCTAAGTGCTGTGTTTTAAACGGCAGGTTAAATGTGAATGATGACAATTTCACTTCTGTTTCAGTCCGAGGGAAAGCTGTAGTAGATTATGTTGTGACTCCCCATGGCCACCTAGAGTCTTGTTTGGATTTTAAAGTTATTACTGCCACAGATCTCATAGATAAAAATGCAATAACATGTCTTTCCTTAATTGGAGATCGATGTCATTTACCTGATCATTCCTTATTATTATTAACTTTTAAAGTGGGCACTCAATTAACACAAGAAAATGTACCAACATGTTTACCTAAAAGGAGACAGCGTCCACTCACTTAAAATTTTTTGGCATCTAGTCAGTGCCAGCTGACAGTGCTGGAGTTAATAGATAAATTACATAAGTGTATGCATAATACTCAGGATGATATTGATAAATGGTATAATGAACTGTGTACATTTCTAATTACTGAAATGAATTCTAATCAAAACAGCACTGGTAAGAAAAAAGTTTTTATCATGTGAAAGAGCGTTCAAAACCTTTTTGGAACGCCCATCTTCAGAAGTTATGGAATGATCATAAAGCAGCTGAGAAAAAATTTCTTAACTGCAAAGACCCCCTAAATAAACAGGATTTAAGAGAAAGTTATAAACAGAAACAATCTTTTTTTGACAAGCATTTTAGAATTTACAAAAGAAAGTTTTTAAGGGGCCAAGCTTTAAAATTTGATTATCTACAAACAAATAATCCACAGCAATTTTGGAAGGAGATAAATAAACTAGGACCACAAAGAAATAAGAAAATTCCAATGGAAGTCATTTTAAATAATGGTGAAGTGGAAGTGAGAAAAGAGAATATTATTAAAAAATGGGAGGAGGATTTCTCAAATTTATATTCGGGGGAATTAATTTTTTCACATTTTGATTCTAATTTTTGTGATGCAGCAGTTAAGATAAAAGAGGATCTAGAATGAATCAGGTCTTAGGATAGTTATCAGTTAAATATACTTTTGATTTCTGATATTACTTTAGAAGAAGTTACAAGTGCTCTCAATAAGGCTAAGTTGAAGAAGGCAATGGGAGTAGAAGAAATTCCAAATGAGGTGCTAAAGTCTCCCCATCTTTTGAATGTACTCTTTTGTTTATTTAATCGATGTTTTGAATATGGGATTGTTCCCTCTATTTGGTACAAATCTATAATTAAACCCATTCCTAAATCAGCAAAAGATGATCCCAGAATACCTCTTAATTATAGAGGAATCAGTCTTTTAAGTACAGTTTATAAAATTTATTCTAGTATTTTAAATGCTAGACTCACTCATTATTTTGAAACAACTGAATATTTGGTGGACGAACAAAATGGGTTTAGAAAACATCGAGCATGTATTGATCATATTTATACCATTTCAACAATAGTTAGGACTCGGAGTAGAAAGTAAATCCACATTTGTTTGTTTTGTAGATTTTAAAAAGGCCTTTGATTGTTTAGATAGAGATCTGTTGTTTGTGAAACTTCTTCAGGCTGGGGTTGGTGGCAGATTCTATAGGGCATTAAAATCTTTGTATGAGAATTGTGTGGGGTGTGTTCAGGTTAATGACCTGTTGACTGAGTGGTTTTGTGCACCCTTTGGTGTAAAACAAGGAGATGTTTTGTCCCCAAGCCTTTTTTCTCTTTTTATAAATGACTTGGCTTTAGAAATTAAACAGCTTAATTTTGGTGTAGGCTTGGACTGAACAACAGTGGGCATTCTGCTTTACGCTGATGATGTAGCTCTGCTGAAACAGAGGAGGACTTACAAGCAATGTTAAATGTGTTACAAAACTGGTGCTGTAGATGGACACTTGTCATAAATCAGGCCAAAACACAAGTTTTGCATTTTAGAAAAAAAGGTACCCCTCAAAGCCAAAAAGTTATTACATTTGGGAATTTAAATTTAGAATATGCCTCTCAGTATAAGTATTTAGGGTTTACATTTGATGATTTCATGAATTTTGAGAGTGGAATTAGAATCTTAGCTGCTTCAGCAGGGCCCTGGGTTCTGTGATAAACAAGTTAAAAATGTGTAAAGATCTTGGGTATGGAACGTACTCTCAGCTGTATGAAGCTTGTGTATCTCCTGTTTTAAATGATGCTGCAGGTGTGTGGGGGCAGACAAAGCCCAGTTTTGGATGCTGTTGAAAACAGAGCTATTCGTTGCTTTCTTGGTGTTCATAAGTTTGTTTCAGTTTTGGCAGCACAGGGGGATATGGGCTGGGTTCCTGGTTTTATTCAAAGAAAATGTGAAATGGTCAGATTATGGAATCGATTTATTAAAATGCCTGACAATAGAATAACTAAGAAAGTCTTTAATTGGAGTAAGACAAAGTCGCCCTGGGCTGCAGAGCTTCAAGCTGTCTTTGCTGAAGCACAACTTCAGTATATATTCAGTATATATTCTATAATAGTTTGTCATGTAACATGAAGAAGATCAGAGAAAATTTAATGTCATGTGCAT
>CM036253.1:1579772-1669772 GCA_020698575.1 Bostrychus sinensis
ATCTGAATAAAGAATAAATGATGAGAAAATTATTCAAATGTATTTATTGTACTACTACACCTGCTACTACTACTACTACTACTATACTACTTTTACTGCTACTACTCAACTACTACTACTTAGTTTAGTTTAAGTTTAGTTTATTCATTTGTTTCATGCACAAAAAAACATATAAACAGTAGAAAAAAACATTAAGAGTTGGGACCAAAACAGGCAGAAGCATAATTTTTTTTTTGACCTTTATTTAAGCAGGAAAGTCCCACTGAGATTCAGAATCTCTTTTACAGGGGAGTCCTGGCCCCATGGGGGAGGATAATGCTTGTCTGCCTAACAACATAAGTCACCAGTCACTGATATGAGAGGAGGAGGAAAGACCAAAGAAGAAGAGAAGATAACCTTCAATAACAAGGTCATTCACCTGCCATCTGTGTGTGAGGATGTAAACATCCAGATGTACGCTGATGATACGGTGGTTTATACATGGGGGAAGGATGCTGAACAGGTAGCCTCTAAACTTACAGCGGCCATGGAGAAAGTAGCAAAGTGGCTATGAATCCTGTCTCACCCTAAATGTTAAAAAATCTGCAGCTATGTATTTTGTGAATAAACATAAAAAATGTACTTTTCCAAATGTCACTGTGAATGGGGAAGTGATAAATAATGTCACTGACTACCGATACTTGGGTGTCATTTTAGATTCCAGTCTCACCTTTAAAAAACATGTAAAGCAAATGTGCCAAAGTCTTAAATACAACATCAAAACTTTTAAAAGCATTAGAAATTCATTAACACTGGAAGCATCTCAAACCTTTTATAATGCAATGATTATGTCCCGTTTTTATTACTGTATAACATGCTGGTCTCAAGCAGGCAAAACTATTTTGAGGCCTCTAGAATCACTGCACAAACAAGCTTTAAAAACCTTAGACCGGAAACCACGACAGCATCACCACTGCCATGTGCTACAAAAATATAGACTGCTTAACTTCCATAATATACAACGATTTGCTGCAATTGGAATGGTTCACAGAATTCTGAATAATTCCGCACCTGCACCACTTAAGCACTTTGTCCAGTTTACATCAGAGGTGACATCCAGAGTCACACGAGCGTCCTCCAGGGGCCATTGTGTTCTGCCTAAACCTAAGACCTCATTTGCACAAACAGCTTTCTCTTATAATGCAATAAAGGAATGGAACAATCTTCCAACTGAACTGAAACAACAAACAAACTATGCAATGTTCACTGTAGAACTTAAAAAATGGCTATGGAATAGTCAGACCTGCCAACACTGAATTATTTAAGTCCAACACAGCACCTTCTTGTTTCTGCTTCTGTGTAATATATAAATGTAGATTGTGGACTTTAACCAATGTCATTCCTTCTCCACAGGAATACTTATTGTTATTTGTAGTTGTTTAAATTGAGCTTGGTAATGCGCCTTTTATAAGACGAATGTTCCTGTAAATAATGTTGACTGAGATGAGGTTAGGTCTGTGTGTGAATGAGTTTTTGGGAGAGAGTGAGTCTATGAACTACTGCTTTTACTGTGATTGTTTGAGTGTAATTGCATTGTATTTTTATTCATGTAAATCAGGGACTGCAGATGGAAACTAGCTATTTAGCTATAATCTGGTGAGGAACATCTCTGTTTTTATGAGCTTAATGTCTCTGTACATTGTCCCTTCAAATAAAGGCTAAACTAAACTAATTCATTCTTTTATATAAACACTGAAAATATATTGAGACATTTTCTTTTTGAACAGAAATAATGAATTACATGAATTCATCTCAGTGCTGACATTGTTCCATAACAAGCATCTCAGTTTTAACCCTTTTCTTGTCTTAGGTACAATAAACTTTGCAAAATAATCAAACTGAGTGGTTATGTCAGGAAAAATACTATTGACAAAGCCTGGATGACAAATGCCTGTAAGAAAAAAAAATCATCTCTGCAGAGTATTTCTTAAATTAAAGACAAAAGATTCAGAAGATATGTATAAAAAATATAAAAACAATTTAGTATGGATTATAAGAAGACAAAAAAAGGATTACTTTAGCAAACTGTTAGACAAGAGTAAACACAGTACGAAAGATACATGGGGTGTAATAAACAGGGTTCTAAAAAATGACAAGGTAAAATCTAAATTTCCAAACTGTTTTAGCAACGATAACAGAGATGTTTATAATAAAACTGAAATTGTAAATTATTATTATTATTTTTTTTTTTAAATATAGATCCTAGTTTGGCAAAACATTATCCTAACGTAAGAAATGATCTGTCCCTCTGTCCTGGACACGTCTCTGTCCCTCTGTCCTGGACCTGTCTCTGTCCCTCTGTCCTGTATGTAACTGTCCAGGATGTGGACTGTGTCCCTGACTGTCCCTGTCCCATCAAAGCCTTGAGGACGTCCTAACCTCTGTGCAGAGGAAATAAAGCAGAGGTAAAGAGAGTGGACTGACCTCAGAGTCTCCAGTCCACAGTTTGGACTCTGTAGTCCATCACACAGCTCCTTCATTCCTGAGTCCACCTCTGGGTTGTGACTCAGGTCTAAGAGTCTCAGGTGAGAGGGACTGGACTTCAGAGCCGACGCCACGACTTCACAGTGAATCTTTGAGAGTCCACAGTAAGAAAGTCTGTAAAATGAGAATAAATGTGTTCATTAATAAAGAGTTAAATGAACAGAGTGAACAGAGCTGACTGATGTCTGTGAGACCTGTGGAGACACTTAGGGCCAGATTTATCAAAGGTTTGCGTGCACGCTAAATGAAAAAGACGTGCTAAAAATGGAGCAAACCCAGGTGCAGCTGAGGTTTGCGTCTCTCACAGGAGCAAATTCAGTGCCGTGCAGATTTTGCTCCTGTGATTCAATGAATCTGTAAAACAAGGCGTTCTTGCCAAAACGTGCAAAATTCAAGGTGTGAAAAATGCAAATGAAGTCGGTTTGCAGTCACTGTTTGATTTATCACGAGTACGGAGCTAAATCTGCGTGAAAATTTAGTACGTTGGAGAAGCAGATGCAAAGGTTTTGCGAAGGTAAGAGTGCAGCTTTTAGTGCACAGATGGGGCGTTGAAAATAAGTTCTAATGCTTTAACAGGGCTCATTTACAAAGATACAACAGTAATCTGTACCTGCGGCACTTTTTCCTTAATTCTCGCTCGTATTTCCCTGAACTGCAGCCTTTTACAGCTGCTGTCTCTGGGCTTTCAGTCTGTTTAACATTCTTTTAAATCCTTACAGTGACAGAACAGTCTTTAAACGCTCCGCAAAGTCTACTCACTGTGTTTATCTCATTGCCTCCCAATGCTCGCTGCAGCGCTTGACTGACAGCTGCCCCAACAGAGACTCAAGGCTGCGTGGATTTGATCGAGCGGAGGACATCGAAAATGTTTTTTAATTGTTATTTTTATTTGATCACTATCAGCACGCCATATAGGCTACTGATACATTTTATATAATTGTTTGAAAGGTTACTGGCTCTGACAGACAGTGAAAAGGACTTTCCTCTCCCTCCACCGTCTTACACAGAGGGGAAATAAGGCACGTGACTCTGGTCAGAGCCAAAATCACATGAGACATTTAACAAAGATGGACTACGCAAAGTTAATAAAAGAAAGTAAAATGCAATAAAATAATTCTCCCTCAGATACAGTGAACACAAGCTCTACTACAGTCAGTCCTGTTATTTGTTGGACTCTCAGATTGTGTTTTGTGTTGCATCTCTGTAGGAAAGATGCAGTCAGAGCTGGCAAACAGCGTTGCTCTCGCTGTCAGTGCGTTTTATGCTCACGCAAAATTCTCATTTACATATCAAATTTGCGGCAGCAGTTAATTGCGCAGTTTCTCTTCGTACATCACACGCAACACGCCCACAAATACCAGACGCTATTTTTTAAGCTGCACTCCCAATTTTGCACTTGTCTTAGTAAATATGGCCCTAAGAATGTGAAGAATATGACCCAGATTTACAGCATTAATATTCCCATCAGGACTTACTCAGCCTTTCTGCAGTTCCTCACAGCTGGGACCAGTCTCAGTCGTCCTTCAGCTGATGTGTTGTAGTTCTTTAGGTCCAACTCCTCCACGACCTCCTCTGACATCTGCAGCATGTAGGCCAGAGCTGAACACTGGATCTCAGAGAGCTTCTCAGATCTGTTCCCAGACTTCAGGAAGTCCTGGATCTGCTGCTGGACCGAGTGGTCCTTTAACTCAGTCAGACAGTGGAAGATGTTGATGCTTCTGTCTGGAGATATCCTGCCTGTGTTCATCTCCTTCAGGTTGGTGATGACTCTTTGTCTTGTCTCTGAGTCGATCTGTGTTGGACCCAGCAGAGCTCCCAGAAGCCTCTGGTTGGACTCCAGAGTGAGGCCGTGAAGGAAGCGCACAAACAGGTCCAGGTGGCCGCTTGGACTTTGGAGAGATTCCTCCAGGACTTCTCTGAGAAAGTTGTCTGGTCTTGAGTTCTGTGTCCATGATTCCAGAAACCTCTGCAGTTCCTCTTTATTCTTGTTGTTAAAACAGTGGAGCATGTGAACCGCAGCCAGAAACTCCTGGACGCTCAGATGGACGAAGCAGTAGACTGATTTGTTGAAGATGACACTCTCTCGTTTGAAGATCTCTGTACAAAGTCCTGAGTAGACCGAGGCCTCGGTCAGGTCCAGACCCACCTGCTGCAGGTCTTCTTGGTAGAACATGATGTTTCCTTTCTGCAGATGTTCAAAGGCCAGCCTCCCCAGCTTCAGAAGGACCTCACAGTCGGCCTGAGTCAGCTCTGGACCACTGGTCTCCTGTCTGTACTTCCTCTTCCTCTGAGTCTGCACCAGCAGGAAGTGAGCGTACATGTCAGTGAGGGTCTGGGGCAGGGGTGCTCTCTGATCGGTTCTCAACATGTGGTCCAGGACTGTGGCTGTGATCCAGCAGAAGACTGGGATCTGACACATGATGTGGAGGCTGCGGGACGTCCTGATGTGGGACAGGACTCTGTCACACTGCTCTTCATCTGTGAACCTCTTCCTGAAGTACTCCTCCTTCTGTTTGTCAGTGATGAAGCCCCTGACCTCTGTGACCCTCTGCACACACTCAGCAGGGATCTGATTGGCTGCTGCCGGTCGGGAGGTGATCCATATAAGGGCAGAAGGAAGCAGAGTGCCTTTGATGAGGTTTACCAGCAGCACCTTGACCTGTGACCTCTGTGTGACCTCAGAGATGAGCTCACAGGTGAAGTCCAGAGTGAGTCTGCTCTCGTCGAGGCCGTCGAAGATGAACAGGAGTTTCCTCTGGGCCAGTGTCTGTGCTGTGAGCTTCTGTAGCGGTGGATGGAACACATGTATCAGCGTCAGCAGACTGTAGCGCTCCTCTCTGACCAGGTTCAGCTCTCTGAACGACAGGGGCACCACCAGATCCACCTCCTGGTTCTCTAAACCCTGGGCCCAGTCCAGAGTGAACTTCAGAACCGAGAAGGTCTTCCCCACTCCGGCCACGCCGCAGGTCAGCACCACTCTGATGGGTTTCTCCTCTTTCTCCTTCTGCCCCTGCTGAGGCTCAGGGGGTAACGGTTTAAAGATGTCGTGGCACCTGATTGGAGCGTCGTGGACAGTCTTCTTGGAGACAGTCTTCTTGGAGACAGTCTTCTTGGAGACAGTCTTCTTGGACAGAGTCTCCAGCTGCCTCTCCTCATGTTGGGTACTGACCTCTTCACTGTGGGCCTCTGTGATGTACAGCTCAGAGTAGATCCTGTTCAGAGAAGTTCTACTTCCTGTTTCAGTTCCTTCAGACACACTCTCACATCTCTGCTCCAGACTCCTCTTAAGGTCTCCTGAAACAGGGACAGAGTGTTTGCATTTGAAAGACCAAAGACTTATCAATGTGGAATAAGAAAGAACATTGTTTGTGATCAGTGACAAAATGTGCTCCATGATGTTTGTCCTCCTCTAAAACTGGATCAGTCAGAAATAAAGAAAGAGGACTGTAACAAGTTCAAAATACAAACATTTATAAAATAAGTCTCTGGTGTCTGGGTATCATGTCATTCTCTGTCTTTTTTTTTAATTCTTTTTTTTTATTATTACAAGTAACACAAAAAGGACAACAACAACAGAACACAACAAAAACAACCAAGATAAATAATAATAATAATAATATTAATAATAATAATAAATAAAAATAAATTATATGCAAACAAAACAAAACTTACAAGTACTGTGAAGTCTATTAACTGTAGTTGTATAATTTATATACATATTACATTTAGTTAAAAAAATAATAATTTGAACAAGGCATCAGTCCCATTCCAGAGCTTCCCATTTTTTATTCCATTTATTTAAGCTATTATTATTACTTGCTATATTTTTTTCTATGACAAATTGTTTGTGAAGTGTTGTATGTGATTTGAACATGATCAAGTTTATAATGGAATGTGAAGAAATGTATCTACTCATGTGACCAGGACCTGACCCAGACTCAAGACGCCACATGAAGGGCAAGGGAACAATCTGTGCTGGAAATGTGGCCTTCATGGGAGCAGAAGTGATAATAGCCCCTCCCTTACAACTCGCACTGCTCTGCCTGAGAACTGGTTCAGATCCTGGACTATGCCCATATCTGGAGTGGGTGGTATGAAGTTGAGCCTGGGTATATATTCAGTGTGATAGGGACAGTCGTTGTTGGACGCCCAGCGTAGGCCCTGAGTAAGACGTAGGCGGTAGGGACAGATCCAACCCAGAGCTCTGTTTAAAAAGACAAAAAGCTAAAAGAAACTGATTGGAGTCTTTATTGATTAGAAAAAGAACACATCAGAAGTTTATATTTGAAAAGATGCAAACAAAGCTCTGCTTTTTGTTGACTTTTGAATATGAAAATCTTTCCCAATAAAATTATTGTATTTATAATATTAACAGATTCAAATTCTGGAAAACCTAATATGATGTTCATGGGATTGATATCAAAATCAATTTTGAATTTGGTCAGCCATTTCTGGACTATAGCCCAAAATTCTGATACATACGGACAAAAATAAAATAAATGCATAATATCTTCTTCTTCCTCCTCACAGAATCAACACATTGCATCATTGTATACTTTACAATTTTTAAGGTATGTTTTTGTTGCTATAATTCTATAGAATAACTTAAATTGGAATATTCTTGAATAAGAATCTATAGTTGCATTATATATATTTACAAAAAATATTTTCCATAAAATAGGAACATTAAATTCATCTTCCCAATTTGTACAGATTCTGTGAGGATAACAGGCAGTGCTCGTTGTATACAGGTTAAACTTATAAATCAGAGGTCGTTAATAGGCGGACCGCGGTCCGAATCCGGACCCAGATGCCCTCCCATCCGGACCCGAACCTCTGTCCCACTCCGCGGACCTGAACCCGTTCAGCCTGTTCACTCCCCGGGAGCAGCGGCGCCTCTCTCAGAGCGCGGCAACAGCATCGTATCCTGGTGCTTTAAAACTTTAACATGAACAGTGCGGGGTTAACTCAGCTGTGTTTTCTGTTACTGTCCAACAAAATGAGAGGAGTAGGTCCAGACTGAGTGCGGAGGGACAGGACTGTCCCGTTTACAACAGACTGAAGTTTTGTTTTTACGGAGCGGCAAGAGAGGAGGCGACACAGGCTGTGAGCGGCTCTGCCCTCTCGGTGTCTCTCTGTCCCACAGCTCACCCCTCTCCTCTCGGTGTCTGTCCCTCTGTCCCACAGCTCACCCCTCTCCTCTCGGTGTCCCTCTGTCCCACAGCTCACCCCTCCCCTCTCGGTGTCCCTCTGTCCCACAGCTCACCCCTCTCCTCTCGGTGTCTGTCCCTCTGTCCCACAGCTCACCCCTCTCCTCTCGGTGTCTGTCCCTCTGTCCCACAGCTCACCCCTCTCCTCTCGGTGTCTGTCCCTCTGTCCCACAGAGGACAGAACTGCCTCATATTCACCAGAGAATTAAGAGGAAACCTGTGTTTTGAGGCGCAGCACGTTCCACTTTAGTTTTAATGAGTGAATCGTCTCCTGCGTAAAAGCAGACAGAAAATCTTGCGTGTGACGCTATCAACCAATCAGATGTGAGGATTTGGAAACATATGGAGCGGTGACTGTGAGACAGACAGCGGAGAAATGAGAGAGACAGATGTAGAAAGGAACAGAGGTCAGCTCTAAACTCCTGTGTCTCCTGTGTTCTGAGCCAAGGACCATTATAAAAGCATTTTGTTTGATTTTTTTAACTGTATTTGAATAACATACATAAGAAAAAACATAAGAAATTTTTTTTTTTATTTTATTATTTGATATCCCCTAGTTTTAAACTGATGCTTATGTTAGCAAAATGCTATTGTCATAATGTAGACACTGATGTAACTACAATGATTTTATTTATTTATTTTTGAGGTACAAATCAACATTGTGTTGCTCCGGACCTTTGCACGAGAAAATTTTCACCAATTGGACCTCGGTGAATTTTAATTGGTGACCCCTGTTATAAATCTTATTGTTTATTTTCATATTTGAGAGCCATTTATGACAATTTATTTGGGGAATACATACTAACAATTTACTTTTATTCTTTTTGATATCATGAAATGTTTGTGAGGCTCATACTTACTCTATGTTATTTGAACTGTGTCCTAACATAGTGAGTTGAAGCTTAAAGACTGAGCCCCTTTTTGTTAAGCTAAATTTGAACTGCGCAGCTGTTTACCTTGAGGTCCCATTTTAAGCTAAAGTTAACAGTTATTTATGATGGGCACCTGGCTCTGCTCCCATCTTGCCTTTTTTGTTACTTCTGCAACTTGGTTTTGTCTGTTCGAAAGTTAACTCCTTAAAACTATTGGCTCGTGGCCATGCTTCAACATGGCCTTTTTAGTAAAGAAAGAGTTTTCTCTCATGCTGATTGGTTCATAACTATGCTGTGAAACCTACTTAAACCTTTGTGAACCGATCCTGCGTGGTCGGAGAGTTATCTATTGCCTGTGAGATGATTGTCCGAACCTGAGCTCAGAATAAACTCAGCCTGAATCTTTTTCTACCTCGGCCTCGTTCTTCTTCAATCCTCTCGTTCAACTTGATAACACTTTTTTAACCTCTGTTTCCAATTAATAGGAATAGCTGATAATAGCTGATTATAACAAAAAAGTTCAATACATTGTCCATAATTAGTACAAAACTGAGAATAAGACAGAAATTCACCTGATGTATCCAAAAGATCATTGATAAACATAACACCTTTTTCTAGACAAGTTTCCCATAAAATAGGTTTGCCCTTAATCATTAAATTAGAGTTCATCCAAATGAGTTGATTATGGATTTGGTGAACACCGTCTGGAGGATGGTATTGGAAATTTAACCATGCCTTAAGAGCATCTTTGAAAAAAGTGGAAACATCTAACAGCACATCTTTAAGAATGAAATCAACATGCTTTGAATTCAATTGAAAGAATGGGAATAACTTAGAACGAAAAAATTAATATGACGTGAGCATCTGACTTGATATCCAATCAGGGTTTAAATATAATTTCTGAATCCATTCTCTCTCTTTACTAATATAACACTTTAGGTGCACTTGAATCCTATGATAATAATATAAATAAGTTTTGTCTCGTGATCAAAATGGTGTGAAATAAAAGATGAGTTTTTTAAAGATCCAGTTCCAGCAGAACCTACAGGAGCCATCTGTCATTTAAAGAGCAGAGAGACCTTCAGAGTTCAGGCTGTGAGCTGAAGGTCAAATACAACTCTTATTTTATTATCAATATTATTAAAACCCTCAGAAGATTTTTCAGAGGAAGACGACTGAATCATTTACTCTATACATTATTGGTGCGTGTGTGTGGAGAGGGTCCAAACTAAAAAGGACTGTCACCATCCTGCCCTCCACCTGCTGACTCTACTGTCCTCTGGGAGGCGCTACAGGAGCATCAAGGCCAGGACAAACAGGCTCAACAACAGAACTGCTCACTCAGAGTCAGAACTGCCATTTCATTTGTGGTTCTTTTATTAATATTGATGTCTTTATATTGTGTGTGTGTCTGTGATTGAACTGAAGGCCTAAGCTCTTTACAGTCAGCACTTTTAATGTGGTTGGACTGTTTTTTCTGTACAATGACAATAAATCTGCTCTATTCTAGATCAGCAGCAGGTTCATGTTTGGTGTCCTGTGGTGTGACCGCTGCATTTGTCAGAAAATACAATTCTGAATGATTCAAATATTTTAGGGTGTAAATGGATTTATGTATTTAGTTTAGCACAGCAGCCATGTTGAGTCCTTTATGACCAGAACTCAAAATGGCCAAAGTCCTGACCATGTTAAAATATCTAGAATATGACTGGACCACAGAGTCTCTGGGTCAGGACCTGGTGCAGTCTCCTGTAATAAAGAAATGTGTTTGTATTTGAATGAATTGTGACTCATGTGGAAAAAGAAACCAAAGAACTTCCGTCCCATCTGTGATCACTGTTACTTACTTTTTAAGCTACTCTTAGTTCTTATGATGATTAAATGGTCTTACTTTGTTCAGGGAAGAAGTTCAGTCTCGGTCTTTGTCCACACTGAGGACAGGAGTGAGGTGAACCAGACTGGGCCCAGTGTGAAGAGAAACACTGTCTGCAGAACCAGTGTCCACAGCTGGTAGAGACTGGATCCCTCAGGACGCTCCCACACAGACAACAGGACACTGGGCCTGGACCAGGACTCTCTCTGTGGACATCAACACTCTCAGTAAAACAGGTTTACAAAGGTCCTGCTCCTGCTTCAGACCAAACACACAGAACACTTCACCTGCACCTAATGAAGCTCATTCCTTTTACATCCTCTCACTTCATCTGTGGAGGCTCTCAGTCATCCAGTTATTCATATCAGTTATTTATCAGTTCTTTATGTTCACACCACAACAATAACAGAAACACAAACAAAACTAAAAGAAAACAGCCTCAGTAATGATAAGATCCTACAGGAGCAGACATGAGATTATCTTTGGTCTGCTGCTGTCTGTGAATATGAAATTTGTGGATCACTTACAGCAGACTCTCAGCTCTGACAACAACAGACACAGTTTGTGTGAATATATCCATAGGTCTGTCTAATAACAAAATAACATTATATTTCAGCCTGTCTTTTCCTAAAACTGTGCTGTGCGTCAGGTTAAAGGCAGTAACTCAGATGAGACCCATGGTTATGTCTAAAAAAACACCTGAGGCTGGTTTTGGTTTTGTAAAATCTAAAGCTCTGTGTTCAGTGAGAGTCCTGCTCAAGTGGAACTTTTCCCTAAACCAAATGGAGGCAGGAGACACTACAGATGCACCTGTTTTATACTTACAGAGGTTACAGTTTAAATTAGCTATGTATCTAAAAGGCCACCACACAAAGAGTCAGAAATGAGAACTAAACAATTCAATATTAGTATGTTATAATCCTAATAGGGTCTTTGTTTTATAATGGACTAGTCTGTGAAGACTCTCACTCTTCCAAGCCACTTGCATTGCAACAAAAGGTTTAAAAAGCAGGCGCCTGGACTTGGTTTTTAAAGTTTCAGACATTTCTTATCCAAGAGGTTTTCTCAATTCTGAAATTAAACTGAGCTGGTTTATCTGCTTATCTGAGTTTTAGATCTGAAACTAAATTCTACTGATTCAGGAGACTAAACAGACTATGGAAGAGACTGAGTGGTTTCGGGTCATTAGGAGTCCTTTGTCCTCAGCAGATTCTGGTCCACTGGAGTTGGCCCTGCGGTGTTGGTATAACCACTTGTGCAGAGGTTGTTTGGTTTCTCTCTGTACTGTTCATTACAGTTCTCACTGCAGTGGATGGAGTACACAACATTGCTCTGTTTGTAACTGGGAATGTTGTCCTTGGGGTGAACCAGTTTTTGTCTGAGAGTATTAACAGGTTTGAAAGAAACCGGGATGTTGTGTTGGATACAAATCCTTTTAAGTTTCTTAGACAGGCCGGAGATGTAAGGAATGACTATATTGCTTCTTTTTAGGGATGGCCCAATCAACTTTTTTGTCAGATCCGAGTCCTGATACCGATCCTTTTCATTATTATTTTTTGCATTTTGTAATATAATAATTTGTAATATAATAACATTGTGATGTAATAACATATTGCATAGCTACTGTATGTCTTGATGGCAAATATCTGAACAAAACAGCACCAAAGCTGCAGCAGTGTGTCTTACTCTCAGAGTGACATCAGTGAAGACATAAATGTCTTTTAGTTTAAGTCTGTAAGTGCTTCTAAAGGCCAGGTCTGTTATAAAATACACCATGAGGCCTGTGAAAAGACGCTAAGCAAAGCATGTGGCTAATTAGCATACATACGTAAACAAAGACACTGAGCTGAAGGCTGCACATCACACTACGCTGTTCGTTTTGGCCAAACTGCTGCTACATTAAACATCCACTTTTCTCTGTGATTATTAGTGTCTTTGGCGTCTGCAGAGTCTCCACAGTCAGCATTTAATCTGCTGTAGGCGCTAGCATTAGCCACAAAACTGCTAACAGTTGCAGCTCTTTAAGGACCTATTTCCATTATTTTGGTTTGCGGCAGATGTAAAACACAAGATTGGCCCAATCATGTGACTAAATCCGATCATTTAAAAATTTCTTGATTGGCGTCCAATACCAATCTCTTGATTGGGACATCCCTACTTCTTTTTGGCTCTTGTTCTTTCCTGTCCTGTTTTCTTGTTCTTTTGGGATTTGGAGAAGGCCCAGTTGGGATATCCACAGGTTCTGAGGGCTTGGCGGACATGTAGCTCTTCTTTCCTCCTTCCCTCAGAGCTTGTGGGAACCTCTTGGGCTCTGTGCTGCAGTGTCCTGATCACACCGAGTTTGTGCTGTAGTGGGTGGTTTGAATCAAATAACAGGTCCTGGTCTGTGTGAGTGGGCTTCCTGTACACTTCCACATGGAGCCGCCTGTCTTCTCCAATGATAACTGCACAGTCTAAGAAGGCTCGGCTGTTCTCCGTGGCATCCTCATGGGTGAACTTGATGTTCTGGTCCACAGCATTAATATGTCCTGTGAATGCCTCCACTTCCTGGATTTTGATCTTCACCCAGGTGTCGTCCACATATCTGAACCAGTGGTGGGGGTCGGACCTGGAAATGAGTCAAGAGCTCTCCTCTCAGCTTCCTCCATGTACAGATGAGCCACAGTGGGGGAGACTGGGAGCCCAGAGCACAGCCGTGTTTTTGCTGTAGAAGTTTACTCTGAACTGGAAATATGTGGTGTTGAGACACACCTCCAGTAGTTGGCAGATGTGGTCCGGTGTCAGGTTTGTCCTCTCCTGCAGTGCTCCATCTTGAAGCAGTCTCCTTTTCACAGCAGTTACTGCCTCTGTGGTGGGGATGCAGGTGAACAGGGACGTCACATCATAAGACACAATAGTCTCGTCAGAATCCAGCTGGAGATGTTTGACTTTGTTGGCAAAGTCTTGTGAATTCCTGATGTGATGCTCTGTGTTGCCAACAAGAGGGGCCAGGACTGAAGCCAGGTGTTTAGCTAAGTTGTAAGTGATGGAGTCTGTGCTGCTGACGATGGGTCTGAGTGGTATTCCCTCCTTGTGAATTTTAGGGAGGCCATAGATGCAGGGAATGGTGTCCCCCGGGTATAGTCTGTAATACAGTTGCTTGTCAATGACTTGATCTTTCTCCAGCTTCTGTAAACAGTCTATAACCTTCTTCTTGTAGCCACTGGTTGGATCTCTCCTCAGTGTCTCATAGGTGGTAGCATCACTGAGTAAGCTTCACTTTGGCCTCATAGTCCACTGCATTCAGGATCACTGTGCATCTACCTTTGTCCGCTGGCTTTTTTCTGAAGTAAGATTAGAAGAAGGTGGTTTGGCACCGGACAGGGCACCTGAAACTCTGAGCCGGAGTCCTTCAGCTTCTGATTCAGCCAACTTGTTTTTCTTTATGTTTCCAGTTCAATTTCAGAACTGAGAAAGTCTCTTGGATAAGAGGTGAAAACCAACTCCAGATGACTGCTTTTTAAACCTTTGTTATGATTTATAATGGATACCTTTGTTTAAATGTCTCAATGTAACACAGTCCACAGCAGTAGCTATAATATGACCTTAAAGTGTTGAATATATTTGTGGATCACTTACAGCAGACTCTGTGCAGATCCAGGTTCAGGACTGAAGGCTGGAGGAGTAAGTCTTGGACCGGTCGCTCTTCAGAGACTCACAGCTGGACACTGGTCTCTGTCTGAGACTCTCAGCTCTGAAAACAACAGACACAGTTTGTGTGAAGTAGGGATGAACATTTGGTGTAATTTACTACTTTATAACTTTTATTTTTCATTTTATTTAATATAACATAGATGATTTTTAGATAACAATGTATTTTACATCCAACTTTTGTAAATACTGTATCGCCTAATTAATGTAAAATCAGTTTTTTGTATAAGACTGGTAAGTCCTCCACATTTTCTTTTGGTCGATTAATCGCTGCACTGGGCATAACTTTGGCCGATTAACAATTTCTTTGGTCGACTACAGCCCTAACTACAGGTAACTTTCCTCCAGCATGGCCTGCCTGCGCACATCCAGTGCACGGCTTCACTCCTTTATTTTATTTTGTCTGCGCTGCTAACTGTATGTCTGATCGTCCTCACAGCTGACTGACTCAGGGGAGACGTGAGCAGTGTTGTAAGGAAAGCAGGGGCGAGGGACAGGACACAGATCGGCGCGCTCCTGTTTTACCACGTTCACTCAGAGGCAGAGGTTGATGCACAAAGGCTGAATACTGCCCTGTGGGCCACGGTGTGAAATTAAAGGTTCTGTAAGCAGCATGGGCTCTACTGGTTTGAAAACGGTACTGCAGTCTAGATCTAAACAATGGTCTGTGGGCTGCCAGTCTCTCTGTTTTTCTGATTGGACGATGCAGTTTTAGAACCAAAACTAAAAATTTAAACATAAACAACTTGGCCGTTTTGTAAAATATATTTTATTGTGAATAAATCAGCTGTACCATTGTTATCAGTAAAACTAATATTTAAACTATATTTAATAATAAAATATGAATGATCAGTAAAGTTGTTTGAGTGATATTTGTGGATCACTTACAGCAGACTCTGTGCAGATCCAGGTTCAGGACTGAAGTTTGGAGGAGTCATGATGGACCGGTCGCTCTTCAGAGACTCACAGCTGGACACTGGTCTCTGTCTGAGACGCTCAGCTCTGAAAACAAGGAGCATTTATTCAAATAACAACATTAATCATTTTACACGTATACATACATACACTTTCAATATTCAGTACAATATTCAGGCAGCTCAAAATCAATAGAACAATTTTTATCCCGGCCCTAAAACTGTAAGGTCTTGAGTTCAGTTTTGAGTGGTGCTAGTATTCTCTCGCAGTAGAATTAACATTAGTAGTTTAAAGTACTATCATTGGTATAGTAGTAGTAGTAGAGGTTAGTAGAAGTACTGTTATCAGCAGAAGAATCTGCTGTGCTAGAGAAGGTACTGTAGTGTAGTATTATGTGTAACCCCAAAATACTATTTTTGAGTAAATGTACTTATTGAGAATTATTATTGTGAAGTGTAAAGTTTTTCCTGAGTACAGATTTTGAGTTCTTCCTCCATCCTGACTCTGTAGCTGCTGGATCAGAAAACACAGATTTGTAAAGTGTCCCTCAGACGAACTCTGTTTGGTCCTGAGTGGGCTCCGTGTGTGTCCTGTACCAGAGGGGCCACAGACAGCCGCTGATGGTACTCACTGTGTTTGAGCGGGCCCCGGCTCGGAGCCGCCGACAGGAGCGGCCTTCGGGGACGCGCCTCTGTCTTTATAATGGCTGTGTGAAGACTGCGCCTCCTCTTCATCCACACAGACATTCTCCATGTTCTGTCTGAGTCTGAAAGGAGAATGAGAGAGACACAGAGTCTGATCACAAACACGACTGAGACACAGAGTCTGATCACAAACACGACTGAGACACAGAGTCTGATCACAAACACGACTGAGACACAGAGTCTGATCACAAACACGACTGAGACACAGAGTCTGATCACAAACACGACTGAGACACAGAGTCTGATCACAAACACGACTGAGACACAGAGTCTGATCACAAACACCACTGAGACACAGAGTCTGATCACAAACACGACTGAGACACAGAGTCTGATCACAAACACGACTGCTGTTTTACAGCAGCTGCGCAATGACGTAAGGTCACTCACCCAGCGTCATTATGGACCTACTTAATAAAAATGATAAATTATCCTGCGGGCCTTGAGTTTGACTCCGCTGGGCTAAGGCTTTGTTAAGAGCTCATTTTTTTACTGCAATCATCACAAGGAACTTTATTACATGAAGGTGACATTTCTAAACAACAGACAAAAAAATCAGGCCTAACCTCTAAAGTTAAAATATATCTTTAACATTCATTTGGCCAAAGAGGCAGTGAGTGAATGTGTTAGCAATCAAAATGGCAAAAAAAAAATAAAATAAAATAAAATAAGCTAATGCCAAGCCCTGGATACTTGTGTTAGTAAGCACTTTGTTAAACCTTATTTTTGCCACGTACTACATAAAAAGAATAAAAAGAAGAAGTCTGCCACTGCTGAAAGGAAGTAACGCAGACAAACACCAGTCATCTCTGAGAAGAACACTTTTATAGAAGTCTGTAAAACCAAATAAAACACTCACCTCTTCAGACGAGCTTTTTTTTCTTGTGGGGGGGGGCACCATTTTGTGTGTGTGCTACATTTTAGCTTATAAATAATCTAAAATTTGCTAAATAAGCTTTTCCTGGTTTAAGGTCTTTTCTGGTCCAGGTTTAGTCCTAGTTTAGTCCTGGTTTAAGGTCTTTTCTAGTCCAGGTTTAGTCCTGGTTTAAGGTCTTTTCTAGTCCAGGTTTAGTCCTAGTTTAGTCCTGGTTTAAGATGTTTTCTAGTCCAGGTTTAGTCCTAGTTTAGTCCTGGTTTAAGATGTTTTCTGGTCCAGGTTTAGTCCTGGTTTAAGATGTTTTCTGGTCCAGGTTTAGTCCTGGTTTAAGGTCTTTTCTAGTCCAGGTTTAGTCCTAGTTTAGTCCTGGTTTAAGGTCTTTTCTGGTCCAGGTTTAGTCCTGGTTTAGTCCTGGTTTAAGATGTTTTCTGGTCCAGGTTTAGTCCAGGTTTAGTCCTGGTTTAAGGTGTTTTCTGGTCCTGGTTTAGTCCTGGTTTAGTCCTGGTTTAGTCCTGGTTTAAGGTGTTTTCTGGTCCTGGTTTAGTCCTGGTTTAGTCCTGGTTTAGTCCTGGTTTAAGGTCTTTTCTGGTCCAGGTTTAGTTCTGTTTAAAGTCCAAGTTCTATTTTAAATGCTGTCATCATATTTTATTACAAAGTACATTACATATTAACTACAGATATTATTTATCATTCACTTTTTACATTAAAGCTGCTTCTCTAGATTTAGTTTGATTAGAAAATTCCTAAACTAAAGAAAGTGTGGAGAGGCAGCAGCGTCCTGTTCCTCTGGAGACCACTAGATGGCGCTCCTGTATTGAAGTGAGTAAAGCTTTGTTTCAGCGTTGCTCCCAGTAATTCATCAGAGAAAGTCACAGCTTCATGCGGCATTGTAATAAGAGATATTTAATGTTCTGTGTGTTTATTTAAATCCCACAATAACAAGAGCAAACCTCAGTTTCAGTGATTATTAATGTGCAGTTTGTGTAAAATGGCGGCTGTTATTTTGTGTGTTTTTTGCCATTAAAATTTAATTGAATTTTTATTTTCTTATAATCAAATTGAAAGACACGTGATGCACAAATGGAGCACAGTCTCCCTCCCACATCTCTAACCACCCTCCCATTCATCCTCACAAAAACAAATATACAAAAAAAAGGGGAAAAAAAGCAGGTGCTGCTAAAATAAATAAACCAGATATAATACGAAATAAATAAATAAGTAGTAACAGTTACAGGATGCTCTGCTTTACACATTTACATCTGTAAATAGCAATGTAAAGGTGCCCATATTTTCCAAAAGATGTCTAATTTGTCATTTAACTCATAAATAATAACTATAATACTATACTATAATAATACTATAATAATAACTCATAAATCAGTTTCTCCAGAGGAAATATAGAAGAAATCTGACTCAGCCCTGAGTCCAGAGCGGCGTCTGGGGAGACACTGGTCTCTGTCTGAGACTCTCAGCTCTGAAAACAAGGAGCATTTATTCAAATAACAACATTAATCCACTGAACATCACACATTCTGAGTACAATTTTACTGAATATTCAAGGAGCTCAAAATCAATAAGGTCTTGAGTGGTACTAGTAAATAGTAGTAGTAGTAACACTCAGTAAATCAACAGAGTCCAGACTCAAACCCACAGCTCTGAGGTGAGCTGTAGTCCTCTGTATATGAGTCACATGCTCTACCTACTGAGCTAAAACAGAAACAGAAACACAGATTTGTAAAGTGTCCCTCAGACGGACTCTGTTTGGTCCTGAGTGGGCTCCGTGTGTGTCCTGTACCAGAGGGGCCACAGACAGCCGCTGATGGTACTCACTGTGTTTGAGCGGGCCCCGGCTCGGAGCCGCCGACAGGAGCGGCCTTCGGGGACGCGCCTCTGTCTTTATAATGGCTGTGTGAAGACTGCGCCTCCTCTTCATCCACACAGACATTCTCCATGTTCTGTCTGAGTCTGAAAGGAGAATGAGAGAGACACAGAGTCTGATCACAAACACGACTGAGACACAGAGTCTGATCACAAACACGACTGAGACACAGAGTCTGATCACAAACACCACTGAGACACAGAGTCTGATCACAAACACGACTGAGACACAGAGTCTGATCACAAACACGACTGAGACACAGAGTCTGATCACAAACACCACTGAGACACAGAGTCTGATCACAAACACGACTGAGACACAGAGTCTGATCACAAACACGACTGAGACACAGAGTCTGATCACAAACACCACTGAGACACAGAGTCTGATCACAAACACGACTGAGACACAGAGTCTGATCACAAACACCACTGAGACACAGAGTCTGATCACAAACACGACTGAGACACAGAGTCTGATCACAAACACGACTGAGACACAGAGTCTGATCACAAACACGACTGAGACACAGAGTCTGATCACAAACACGACTGAGACACAGAGTCTGATCACAAACACGACTGAGACACAGAGTCTGATCACAAACACGACTGAGACACAGAGTCTGATCACAAACACGACTGAGACACAGAGTCTGATCACAAACACGACTGAGACACAGAGTCTGATCACAAACACGACTGAGACACAGAGTCTGATCACAAACACGACTGAGACACAGAGTCTGATCACAAACACGACTGCTGTTTTACAGCAGCTGCGCAATGACGTAAGGTCACTCACCCAGCGTCATTATGGACCTACTTAATAAAAATGATAAATTATCCTGCGGGCCTTGAGTTTGACTCCGCTGGGCTAAGGCTTTGTTAAGAGCTCATTTTTTTACTGCAATCATCACAAGGAACTTTATTACATGAAGGTGACATTTCTAAACAACAGACAAAAAAATCAGGCCTAACCTCTAAAGTTAAAATATATCTTTAACATTCATTTGGCCAAAGAGGCAGTGAGTGAATGTGTTAGCAATCAAAATGGCAAAAAAAAAAAAAAAAAAAAAAAAAATAAGCTAATGCCAAGCCCTGGATACTTGTGTTAGTAAGCACTTTGTTATTAAACCTTATTTTTGCCACGTACTACATAAAAAGAATAAAAAGAAGAAGTCTGCCACTGCTGAAAGGAAGTAACGCAGACAAACACCAGTCATCTCTGAGAAGAACACTTTTATAGAAGTCTGTAAAACCTAATAAAACACTCACCTCTTCAGACGAGCTTTTTTTTCTGGTGGGGGGGGGCACCATTTTGTGTGTGTGCTACATTTTAGCTTATAAATAATCTAAAATTTGCTAAATAAGCTTTTCCTGGTTTAAGGTCTTTTCTGGTCCAGGTTTAGTCCTAGTTTAGTCCTGGTTTAAGGTCTTTTCTAGTCCAGGTTTAGTCCTAGTTTAGTCCTGGTTTAAGATGTTTTCTAGTCCAGGTTTAGTCCTAGTTTAGTCCTGGTTTAAGATGTTTTCTGGTCCAGGTTTAGTCCTGGTTTAAGATGTTTTCTGGTCCAGGTTTAGTCCTGGTTTAAGGTCTTTTCTAGTCCAGGTTTAGTCCTAGTTTAGTCCTGGTTTAAGGTCTTTTCTGGTCCAGGTTTAGTCCTGGTTTAGTCCTGGTTTAAGATGTTTTCTGGTCCAGGTTTAGTCCAGGTTTAGTCCTGGTTTAAGGTGTTTTCTGGTCCTGGTTTAGTCCTGGTTTAGTCCTGGTTTAGTCCTGGTTTAAGGTGTTTTCTGGTCCTGGTTTAGTCCTGGTTTAGTCCTGGTTTAGTCCTGGTTTAAGGTCTTTTCTGGTCCAGGTTTAGTTCTGTTTAAAGTCCAAGTTCTATTTTAAATGCTGTCATCATATTTTATTACAAAGTACATTACATATTAACTACAGATATTATTTATCATTCACTTTTTACATTAAAGCTGCTTCTCTAGATTTAGTTTGATTAGAAAATTCCTAAACTAAAGAAAGTGTGGAGAGGCAGCAGCGTCCTGTTCCTCTGGAGACCACTAGATGGCGCTCCTGTATTGAAGTCAGTAAAGCTTTGTTTCAGCGTTGCTCCGAGTAATTCATCAGAGAAAGTCACAGCTTCATGCGGCATTGTAATAAGAGATATTTAATGTTCTGTGTGTTTATTTAAATCCCACAATAACAAGAGCAAACCTCAGTTTCAGTGATTATTAATGTGCAGTTTGTGTAAAATGGCGGCTGTTATTTTGTGTGTTTTTTGCCATTAAAATTTAATTGAATTTTTATTTTCTTATAATCAAATTGAAAGACACGTGATGCACAAATGGAGCACAGTCTCCCTCCCACATCTCTAACCACCCTCCCATTCATCCTCACAAAAACAAATATACAAAAAAAAGGGGAAAAAAAGCAGGTGCTGCTAAAATAAATAAACCAGATATAATACGAAATAAATAAATAAGTAGTAACAGTTACAGGATGCTCTGCTTTATACATTTACATCTGTAAATAGCAATGTAAAGGTGCCCATATTTTCCAAAAGATGTCTAATTTGTCATTTAACTCATAAATAATAACTATAATACTATACTATAATAATACTATAATAATAACTCATAAATCAGTTTCTCCAGAGGAAATATAGAAGAAATCTGACTCAGCCCTGAGTCCAGAGCGGCGTCTGGGGAGACACTGGTCTCTGTCTGAGACTCTCAGCTCTGAAAACAAGGAGCATTTATTCAAATAACAACATTAATCCACTGAACATCACACATTCTGAGTACAATTTTACAGAATATTCAAGGAGCTCAAAATCAATAAGGTCTTGAGTGGTACTAGTAAATAGTAGTAGTAGTAACACTCAGTAAATCAACAGAGTCCAGACTCAAACCCACAGCTCTGAGGTGAGCTGTAGTCCTCTGTATATGAGTCACATGCTCTACCTACTGAGCTAAAACAGAAACAGAAACACAGATTTGTAAAGTGTCCCTCAGACGGACTCTGTTTGGTCCTGAGTGGGCTCCGTGTGTGTCCTGTACCAGAGGGGCCACAGACAGCCGCTGATGGTACTCACTGTGTTTGAGCGGGCCCCGGCTCGGAGCCGCCGACAGGAGCCGCCTTCGGGGATGCGCCTCTGTCTTTATAATGGCTGTGTGAAGACTGCGCCTCCTCTTCATCCACACAGACATTCTCCATGTTCTGTCTGAGTCTGAAAGGAGAATGAGAGAGACACAGAGTCTGATCACAAACACGACTGAGACACAGAGTCTGATCACAAACACGACTGAGACACAGAGTCTGATCACAAACACGACTGAGACACAGAGTCTGATCACAAACACGACTGAGACACAGAGTCTGATCACAAACACGACTGAGACACAGAGTCTGATCACAAACACGACTGAGACACAGAGTCTGATCACAAACACGACTGCTGTTTTACAGCAGCTGCGCAAAGACGTAAGGTCACTCACCCAGCGTCATTATGGACCTACTTAATAAAAATGATAAATTATCCTGCGGGCCTTGAGTTTGACTCCGCTGGGCTAAGGCTTTGTTAAGAGCTCATTTTTTTACTGCAATCATCACAAGGAACTTTATTTCATGAAGGTGACATTTCTAAACAACAGACAAAAAAATCAGGCCTAACCTCTAAAGTTAAAATATATCTTTAACATTCATTTGGCCAAAGAGGCAGTGAGTGAATGTGTTAGCAATCAAAATGGCAAAAAATAAATAAATAAAATAAAATAAGCTAATGCCAAGCCCTGGATACTTGTGTTAGTAAGCACTTTGTTATTAAACCTTATTTTTGCCACGTACTACATAAAAAGAATAAAAAGAAGAAGTCTGCCACTGCTGAAAGGAAGTAACGCAGACAAACATCAGTCATCTCTGAGAAGAACACTTTTATAGAAGTCTGTAAAACCTAATAAAACACTCACCTCTTCAGACGAGCTCAGATCAAAATGGAGTCTGTGTAAAGTGTAAATATTTTCTGTTTCTACCTGCGTCAGGTGACAGAAGCCCTGCCCCCTCCCTGTGTTTCCTGGAAGTCATGTGATCGTCTGCACCCTCTGGGTGTTTCTCAAAGCCCAGGTACCTTGCCTTGCCTTGAAAGTGATTTCCTCCAAAGCCACTTCCTTCTAATCCAAGGCAAGTGTCCTCCCTCGGACCAAATAAACGGCAATGGAACAGACTTCAGAGGAGCAGCGTCACCACAGTCACACCTCCTGACTGGGTTTAGTCTCATTTTTTCACATAAACTTGTGAAATCTTTACATGTGGATTATATTATTTAGTGTTTTATAAACAGAGAGGGGGGAGTTCACCTGGGGTGGGGGGGCACATATTTTTAGTGGGGGGGCACTAATGGGGAGTAATCTTTTTTGAGGGAGGGGTCACCTTTTTTGGGGGTGGGGGGTGGGGGGGGGCTTTTTTTCTTGTGGGGGGGGCACCATTTTGTGTGTGTGCTACATTTTAGCTTATAAATAATCTAAAATTTGCTAAATAAGCTTTTCCTGGTTTAAGGTCTTTTCTGGTCCAGGTTTAGTCCTAGTTTAGTCCTGGTTTAAGGTCTTTTCTAGTCCAGGTTTAGTCCTGGTTTAAGGTCTTTTCTAGTCCAGGTTTAGTCCTAGTTTAGTCCTGGTTTAAGGTCTTTTCTAGTCCAGGTTTAGTCCTGGTTTAAGATGTTTTCTAGTCCAGGTTTAGTCCTAGTTTAGTCCTGGTTTAAGGTCTTTTCTGGTCCAGGTTTAGTCCTGGTTTAAGATGTTTTCTGGTCCAGGTTTAGTCCTGGTTTAAGATGTTTTCTGGTCCAGGTTTAGTCCTGGTTTAAGGTCTTTTCTAGTCCAGGTTTAGTCCTAGTTTAGTCCTGGTTTAAGGTCTTTTCTAGTCCAGGTTTAGTCCTGGTTTAAGGTCTTTTCTAGTCCAGGTTTAGTCCTGGTTTAAGGTCTTTTCTAGTCCAGGTTTAGTCCTGGTTTAGTCCTGGTTTAAGATGTTTTCTAGTCCAGGTTTAGTCCTAGTTTAGTCCTGGTTTAAGATGTTTTCTAGTCCAGGTTTAGTCCTAGTTTAGTCCTGGTTTAAGGTCTTTTCTAGTCCAGGTTTAGTCCTGGTTTAAGGTCTTTTCTAGTCCAGGTTTAGTCCTAGTTTAGTCCTGGTTTAAGGTCTTTTCTAGTCCAGGTTTAGTCCTGGTTTAAGGTCTTTTCTAGTCCAGGTTTAGTCCTGGTTTAAGGTCTTTTCTAGTCCAGGTTTAGTCCTAGTTTAGTCCTGGTTTAAGGTCTTTTCTAGTCCAGGTTTAGTCCTGGTTTAAGGTCTTTTCTAGTCCAGGTTTAGTCCTGGTTTAGTCCTGGTTTAAGATGTTTTCTAGTCCAGGTTTAGTCCTAGTTTAGTCCTGGTTTAAGATGTTTTCTAGTCCAGGTTTAGTCCTAGTTTAGTCCTGGTTTAAGGTCTTTTCTAGTCCAGGTTTAGTCCTAGTTTAGTCCTGGTTTAAGGTCTTTTCTAGTCCAGGTTTAGTCCTGGTTTAAGGTCTTTTCTAGTCCAGGTTTAGTCCTGGTTTAAGGTCTTTTCTAGTCCAGGTTTAGTCCTGGTTTAAGGTCTTTTCTGGTCCAGGTTTAGGCCTGGTTTAAGATGTTTTCTGGTCCAGGTTTAGTCCTGGTTTAAGATGTTTTCTGGTCCAGGTTTAGTCCTGGTTTAGGATGTTTTCTGGTCCAGGTTTAGTCCTGGTTTAAGGCCTTTTCTGGTCCAGGTTTAGTCCTGGTTTAGTCCTGGTTTAAGGTCTTTTCTAGTCCAGGTTTAGTCCTAGTTTAGTCCTGGTTTAAGGTCTTTTCTAGTCCAGGTTTAGTCCTGCTTTAGTCCTGGTTTAGTCCTGGTTTAAGATGTTTTCTGGTCCAGGTTTAGTCCAGGTTTAGTCCTGGTTTAGTCCTGGTTTAGGGTGTTTTCTGGTCCAGGTTTAGTCCTGGTTTAGTCCTGGTTTAAGGTGTTTTCTGGTCCTGGTTTAGTCCTGGTTTAGTCCAGGTTTAGTCCTGGTTTAGTCCTGGTTTAGTCCAGGTTTAGTCCTGGTTTAGTCCTGGTTTAGTCCTGGTTTAAGGTCTTTTCTGGTCCAGGTTTAGTTCTGTTTAAAGTCCAAGTTCTATTTTAAATGCTGTCATATTTTATTATAAAGTACATTACATATTAACTACAGATATTATTTATCATTCACTTTTTACATTAAAGCTGCTTCTCTAGATTTAGTTTGATTAGAAAATTCCTAAACTAAAGAAAGTGTGGAGAGGCAGCAGCGTCCTGTTCCTCTGGAGACCACTAGATGGCGCTCCTGTATTGAAGTCAGTAAAGCTTTGTTTCAGCGTTGCTCCCAGTAATTCATCAGAGAAAGTCACAGCTTCATGCGGCATTGTAATAAGAGATATTTAATGTTCTGTGTGTTTATTTAAATCCCACAATAACAAGAGCAAACCTCAGTTTCAGTGATTATTAATGTGCAGTTTGTGTAAAATGGCGGCTGTTATTTTGTGTGTTTTTTGCCATTAAAATTTAATTGAATTTTTATTTTCTTATAATCAAATTGAAAGACACGTGACGCACAAATGGAGCACAGTCTCCCTCCCACATCTCTAACCACCCTCCCATTCATCCTCACAAAAACAAATATACAAAAAAAAAAGAAGAAAAAAAAGCAGGTGCTGCTAAAATAAATAAACCAGATATAATACGAAATAAATAAATAAGTAGTAACAGTTACAGGATGCTCTGCTTTACACATTTACATCTGTAAATAGCAATGTAAAGGTGCCCATATTTTCCAAAAGATGTCTAATTTGTCATTTAACTCATAAATAATAACTATAATACTATACTATAATAATACTATAATAATAACTCATAAATCAGTTTCTCCAGAGGAAATATAGAAGAAATCTGACTCAGCCCTGAGTCCAGAGCGGCGTCTGGGGAGACACTGGTCTCTGTCTGAGACTCTCAGCTCTGAAAACAAGGAGCATTTATTCAAATAACAACATTAATCCACTGAACATCACACATTCTGAGTACAATTTTACAGAATATTCAAGGAGCTCAAAATCAATAAGGTCTTGAGTGGTACTAGTAAATAGTAGTAGTAGTAACACTCAGTAAATCAACAGAGTCCAGACTCAAACCCACAGCTCTGAGGTGAGCTGTAGTCCTCTGTATATGAGTCACATGCTCTACCTACTGAGCTAAAACAGAAACAGAAACACAGATTTGTAAAGTGTCCCTCAGACGGACTCTGTTTGGTCCTGAGTGGGCTCCGTGTGTGTCCTGTACCAGAGGGGCCACAGACAGCCGCTGATGGTACTCACTGTGTTTGAGCGGGCCCCGGCTCGGAGCCGCCGACAGGAGCGGCCTTCGGGGACGCGCCTCTGTCTTTATAATGGCTGTGTGAAGACTGCGCCTCCTCTTCATCCACACAGACATTCTCCATGTTCTGTCTGAGTCTGAAAGGAGAATGAGAGAGACACAGAGTCTGATCACAAACACGACTGAGACACAGAGTCTGATCACAAACACGACTGAGACACAGAGTCTGATCACAAACACGACTGAGACACAGAGTCTGATCACAAACACGACTGAGACACAGAGTCTGATCACAAACACGACTGAGACACAGAGTCTGATCACAAACACGACTGAGACACAGAGTCTGATCACAAACACGACTGAGACACAGAGTCTGATCACAAACACGACTGAGACACAGAGTCTGATCACAAACACGACTGAGACACAGAGTCTGATCACAAACACCACTGAGACACAGCCAACACTGACAACAGGAGGTAACGCAGTGGAACTGAGCAGCTGTGTGTCCTCTGCTCTCTGTAACACAGATCTGTATTTAACAATTAAAATCTATGCTGTAATTATGAGGATAATTGTCTCACTAACTCTTCAGAAATGGGACGATGCAGCAACAGCTCCTGAATCTGACACTGACATTATTTTAAATACTTTTGTGTTGAGGGTAATAATAATAAAAGTAAAAACCAGTGTTGGGAGTAACGTGTTACAATGAAAATACCTGTAACTATATTACAGTTACTCCCAGAGAGAATAGTTACTCTCGTTACTCGGTCAGGTATTTTTCACTGGCAGCTTATCCAGGAGCAACAACACTTCCTCTGCAGTTCGTGCTGACGTCTGGGCGCTGCATAAACACAGAACAACACAGCAGAGGCGTGTGCGGGGTTCCACAGGGGGACGTATGCTCACTATTTTGGTTTTGTCGTGTGAAAGGACAAGAATATGAGCTGAGTGCAAGCTGTGCCTGAGCCATAAACAACAGTCTACTGCTGCAAACTCCACATCAGATCTTTTCTAACACAAAGACAACACGCGCACACTAAGCTCGTTGTTAAAGAGCCTCAGAGAGGGATGCACCGATACCGATACTGGTATCGGTGCATCCCTATACCGATACTGGTATCGGTGCATCCCTATACCGATACTGGTATCGGTATCGGTGCATCGCTAGCCCCAGAGCCCGCGCCGCCGGAGACAATGCTTTAACACAGACTTCATGTAAACAGCTCCGGCTTGAATTTCGCTGCCAGGGAACCTCAGATGCAGAGATAAACAGGTTTGTAGCAGCTTTTTGCTTTATACTTTTATTGTCAAACACAGTTTCTGTGCTGTTGATTACTTTAATAAAAGTGTTAAAGAGAGATCTTAAAAGTCTTTGTTAAAAGAAAAATAATAGTGCAACACAATTACACCATTACATTTACTTCAGTTGTTTTTTTTTTATTACATCAGTGATGTTTCTGGCTCTGTTTGTTGTCTTCTCTCAGACAGAGCCTAAAACCTAAAAACCACGTCACTGAAAAAAGTCACAGTCACTTCTGACTGTGCTCTCTGCTCCTCAAATGCTTTAAATCTTTTATTTTGGAGGTGACAGAGTCAGTCCCGTGTTCAGCTCCGCCCCCGCTGGGACAGAAGAGGGAGGGAGGAGAGAGGAGGGAGGAGAGAGGAGAGAGGAGGGAGGAGAGAGAGGAGAGAGGAGGGAGGAGAGAGAGGAGAGAGGAGGGAGGAGAGAGAGGAGAGAGGAGGGAGGAGAGAGAGGAGAGAGGAGGGAGGAGGGAGGAGGGAGGAGAGAGGAGGGAGGAGAGAGGTGGGAGGAGGGAGGAGAGAGGAGAGAGGAGGGAGGGAGGAGAACAGCAGCAGTTTCGGGAAACAACAACCACTCCCGGACACAGGACTGAGCAGAGCGCGCGGGGGAGCGCTACGTCCCACTTGGCCATTTAGAAAGATAGATATACTTTATCTGAAAATACTGAGCAGCAGTACCACCGTTTGACCCCAGGAGGGCAGCACAAAAGGGGGATTTAGAAGTTTTTACAGAAACTATAAACAGACGTGTCACTAAAGCCCTCTGTAGCTGAGCAGATAAAAAAGTGTTTTAGGGTCGAGTTGCGCTGTAAAAAACTCAGCTAAACGCAAACACAACCAAGTAGTTACACTTCTTCATTACTGAGTCCAGTTTTGAGAACTACGAGATGAGTTTTAGTTTAGGCCCCGCTGTCCTTAAAGTGCGTAAGAAACAACGTCAGAGATGCAAACAGTAACTTCCCACAGACTTTAGTGAGCAGTGTTACAATAATCCCACAGACATCAGGAATATACGGCAGATTTGTTGATGATAATTCTGTTTTTGACTCAGTGGACCCAAAGCTCGGGGCCTACTTTGAGGACGGTCCCCTCACAGCCTCCCTCTCGGGTCCGGCCCAACGCAGAGGACGGGATTATTTTGGTAAAAAAGCTTCCGTAGTGACTTCATCACTGAGAAACACGCTTTTATAGATGTTTGTAAAGGCAAATTAAACTAAAGTCACACTCACCTTTTCAGACGACGTGCAGTCAAAATGGAGTCTGTTGTGTGAGTTCTAACTTTCAGTTTCGTTTTCCGCTCCGCTCCGCCTCCGCCTCGTGCGTCGCAGCCGCGGCTCTGAAACTCTCTCTCTACAGAAGCTGTCTCTGAGTCAGATCTGTGTGGAAATGCAAACAGAGAAGAAACACAGAGTGGTTTAACTCAGAAAACATAACACAGACTGTTCTCACTCACAGCAAGTTCTCCTGTTAGTTCTGTAGTCTGTGCTCGTCACACAAATACTTTCATTAACACTAAAGACAAATATTAAATGTTAGAATAATAAATAAACATGTTGTATCACTAAATGTTATAACCTGCATATTTTCATACAGCATTTAAAATAAATAACACAACCATGAAGAGTCTTAAGTGAAGCTGACATTCTTTTAACTTCTTTAATATTTCAGTTTTTGTCATTTCATTTAGTTTTATTTTAATTTAGAGCTGAATATGAATCGTGGCTGTGTTAAAAAGAGCTGTGTTAACTGTGTGACAACATGAGTGAGAGGCAGAAATGGATCAAAGCGGAGCAAAGCTGGACTTTGCTCCGCGGCCTCTGGAGGGCAGTGCAGCCCCAGAAATAACACAACCCTTCTTTGAACTCTCACACCGCGGTATTGAAGACATCAGTGAAAGGTTTTTATTTCCTACTGACTCCAGAAGGTCAGCCACACTAAAGCAGGGGTCTCCAAACACTTTCCAAATAACTCCCCAAAGGTTTTATAAATTCTACAGAAGTGTAGGAGCCATTTGTCCAGTTGTGTTAAGTTAGTTTACTAGTTTCAGGTTTAGTTTAATGACTTTTCAAATTAATATTTGCTTATTTTATTTTGTTTACTTTTCATAGTTTAGCACTTTACATCTGTTTAGTTGTATTTCTTTTTCTTTACCAGTATGTTTATTGGTTTGGGCTAAGCCATGGGCAGCAGTGCATAAGAGCAGGTGTCACAGGCGGACCAGCATGCACCTGGGCGGACCGGCACGCGCCTGGGCGGACCGACACGCGCCTGGGCGGACCGGCACGCGCCTGGGCGGACCGGCACGCGCCTGGGCGGACCGGCACGCGCCTGGGTGAGCCTGTTGTAGGTTCGTTCGAGATGAGCTAGACCTGCGCAGTTTGGATCGGTGTCGGTCTGTGCGCAGTGCTCAGGTTTGATTTAGGCGCGTTCCAGATGAACTGAGCCTCGCCTGGATTGTGAACGAGAGCGCGCGGCCGCAGCAGGAGGAGGGGAAATCCTCCTGTACTGAAGTGGGACAGTTTGTGGCTCAGATCACGCCCGAAGTCCACTTCTCGCGTGAGTTGGATGTGATTTTGAAAATAAATGCATTAAAGTGATTTGTTAGAACTTTTCCGTCTATGGCATGACCACAGTCTGTGTTAATGAGCTCACAACATGAGGCACATTCAGCGGTGGTTCTCAGCTTTTATGTCTAAGTTTACACATTATTAATGTTAAACAGCCTTCTATAACAGCAGATATTGTGCACAATCTTTTTAATAATATTCTACTTCACACTGAGCAGCGGGGCACAAAGTTTATCCAGGTCACAACTGGAACTTTAGTCTGGATAAAAAAAAAAAAAAGAGTCGGGGGAGGAGGAGAGGAGGGCAGTGAAGTGTCGTGCGTTTCGTTTCTGATCAGCACTGAACTCAGATCCAATCACCTGTCCGTTCACCGCTGACAGGTGAGCGTTTTCCCATCATGCACTGAGCCGTGCAGCCTCCGCAGTTGCTCCTGATGCCCTGCAGGGGGCTCAGGCGCTGGTTTGCCCTCCTCTCCTCCTCCCCTGCCTTTTTTATTTTTTTATTTTTTTGTTTAAATCCAGACTAAAGTTCCAGTTGTGACCTGGATAAACTTTGTGCCCCGCTGCTCAGTGTGAAGTAGAATATTATTAAAAAGATTGTGCACAATATCTGCTGTTATAGAAGGCTGGGTTACTTCCCGCGTCCATGGTAACACTTTATTTTAAGGTCCACCTATTAACAGTTAACTAAGTGCTAACTAATTAGCATGCTTTATAATTAGTAATTATAAAGCATTTATTAATCCTTTATTTTGTGTGAACAAATTCTACAACTAATTAGCAACAAACTAACATTTTCCCCTCAATAAACTCATAATTACTGCTCATTAGTAGGAAGTAAGGAAGTTGGACATAAATTATGATCTTAAGATTTTTGTGGTACTATTCCTTAATAATGCTCCAATACGCTAAAAAGCTTATTAAGATCATAATTTATGTCCAACAACTTCCTTACTTCCTACTAATGAGCAGTAATTATGAGTTTATTGAGGGGAAAATGTTAGTTAGTTGCTAATTAGTTGTAGAATTTGTTCACACAAAATAAAGGATTAATAAATGCTTTATAATCACCAATTACAGGCTATTTAACCACTAACTAGCATGCTAATTAGCACTTAGTTAATTGTTAATAGGTGAAACTTAAAATAAAGTGTTACCAAAAATATGAATATAAATAACATATAATATATTAGGTGATAGAGTTTTATTTAAAAGTAAACAAAGGGAACTACATATTGTTCTGGCTATAAGTTAAAATGTGAGTTATGGACACCAACAATAAAGTGTTAGTGAGGGCCATAGTTACTCAAAATTGCTCCAGAACCTGTGACCCTGAGAGGAAATAAGTGGAAGATGATGAATGAATGAACGTTACAAAGCATGAGTAGCTTTCTGCCATTTTCATTTTATAAAAGTAGCTCTCTGAGGAAAAAAGGTTGGAGACCCCTGCACTAAAGTAATGTTATTTTTTTGTGTGTTTTTTAAAGAGAGACCCAAACGAGGATGGACAGGATTAGGAACGAGTGCATCACAGGAACAGCTCATGTCTGGAGATAAAGTTAGCGTAGATTTTCCAGATTGAGATGGTTTGGACATGAAGGACACTACTACTACTGGCACTGAGAAAAAAAATGTTTTTATCCAATACCAAGGGTCAATAACACTGGACTACAGCAAAATGCTTCTGGAACAAAAGTAGTGAAATTTTTCTTGGATTAGGTCACTAATAAAGAAAAAGTAAGTGAGAAGTGCAGATTGGTTTCCAAGAAACAGTATTGGGTCAAAATAGGAAATTTATGCAAAATAAGGCAAAAACTGTAGTTTATCAGAAGGTACAGTGTCTACAAGCAACCAGTTCTATCTGAAAGCTGCACATTCAATACATTCATTTTAATATGGATAGAGTTTTGACATAAAATGTTTTGTTTTTATTTGCAGAAATCTCTCTCCTGGAAGTGGACAAAATGCATGCATGGAGAGAAATTAAATATTTTCAAAATATAAATATTATTTTTCAGCAAAAATGCCTAAATCTATTGTATAAACAGATGTGATTTTGATGTGAAACAATATCATTAAATATCTTGAATACATAGCTAACAGCACAGTTATCAGTTTTCAGTTCATCAAAATAAATGAGATTTAGCCACTTTTATCTCAGAAGCAGATCGAGTCCAAACATTTGTAAACCAGTGAAGCCCCCAGTGGGACCTTTACTGTTCCTTTGCATGAATCAAATAAATAACACAGAATAAATCATACACACTACTGCTTTTAACTTAAGGACTTTATTCCAAAAATGTGTTTTTTATTGAATATTATTGAGTTTTATGATTGTAGAAGATGAATTAGCTCAGCATAGGAATCAGAAAAAGTATCACTCAGGTACTGGTATAAAAAAAAGTGGGTATATGGTACAGAGGAGGGACAGTGATGGTACAGAGGAGGGACAGTGATGGTACAGAGGAGGGACAGTGATGGGTACAGAGGAGGGACAGTGAGGGTACAGAGGAGGGACAGTGATGGTACAGAGGAGGGACAGTGAGGGTACAGAGGAGGGACAGTGATGGTACAGAGGAGGGACAGTGATGGTACAGAGGAGGGACAGTGATGGTACAGAGGAGGGACAGTGATGGGTACAGAGGAGGGACAGTGAGGTACAGAGGAGGGACAGTGAGGTACAGAGGAGGGACAGTGATGGTACAGAGGAGGGACAGTGATGGTACAGAGGAGGGACAGTGATGGTACAGAGGAGGGACAGTGATGGTACAGAGGAGGGACAGTGAGGTACAGAGGAGGGACAGTGATGGTACAGAGGAGGGACAGTGATGGTACAGAGGAGGGACAGTGATGGTACAGAGGAGGGACAGTGAGGGTACAGAGGAGGGACAGTGATGGGTACAGAGGAGGGACAGTGATGGTACAGAGGAGGGACAGTGATGGTACAGAGGATGGACAGTGATGGGTACAGAGGAGGGACAGTGATGGTACAGAGGAGGGACAGTGATGGTACAGAGGAGGGACAGTGATGGTACAGAGGAGGGACAGTGATGGGTACAGAGGAGGGACAGTGATGGTACAGAGGAGGGACAGTGATGGTACAGAGGAGGGACAGTGATGGTACAGAGGAGGGACAGTGATGGTACAGAGGAGGGACAGTGATGGTACAGAGGATGGACAGTTATGGTACAGAGGAGGGACAGTGATGGTACAGAGGAGGGACAGTGAGGGTACAGAGGAGGGACAGTGATGGTACAGAGGAGGGACAGTGATGGTACAGAGGAGGGACAGTGATGGTACAGAGGAGGGACAGTGATGGTACAGAGGAGGGACAGTGAGGGTACAGAGGAGGGACAGTGAGGTACAGAGGAGGGACAGTGAGGTACAGAGGAGGGACAGTGAGGTACAGAGGAGGGACAGTGATGGTACAGAGGAGGGACAGTGATGGGTACAGAGGAGGGACAGTGATGGTACAGAGGAGGGACAGTGATGGTACAGAGGATGGACAGTGATGGTACAGAGGAGGGACAGTGATGGTACAGAGGAGGGACAGTGATGGTACAGAGGAGGGACAGTGATGGTACAGAGGAGGGACAGTGATGGTACAGAGGAGGGACAGTGATGGTACAGAGGAGGGACAGTGATGGTACAGAGGAGGGACAGTGATGGTACAGAGGAGGGACAGTGATGGGTACAGAGGAGGGACAGTGATGGTACAGAGGAGGGACAGTGATGGTACAGAGGATGGACAGTTATGGTACAGAGGAGGGACAGTGATGGTACAGAGGAGGGACAGTGATGGGTACAGAGGAGGGACAGTGATGGGTACAGAGGAGGGACAGTGATGGTACAGAGGAGGGACAGTGATGGTACAGAGGAGGGACAGTGATGGTACAGAGGAGGGACAGTGATGGTACAGAGGAGGGACAGTGATGGTACAGAGGAGGGACAGTGATGGTACAGAGGAGGGACAGTGATGGGTACAGAGGAGGGACAGTGATGGTACAGAGGAGGGACAGTGATGGTACAGAGGAGGGACAGTGATGGTACAGAGGATGGACAGTTATGGTACAGAGGAGGGACAGTGATGGTACAGAGGAGGGACAGTGATGGTACAGAGGAGGGACAGTGATGGGTACAGAGGAGGGACAGTGATGGTACAGAGGAGGGACAGTGATGGTACAGAGGATGGACAGTTATGGTACAGAGGAGGGACAGTGATGGTACAGAGGAGGGACAGTGATGGTACAGAGGAGGGACAGTGAGGTACAGAGGAGGGACAGTGATGGTACAGAGGAGGGACAGTGATGTAGCTCAGTCAGCTGTGGGTTATTTTTAGTCAGGGGCTCTGAGTTTGTCACTGACTTCAGTCCAGGACTAAATCCACGACCAGAGCCAGGACCAGGACTAAACCCAGGACCAGGACTAAACCCAGGACCAGGACTAAACCCAGGACCAGGACTAAACCCAGGACCAGGACCAGGACCAGGACCAGGACCAGGACCAGGACCAGGACCAGGACCAGGACCAGGAGAACCCGCTCAGGTAAGTCCCTGGTTCCTGATCTTCTCAGGCTTTCTCAGTTCAGTCTCTGAGCTTTTCACTGAAACTCCAAACCTAAACCACCTCAGAAAGTCCAAAAAGTGGGACAGGTTTTGTGATTTGCTGGGACGGACTCCAGAAATAAATGTTCTGATATAAATCTAAATTAGTTTCTTCAGTTAGGGCCTGACAGATGAGGCGCTGTTTTTATCCCAAAACACACACTCTTTGTTGGACTAAAATGAAAAATAAAAGCTCTCAGTCTGCATTTTCTAAAAACAATCCAGCAACAACAACAACACAACAAACAAATATTCAACCTGAGAGAGGACGCTTACAAAAAAATACTGATCTTTTCTTGTTCTTAACTTGTTCCTCTCTTTTATAACTCTGTCTAAACCTAAAGTGTAGGGGGTTATTTTGGGTAAAAAGGTCAGTTATGGGACAAAAAGGAAATTATTTGTTTTTGGGGACACCGTCTTCTTCTCTGTTCACTAAAAAATAAACACATTTTTCCACTGAGAGGTCAAAAAGTGGTGCTATAATTCATGAGATTAACAAAGTGAGGTCTGGACCCATTCACTGTGGATTTTCTGTTCTGTTTGTTTGTTTTTGTTTTTAAACAGTGTCTGATCTGTAACTGGCTCTGAGGTTTTGGGACGCTCGGTCACTCCCCCTCCTCCTCTGAGCCGTTTGTCCCGGAGCACTTCTCTAAAAATACCGCTCTGAACAGCTGCAGGGGCCACGGTCTGCAGCAGTGACCCCTGTGCAGTGCCGTAACTCAGTAATGTGGGGCCCCACTGCAAGATTTCACTGCAAATTTTTAATATCTACATCAGATAAAAATACTTGAATTCAGATCATCAATCTTGATCTGAGCAATTTTCACTAAATTAGATTTATTTAGTTATTAGGTAACTTAGTAGATTATTTGCTTTGTTTCAAAGTATTTTTTCCCTGTTTCACGCAAATTTTTTTTTTTACTTATTTAAAGCAAAATTATCTGTGCATGGGGTAAGATAATTTAGATTGAAATAAGTAAAAAAGTCTTTTGGTTAAATCAACATTAATAATTCAAATTCAAGTAATTTTATCTAATGTAGATTTTGATTTTTTGCAGTGTTCAGACTGGGCCCTAAAGTTATGAAGCACATTCAGTACTTTAGGTTCATGCATTAAGCTTTTTAATTTATCAAAAGTTACTGTTGAATTTACTACAAAAAAACAGGGGCTTATTCATTATTATTTGGGGACAATTCTGTGAAACTATATTCATTTTTAAAAAATATTATTATTATTACAATTTGTGTATTTATCCTAAAAAATACATGATTTTTAAAAATTTAATAGAATTTAAAATTGAATTTATTTTTAAATCTGTAACAGATTTATGTGCTGCTTCTAATTATTATGAATGTGTTAAACACAGACTTGACCATAGATGAACAAGGCCCCACTCTAATGGGCCCCTAAACCTCCAGGGCCCCAGTGCTGTAGCGCCCGAGACCGGTGTTGGTCTTTTTTTAACGTTCTCGGTCTCAGATGTGGCGGTCTCTGAGCTTGTATTTACCAAACGTTACAAGAAAATCCTGCTCTTGTTCATTTTGAAGTCATTCGTTTTCCGCTTGAGGAGAACCAGGAACAGATCTGTCTCTGTTTGTGCAGACTGTTGCATTAAAACCTGAAGGAAATGTCCTGAAGTGTCCTGCTCAGGGACACAACAACAGTCTGCACTGCAATGTAAAAAAAAAAATCAGTAAATTTTACGGTAAAAAACTGGCAGCTGTGGTTGCCAGAATTCTACCGTAAAATTACAAGAGGCCTGTGATTAATTTTACAGTATAATTTTATCACAAATGTTTTTACAGTTTTTGATTTGAGTTTTTATTATTATTTACTGTAAAATGTAAAGTTATTATCTTTCAAAACATAGATTAACTGTATATTTTAAAGTTTGTGACTTATGATTTAATCAACATTTACTGTAGAATTTAAAGTTATTATCTTTTAAAAAGGTGTTAAACTGTAATAAACACAGGACTCAATTATTTTAACAGTGCTATACTGTATACATTACAAAAAATAAAACCAAAAAAAAGTACAATTTTGCCTTATTTTTAATATTACAGTTAATTACCGTAACCAAAACAGTACTTTACCGATATATCAATTATGGTCTTTTACTGTGGAGATTTTACAGATTCTTACCATGAAATATTTTTTACAGTGTGGGTCAGAGCAGGAATTGAACCACCGACCCTCCCTGCTTAACCTCGCTCCCAAAACTATAATTAGTGACATCTGGAGCTCATGCTAATACCTAATAAATAAAATAAAAAAAACAGTATATTGTGTGTAGCTGGTGATGCTGTTTGTTATTTAGCGAGGTCTGTGATCTACAGCAGCTGTCTGTTTACATTTTACTGCTGATGTTTCTGTCTTTGTTGCAGAATTGTGAATAAACAGCAGTTAGTTACAAAAATAAAGAGATGGAGCCCGATGTAACAGAGCCGGAGAACGTCTGGGTAAAATCTGAGTGTGGTCCATCTGCGTCACTCATTCATCTCCATCCATCAGTAATAATAATAATAATAATAATAATAATAATAATAATAATAATAATACACTGGTCTACAAATGTTTGGACTTGATCTGAGATAAAAGTGGCTAAATCTAATTTATTTTGATAAGATGAACTGAAAACTGATAACTGTGCTGTTAGCTATGTATTCAAGATATTTAATGATATTGTTTCACATCAAAATCACATCTGTTTATACAATAGATTTTGGCATTTTTGCTTAAAAATAGTTTATATTCATTCATTTTCTACCGCTTATTCCCGTTAAAGGTCATAGGTGACTGGAGCCTATCCCAGTAACTTTGGGCCGTAGGCGGGGTGCAGCCTGGACAGGGGCCAGCTTGTCCCAGGGCTGACACAGAGACGAACACAGACAACCATTCACTCAGTAGGGGACATTTAGAGTCACCAATTCACCAACACATGCATGTGTTTGGACGGTGGGAGGAAGCCGGAGAGAACCCACGGTAACACGGGGAGGACCTGCAGACTCCACCCAGAGAGATCGTGTGATGGTGTTGGCCCGGGGCTCGAACCCACAACCTCCTTGCTGGGAGGTCAAATATCTACATTTACATCATTTAGGTCAAATATCTACATTTACATCATTTAGGTCAAATATCTACATTTACATCATTTAGGTCAAATATCTACATTTACATCATTTAGGTCAAATATCTACATTTACATCATTTAGGTCAAATATCTACATTTACATCATTTAGGTCAAATATCTACATTTACATCATTTAGGTCAAATATCTACATTTACATAAGAATCTGGAGTCGCCCCTTTCTGGAAGAGCGCTGACTGGTCATTGTCAGGGTCAGATGTAAATCCAAAAAGAATAAAAGATCATGTTTGGATGAGCTCGGGGGCTTTTGTGGGGCTGGAAATGAGCTCCATTTGTTGTGTCAAGGAATTAACTTTTCTGCTCTGGACTCTCTCTCATCTGCTTCTTGTTTTTGGATATATTATGTATTTTTTTATTCTACAGAAACACCTGAGTTCATCATTTTAACTGACGTGAGAGTGAACAAGGAAAGACTTGATCGTCATACTCAATTCAATTACAGTTTAAAAACATTTGGTAAACAACTTTATCTCTCAGTGTCAGCCCTGAGACTCACTGGCCCCTGTCCAGGATGTTCCCCGCCTAAGGCCCAAACTTACTGGGGTAGGCTCGAGTACCCACAGTCCCCAACAGGAATAAGTGGAAGATCCATGATGACTGCATGCAGTGTAACAAACATTTGTGTGTTTTTACAGCAATTACATGAAGCTTTTTTAAACATTAATTCATTATTAATAATAGAAATTAAGAAAATATTTTCAAAATCGCTAAATAAATTGTGCCTCACCTGGTCGGTTTTATAGATGTTTGTAAAGTCAAATAAAACTAAAGTCACACTCACCTGTTCAGACGAGCTCAGATCAAAATGGAGTCTGTCTGAATACTTTCACGTTCTACCTGCGTCAGGTGATGTGACGTTCTGTGTCGAGGCTTCGAAGCGTGTGCCGAGCAGGGGAGGGGGCGTGTCCGCGAGGCGCGTATCGAGGCTTGCTTCATTTAGGGGAGGAGCTGAAAATGATGACGTCTGAAGCCTCGCTGCCCCGCTGTACCACGTGACTGATTCAGAAAGCGGTTCGGATTTTGCCGCAGGTTTTGACAGTGATATAAACCCCTCAGGCTCCATTCCAAATGTGGCTGTTTGATGGAGAGTTGCGGTCAGTGAGAGTTTGTTGACAGTTTGTGTAGAGTTAGAGATAGTTTGGAGATTTAGGAGAGTCCCCTAAACCATAATCACTGGCCATACCTCAACATTACCCCAACCCCAACCACCCTCACCTCACTGTAAATGATCATTTCCATTTTCATCATTTCCAAATAATCATTTTCCATACTGCCAGTGTATATATATATATATATATATATATATATATATATATATATATATATATATATATATATATATATATATATATATATATATATATATATATATATACACACACACACAAAGTATACTGCCATCACTACAATATACATGTTTTGTATACTTCTTTATTTTGCAGACAGTTTTATTCACAGGCTTTCTGTAAAATGCCACACACTTCAAATTCATGCCAGCTGATATTTTTGCGTCCAGTAGATGTCCTACCAGAGCAAATGAAGCTTCAAGAAGCTTTGCGCTGGAGTGAACCAATTGGATGAAAGGCTTCAGTGCTTCATGAAGCTTCATCTGCCCATCACTACCTGCGTCAGGTGAGAGCAGCCCCGCCCCTCTGCAGTTACTGGAAGTCATGTGATCATCTGTTAAGTTGTCTGACAACATTCCCGCCTCCACAGTGAATCATTCAGATTTGTACTGAGGCTGCATGTCCTTCCTGCTGCAGCCCTCTGCATTTACCCAGGCTTTTTACACTTCACCCACAGGAGCAGCAACATCTGTTTTTATAGCTCTAACATGACTTAATGAACTTTACCATCACCAGTTACAGCTTGACTTAAGTTCACAGACTGCATTAGGAACAACACGAGTGACTGATAGTAGCAGTAACAATATTTATTTTGAACATTGTTACAGAACTCTTAGTAACCCTTTCACACACTTTATGATTATTATTGTTATTATTATTATTATTATTCAGATTCAGGTTTAGTCCAGAATGCTTTGCGAGTTTGGGAGGAGAACAAACAAAACACAGACAGACAACCATTCACTCTCACATTCATTCACTAGGGGACATTTAGAGTCACACATGAATGTGTTTGGACGGTGAGAGGAAGCCGGAGAGAACCCAGGGTAACACGGGGAGGACCTGCAGACTCCACCCAGAGAGGTCATGTGATGGTTTGTTGGTCGGCTCAAACCCTCGACCTCCTTCCTGGGAGGCGAGGACGCTAACCACTCTGCCACCATGCACCCTATTTATATTTTGAAAATATGTAATTTCTCTTCATGCATGCATTTTGTCCACTTCTAAGAGAGAGATTTCTGCAAATAAAAACAAAATATTTTATGTCAAAACTCTAGACATATTCAACGCAGCATTTTGCTGTAGACCAGTGTATTAATAATAACTAATAATAATAATAACAATAATAATAATAACAATAATAATAATAATAACAATAATAATAATAATAATAATAATAATAATAATAATAATAATAATAATGAAGAGTATGTTTGTATCATAAACATACTGTTCCCTCCCTGTGTTGAACATAGACTGTATCTCACGTCTATGGCGTTTCCTGAGTGGTTTTAGCTCAGCTGTTTGTTTAACTCTCTGTAAACAAGGTCAGAGGTCATCAGGAAAATAAAAACTAACGCCTGTACCTCCCATTTCTGCAGAACTGTGATCATCTCTGACACTTTTATCAACAGTGGTCACATTTTCTGTTTCTTGTTGATAGTGCGCGTGGATCCGCCCAGCGACCGCGGCGCAGATCCTGCGCGGCTCCGCTCCTGCCGCGCTGTGCCATGCGCTCCGGAGACACGCAGCAAGTCTCTGCTCGCAGGTGTTGCGCCACAAAGTTCCCCCCGCCAGGGATTTTAAGGCTGATTTCTCCTGACTTTCTCTGGATAATGATCAAATACCAATTGTTACGTCTTGAATCTATTTAAAAAAACGCGAAAATGTACGCATTCTGCTCTTTTCTAGTGGTTAAGTAGAGAATATCTGCTAAAAACTGCGCATGATGACAGCATCAAACCAATTATTTCAGTCAGCGACCAAAACACTGTCAGGAAATGCAGGTTACACGTGTTTTTGTCAAATTGAACGTTGTTATAACTGATGCCACAAGTGCAAGGGTCACCGTGAGATCCAAACGAGACCAGCGCCTGAGCCCCCTGCAGGGCATCAGGAGCAACTGCGGAGGCTGCACGGCTCAGTGCATGATGGGAAAACGCTCACCTGTCAGCGGTGAACGGACAGTGGAGTGGATCTGAGTTCAGTGCTGATCAGAAACGTAACGCACGACACTTCACTGCCCTCCTCTCCCTCGCCTCTTTTTAAAAAAAATCCAGACTAAAGTTCCAGTTGTGACCTGGATAAACTTTGTGCCCCGCTGCTCAGTGTGAAGTAGAATATTATTAAAAAGATTGTGCACAATATCTGCTGTTATAGAAGGCTGTTTAACTTTTAAAATGTGTAAATTTCGACATAAAAGCTAAGAATCACTGCTGAATGTGCGTCATGTTGTGCTCCAAAAGAGCGCCTCATTTACGCACAGACTGTGGTTAAGCACAGGACAGAAAAGTTCTTACAAATCACTTTAATGCATTTATTTTCAAAATCACATCTAACTCACGCGAGAAGTGGACTTCGGGCGTGATCTGAGCCACAAACTGTCCCACTTCAGTACAGGAGGATTTCCCCTCCTCCTGCGCTCTCGTTCACAATCCAGGCGAGGCGCAGTTCATCTGGAACGAGCCGAGTACAGTCCATGTGACGTTCAGGGACATTCGTCAAAGTCGCGACTTGTACTTGGAAACAAGGCGGCTGCATGTACAGTGGGTACACAGATATTCTCTACTTAATCACTAGAAAAGAGCAGAAAGCAACTCGTACATTTTCGCGCTTTTTTAAATGGATTCAAGACGTAACGAAGCTAACAATAAAATAATCTACTCGTTAAGCCGCGGGGGAAACTACCTACGGTCGTATTTGATCATATTATCCAGAGAAAGTCAGGAGAAATCAGCCTTAAATCCCTTCGCATGGAAGGAGGCGGCGGAACGGTTCGGGAAAGTTTGTGCGATAAAAGTCACGATTAAAGACCAAAACAACATTTTATTCAGAGCCAGAAGGACGAAAAACAACTGTTTAACATGAGATCGCTTTGGAGTTCACTTCACGGGTTTTTTCCTTTTAAAAGTAAGCTGGGCACGAAAAAGCTGTGAGTGCAGTAAATCTTTAATTGTTTAAGTAAATGGCCCACAAAGGATGAATATCTAAAAAGATAATAAGAGAGAATGAATAAATATAAATATTATTGTTAAAAATGTTCGTACAGAGTGATATTACTTTGAAAACCAGATGTTGAGCACGCAGTTTCCGGTCCGCAGTTCCAACAGGCGCGTTCCAGATGAACTGAGCCTCGCCTGGATTGTGAACGAGAGCGCGCGGCCGCAGCAGGAGGAGGGGAAATCCTCCTGTACTGAAGTGGGACAGTTTGTGGCTCAGATCACGCCCGAAGTCCACTTCTCGCGTGAGTTGGATGTGATTTTGAAAATAAATGCATTAAAGTGATTTGTTAGAACTTTTCCGTCTATGGCTTGACCACAGTCTGTATTAATGAGCTCACAACATGAGGCACATTCAGCTGTGGTTCTCAGTTTTTATGTCTAAGTTTACACATTATTAATGTTAAACAGCCTTCTATAACAGCAGATATTGTGCACAATCTTTTTAATAATATTCTACTTCACACTGAGCAGCGGGGCACAAAGTTTATCCAGGTCACAACTGGAACTTTAGTCTGGATTTTTAAAAAAAAGAGGCGAGGGAGAGGAGAGCAGTGAAGTGTCGTGCGTTACGTTTCTGATCAGCACTGAACTCAGATCCACTCCACTGTCCGTTCACCGCTGACAGGTGAGCGTTTTCCCATCATGCACTGAGCCGTGCAGCCTCCGCAGTTGCTCCTGATGCCCTGCAGGGGGCTCAGGCGCTGGTCTCGTTTGGACCTCACGAGCTTTCGGTGACCGCCGCACTCGGGACGTCAGAGCAAGTCAGACACAAATCTAACGTGAGCACTGCGCACAGAGCGACGCTGAGGGAAACTGCGCAGGTGCGGCTCATCTGGGACAGAGCCGCTCCTCTGCGGCTCAGGGCGGGGCTCTGTTGGACCCGCGCCGGTGTTCTGGGAAATTCAGTTCCCCCGTGTTTCCCCTGCTGAGCGCCAGGACTTTCTCTCATTTAAAGGTCTTTTTACGAACTCACTGAATTAAACACACACTGTATGCATCACAGTCTAATATATCTTAGCAGTTTGTGTATTTTGAATGTAATTTAAAATAGTTTAATTTGCTGATTATTGACATTCTGCGTAACTACTGTAAACTGTAAATAACCTATTTTAAAGCATTTGCACCTGCCCTGTCTGACAATGACTGCTCTGATACTGTGTATTTAAATTATTTATGAAAAAATATTTGTTACTATATTGTAGACCTTGTTTTGCAGAGATTTTTCATGCATTCAGACATTTTTTACTTCTATTATACAGTCTGCATGTGTATCAAAGGTACAAATAAAGTAAATAGAGGTATTTTATGATTATTTCTATCAGGATTGTGTTGCAAGTGACCTGTAACCTGTAACCTGTGACCTGTAACCTGTGACCTGTAACCTGTGACCTGTAACCGCTGACCTGTGACCTGTAACCTGTGACCTGTAACCTCTGACCTGTAACCTGTGACCTGTAACCTGTGACCTGTAAGCTGTGACCTGTAACCTCTGACCTGTAACCTGTGACCTGTAACCTCTGACCTGTGACCTGTAACCTGTGACCTGTAACCTCTGACCTGTGACCTGTAACCTGTGACCTGTAACCTCTGACCTGTAACCTCTGACCTGTGACCTGTAACCTGTGACCTATAACCTGTGACCTGTAACCTCTGACCTGTGACCTGTGACCTGTAACCTCTGACCTGTGACCTGTAACCTGTGACCTGTAACCTCTGACCTGTGACCTGTAACCTGTGACCTGTAACCTGTGACCTGTAACTTGTGACCTGTAACCTGTGACCTGTAACCTCTGACCTGTGACCTGTAACCTGTGACTTGTGACCTGTAACCTCTGACCTGTGACCTGTAACCTGTGACCTGTAACCTGTGACCTGTAAGCTGTGACCTGTGACCTGTAAGCTGTGACCTGTAACCTGTGACCTGTAACCTGTGACCTGTAAGCTGTGACCTGTAAGCTGTGACCTGTAACCTCTGACCTGTAACCTGTGACCTGTAACCTCTGACCTGTGACCTGTAACCTGTGACCTGTAACCTCTGACCTGTGACCTGTAACCTGTGACCTGTAACCTGTGACCTGTAAGCTGTGACCTGTGACCTGTAACCTGTGACCTGTAACCTGTGACCTGTAAGCTGTGACCTGTGACCTGTAACCTGTGACCTGTAAGCTGTGACCTGTGACCTGTGACCTGTAACCTGTAACCTGTGACCTGTAACCTGTGACCTGTAACCTGTAACCTGTGACCTGTAAGCTGTGACCTGTGACCTGTAACCTGTGACCTGTAACCTGTGACCTGTAACCTGTGACCTGTAAGCTGTGACCTGTAACCTCTGACCTGTAACCTGTGACCTGTAACCTGTGACCATCCATCCATCCATCTTCTTCCGCTTATCTGGGACCGGGTCGCGGAGGCAGCAGTCTAAGCAAAGATGCCCAGACTTCCCTATCCACAGACACTTCCTCCAGCTCTACCGGGGGGACCCCAAGGCGTTCCCAGGCCAGCCGAGAGACATAGTCCCTCCAGCGTGTCCTAGGTCTTCCCCGGGGCCTCCGCCCGGTGGGACATGCCCGGAACACCTCCCCAGGGAGGCGACCAGGAGGCATCCGGAACAGATGCCCGAGCCACCTCAACTGACTCCTCTCGATGTGGAGGAGCAGCGGCTCTACTCCGAGCTCCTCCCGTGTGACAGAGCTTCTCACCCTATCTCTAAGGGAGCGCCCAGCCACCCTGCGGAGGAAACTCATTTCGGCCGCTTGTATCCGGGATCTTGTCCTTTCGGTCATGACCCAAAGCTCATGACCATAGGTGAGAGTAGGAACGTAGATCGACCGGTAAATCGAGAGCTTTGCCTTTTGGCTCAGCTCCTTCTTTACCACAACAGACCGATACAACGACCGCATTACTGCAGACGCTGCACCGATCCGTCTGTCGATCTCACGCTCCATCCTTCCCTCACTCGTGAACAAGACCCCAAGATACTTGAACTCCTCCACTTGAGGCAGGAACTCTCCCCCAACCTGGAGAGGGCAAGCCACCCTTTTCCGGTCGAGAACCATGGCCTCGGACTTGGAGGTGCTGATTCTCATCCCAGCCGCTTCACACTCGGCCGCAAACCGCCCCAGTGCACACTGAAGGTCCTGGTTTGATGAAGCCAACAGGACAACATCATCCGCAAAAAGCAGAGATGAAATCCTGTGGTTCCCAAACCAGACTCCCTCCGGCCCCTGGCTGCGCCTAGAAATTCTGTCCATAAAAATAATGAACAGAACCGGTGACAAAGGGCAGCCCTGCCGGAGTCCAACATGCACTGGGAACAGGTCTGACTTACAACCGGCAATGCGGACCAAGCTCCTGCTCCGGTCATACAGGGACCGGACAGCCCTTAGCAAAGGGCCCCGGACCCCATACTCCCAGAGTACCCCCCACAGGACGCTACGAGGGACACGGTCGAACGCCTTCTCCAAATCCACAAAACACATGTGGACTGGATGGGCGAACTCCCATGAACCCTCGAGCACCCGATAGAGGGTGTAGAGCTGGTCCACTGTTCCACGGCCAGGACGAAAACCGCATTGTTCCTCCTGAATCCGAGGTTCGACCATCGGCCGAATTCTCCTCTCCAGTACCCTGGAATAGACTTTCCCGGGGAGGCTGAGGAGTGTGATCCCCCTGTAGTTGGAACACACCCTCCGGTCCCCCTTCTTAAAAAGAGGGACCACCACCCCGGTCTGCCAGTCCAGAGGCACTGTCCCCAACCGCCACGCGATGTTGCAGAGACGTGTCAGCCACGACAGCCCCACAACATCCAGGGACTTGAGGTACTCAGGACGGATCTCATCCACCCCCGGAGCCTTGCCACTGAGGAGCTTTCCAACCACCTCAGTGACTTCAGCTTGAGTGATGGACAAGTCCACCTCTGAGTCCCCAGCCTCTGCTTCCTCAATGGAAGGCGTGTCGGTGGGATTGAGGAGATCCTCAAAGTATTCCTTCCACCGCCCGACAACATCCCCAGTCGAGGTCAACAGCTCCCCACCTCCACTGTAAACAGTGTTGGTGAAGCACTGCTTCCCCCTCCTGAGGCGGCGGACGGTTTGCCAGAATCTCTTTGAGGCCAACCGATAGTCCTCCTCCATGGCCTCCCCGAACTTTTCCCAGACCCGAGTTTTTGCCTCCACAACCGCCTGGGCTGCAGCACGCTTGGCCTGCCGGTACCCATCAGCTGCTTCAGGAGTCCCACAAGCCAACCAAGCTCGATAGGACTCCTTCTTCAGCCTGACAACATCCCTTACTTCCGGTGTCCACCACCGGGTTCGGGGATTGCCGCCACGACAGGCACCAGAGACCTTGCGACCACAGCTCCGAACGGCCGCATTGACAATAGAGGTGGAGAACATGGTCCACTCGGACTCCATGTCTCCAACCTCCCTCGGGATCTGGTCAAAGCTCTCCCGGAGGTGGGAGTTGAAGACCCCTCTGACAGAGGGCTCAGCCAGACGTTCCCAACAGACCCTCACAATACGTTTGGGTCTGCCGAGTCTGTCCGGCCTCCTTCCCTGCCAGCGGATCCAACTCACCACCAGGTGGTGATCGGTTGACAGCTCAGCCCCTCTCTTCACCCGAGTGTCCAAAACACACGGCCGAAGGTCAGATGACACGACTACAAAGTCGATCATCGACCTTCGGCCTAGGGTGTCCTGGTGCCACGTGCACTTATGGACACCCCTGTGCTCGAACATGGTGTTCGTTATGGACAAACTGTGACTAGCACAGAAGTCCAATAACAAAACACCATTCGGGTTCAGATCGGGGAGGCCGTTCTTCCCAATCACACCCCTCCAGGTATCACTGTCGTCGCCCACGTGGGTGTTGAAGTCTCCCAGCAAAACAATGGGGTCCCCAGTCGGTGCACCTTCCAGTACACCTCCCAGGCACCCCAAGAAGGCCGGGTACTCTGTACTGCTATTTGGCCCGTAGGCACAAACAACAATAAGAGACCTGTCCCCAACCCGAAGGCGTAGGGACGCGACCCTCTCGTTTACTGGGGTAAACTCCAACACATGGCGGCTGAGCTGGGGGGCTATGAGCCCACACCGGCCCGCCGCCTCTCACCGCGGGCAACGCCAGAGTGGTGGAGAGTCCAACCTCTCTCGAGGAGCTGGGTTTCAGAGCCCAAGCTGTGCGTGGAGGTGAGCCCGACTATATCTAGCCGGTATCTCTCAACCTCCCGCACAAGCTCAGGCTCCTTCCCCCCCAGTGAGGTGACATTCCATGTCCCTACAGCTAGAAGCTGTGTCCGGGGACCGGGTCGTCGAGGCACCCGCCTTCGACTGCTGCCCGATCCACACAGCACCGGTCCCCTACGATTTCCTCTGCGGGTGGTGAGCCCACAGGAGGTCGGGCCCACATCGCTCTTTCGGGTTGTACCCGGCCGGGCCCCATGGGCAAAGGCCCGGCCACCAGGCGCTCGCATTCGAGCCCCAACCCCAGGCCTGGCTCCAGGGTGGGGCCCCGGCTGCGCCATACCGGGCGACGTCACGGTCCTCGATATAATTCTATTCAATAACCTGTGACCTGTAACCTGTAACCTGTGACCTGTAAGCTGTGACCTGTGACCTGTGACCTGTAACCTGTGACCTGTAACCTGTAACCTGTAACCTGTAAGCTGTGACCTGTGACCTGTGACCTGTAACCTGTGACCTGTAACCTGTGACCTGTGACCTGTAACCTGTGACCTGTAACCTGTGACCTGTAACCTCTGACCTGTGACCTGTAACCTGTGACCTGTAACCTGTAACCTGTGACCTGGAACCTCTGACCTGTGACCTGTAACCTGTAACCTGTGACCTGTAACCTGTGACCTGTAACCTGTGACCTGTAACCTGTAACCTGTGACCTGTGACCTGTAACCTCTGACCTGTGACCTGTAACCTGTAACCTGTAACCTGTGACCTGTGGCCTGTGACCTGTAAGCTGTGACCTGTGACCTGTAACCTGTGACCTGTAACCTGTGACCTGTAACCTGTAACCTGTGACCTGTAACCTGTGACCTGTAACCTCTGACCTGTGACCTGTAACCTGTGACCTGTGACCTGTAACCTCTGACCTGTGACCTGTAACCTGTAACCTGTGACCTGTGGCCTGTGACCTGTAAGCTGTGACCTGTGACCTGTGACCTGTAACCTGTGACCTGTAACCTGTGACCTGTAACCTGTGACCTGTAACCTGTAACCTGTGACCTCTGACCTCTGACCTCTGACCTGTGGTGCTGTCCAGGTCGTAGCTCCGAGGATGGAGTGGCTGTGGAGCCCCACGGTTCTGCTGGTGCCCTGTGTGGTGGTGCTCACCGCGGGCTTCTTCTACCTCTACGGCCTGGTCCTGAGCCTTTTGTCCAAAACCTCAGTGAGGAACAAAGTGGTGCTGCTGACGGACGCGCTGTCGGGGGTCGGCAAAGGTCAGCGACCCAAACACCGCCGTTCTACTAAAATAATGAAGGAGTTATGTGGCATTATTTATAAAGAGACCAGACACTGAGGCTCACCACTCCTGAACATGATTTCATTCAAGTGCTCAACAAGGACGGTCAAATCATTTCTATTCAAACAAAGGAACATTCAGCTTTAGAAAAATGTCTTTACTTATTCTGCTGTAACTGCTCCTGTCTTTTCAGTGGTGGCATGTAACAAAGTAAAAGTATTTAGTTACTTAAGTACAATTTTCATGTAGCTGTACTTTACTTAACTCCTTGTAAATTTTATACTTATACTTACCAGAGGAAGTATCTGTAATTTTTTGAATTGGTTTGAAGTACAAAGTATTTTAAGTTTGGGTTAAAATCATTGTTTGTGTTTTTGTCCTTTTACCCTCACCGTAAACACACAGTACTTAAATATAACAGATGCAGTAAAGTACTACACACAGTACTTAAATATAACAGATGCAGTAAAGTACTACACACAGTACTTAAATATAACAGATGCAGTAAAGTACTACACACAGTACTTCAATATAACAGATGCAGTAAAGTAGTACTGCTTTAGAAACATCAGAATAATAAAGAGCTCAGAGCTCAGCGACAGATTCAGTTTCTTCTCCTGCAGCAGTTTGTTCATTTCATCTGGAATCAGCAAAATCCCTCACATTTAACTCATTCATGAGAGAAATACTTTTACTTTTTTTACTCACAAGTACATTTAAAAGTGAGTACTTTTAAATTTTACTTAAGTAGAAATTTTCATGTGATACTTTTACTCATGTAAATGTTTGCTCCTTTATCTGTACTTTTACTTAAGTGAAGAAATTGAGTACTTCTTCCAACATTGTTCAGCTGTTCCTGTCTTTGTCCATTCAGCAGATACAGACACATTACTCTTAGTGATTCTTTTATTTAGGATTTAAAATATATGGGCATTTTAGAAAATCCTTTAAAAATCCTTGTTGAGCTGCTGAGTCAAGTTTTTTTCATGATGGTTGTTTCCACCCTGGCTCCTAAAGTAGCATCAGTGAGCTCCAGCCACTCTTCTAAATGCTCACAAAATAACAAGTGTTAGATACCAGCTGTTGTTCATGGTATTGTGTATTATTTTCTGTATCCCAGTGTTTAACCATGGTATTGTCTGTGTGCAGAGTGTGCCAGTGTGTTCCACCGAGGAGGAGCCAGGCTGATCCTGTGTGGAAAGGACTGGGACAAACTGGAGGAACTGTCCGAGGACCTGAGCAGCGCCTCGGACCCCACTGTGGTGAGGATCTGGGTTTCAGCCACTATTTACCATGATGATCTTACGACATCATCTAGGCTTTAGGGTTAAGGATTTAAATAAAAAAGTCAAGCGGGAACAGGCCGGAGGAACTCTCGTAGAGTAAACCCGCCTGGTGTCCTCCTCGCAGACGTTCCCGCTGAAGCTGGTGCTGCTGGACTTCGCAGACATGGACAGTCTCCCGGAGGCGGTGGAGGAGATCCTGGAGTGTTACGGATGTCTGGACGTCCTGATCGTGAACAGCAGTGTGAAGGTCAAGGCCCCCGCTCACAGCGTGTCCCTGGAGGTGGAAAAGCTGCTCATGGACAACAACTACTTCGGCCCCGTGACTCTGGCTAAAGGTGTGTAGAGACATCCTTTCAGCTGTTACTGTCCCTGTCCTTTCAGCTGTTCCTGTCCTTTCAGCTGTTACTGTCCCTGTCCTTTCAGCTGTTATTGTCCTTTCAGCTGTTACTGTCCTTTCAGCTGTTACTGTCCCTGTCCTTTCAGCTGTTCCTGTCCTTTCAGCTGTTACTGTCCTTTCATCTGTTACTGTCCTTTCAGTTGTTACTGTCCTTTCAGTTGTTACTGTGATTTCAGCTGTTACTGTCCTTTCAGCTGTTCCCGTCCCTGTCATTTCAGCTGTTACTGTCCTTTCATCTGTTCCTGTCCTTTCAGCTGTTACTGTTCCTGTCCTTTCAGCTGTTCCTGTCCTTTCAGCTGTCCCTGTTCCTGTCCTTTCAGCTGTCCCTGTCCTTTCAGCTGTCCCTGTCCTTTCAGTTGTCCCTGTCCTTTCAGCTGTTACTATCCTTTCAGCTGTTACTGTCCTTTCAGCTGTTCCTGTCCTTTCAGCTGTTACTGTTCCTGTCCTTTCAGCTGTTCCTGTCCTTTCAGCTGTCCCTGTTCCTGTCCTTTCAGCTGTCCCTGTCCTTTCAGCTGTCCCTGTCCTTTCAGTTGTCCCTGTCCTTTCAGCTGTTACTATCCTTTCAGCTGTTACTGTCATTTCAGCAGTCCCTGTCCTTTCAGTTGTTCCTGCCTTTCAGCTGTCCCTGTCCTTTCAGCTGTTACTGTCCTTTCAGCTGTTACTGTCCTTTCAGCTGTTACTGTCCTTTCAGGTGTCCCTATCCTTTCAGCTGTCCCTGTCCCTGTCCTTTCAGCTGTTCCCGTCCCTGTCCTTTCAGTTTTACTGTCCTTTCAGCTGTCACTGTCCTTTCAGCTGTTACTGTCCTTTCAGCTGTTAGTGTCCTTTCAGCTGTTCCTGTCCTTTCAGCTGTTTCTGTCCCTGTTCTTTCAGCTGTCCCTGTCCTTTCAGCTGTTACTGTCCCTGTCCTTTCAGCTGTCCCTGTCCCTGTTCTTTCAGCTGTTACTGTCCTTTCAGCTGTTACTGTCCCTGTCCTTTCAGCTGTCACTGTCCTTTCAGCTGTTCCTGTCCTTTCAGCTGTTACTGTCCCTGTCCTTTCAGCTGTCACTGTCCTTTCAGCTGTTCCTGTCCTTTCAGCTGTTACTGTCCCTGTCCTTTCAGCTGTCCCTGTCCCTGTTCTTTCAGCTGTTACTGTCCTTTCAGCTGTTACTGTCCTTTCAGCTGTTACTGTCCTTTCAGCTGTCCCTGTCCTTTCAGCTGTTACTGTCCTTTCAGCTGTTACTGTCCCTGTTCTTTCAGCTGTTACTGTCCTTTCAGCTGTTACTGTCCCTGTCCTTTCAGCTGTTACTGTCCTTTCAGCTGTCCCTGTCCTTTCAGCTGTTACTGTCCCTGTCCTTTCAGCTGTTTCTGTCCCTGTTCTTTCAGCTGTTCCTGTTCTTTCAGCTGTTTCTGTCCTTTCAGCTGTTACTGTCCCTGTCCTTTCAGTTTCACTGTCCTTTCAGCTGTCCCTGTCCTTTCAGCTGTTACTGTCCTTTCAGCTGTTCCTGTCCTTTCAGCTGTTACTGTCCCTGTCCTTTCAGCTGTTCCTGTCTTTTCAGCTGTCCCTGTCCTTTCAGCTGTTACTGTCATTTCAGCTGTCCCTGTCCTTTCAGCTGTCCCTGTCCTTTCAGCTGTTCCTGTCCTTTCAGCTGTTCCTGTCCTTTCAGCTGTCCCTGTCCTTTCAGCTGTTCCTGTCCTTTCAGCTGTCACTGTCCTTTCAGCTGTCACTGTCCTTTCAGCTGTCCCTTTCCTTTCAGCTGTTACTCTTCCTGTCCTTTCAGCTGTTCAGACACCTTTACTTATCTGACAGTAGACAGGTTTTAAAGTGTCATTAGTTTGCCTGCCTATCTGTAATAACTATTACTGCTTTAATAACTCTGTACTAACTCTGTAATAACTGTAATAACTCTGTAATAACTCTGTAATAACTCTGTAATAACTATTACTGCTTTAATAACGCTGTACTAACTCTGTAATAACTGTAATAACTCTGTATTAACTCTGTAATAACTGTAATAACTCTGTAATAACTCTGTAATAACTGTAATAACTCTGTATTAACTCTGTAATAACTGTAATAACTCTGTAATAACTCTGTAATAACTCTGTAATAACTGTAATAACTCTGTAATAACTGTAATAACTCTGTAATAACTCTGTAATAACTCTGTAATAACTGTAATAACTCTGTAATAACTGTAAAAACTCTGTAATAACTCTGTATTACCTCTGTATTACCTCATGTGTTTCTGCTCTTCTTGCAGCTGTTCTCCCATCCATGATCTCCCGTCGAACTGGACACATTCTGCTCATCAACAGCATTCAGGCCAAACTCCCGGTGCCCTTCCGCTCCACCTGTGAGTGTTCTGTCGTCAGAGGGAAGTCGCTGGACCCTGCTCAAAACCAATCTGAACGTCGCTGAGTGTCGTCATACTACATTTGCATAATTTTACTATTACTAAATTATAACTGTCCCCTGTCCACAAACTGTTTAAATAGAAATAATTCTCAGTCTGTAAACTAAGGATGTACTCACATGAGGCCAACCGCGCCCAAGTCCAGAACGCTCCTAAAGCACGGTACACGTCCTGCTGCGGCTGCTCCTCGTGCATTTATTACGAGCGTAACGTGTCTCACCAACGCGACTCAAAACAGACTCAAAACTGAGCAGACGCTTCGCGCTGGGGGCTAACATTTTCTACTGCACCAGTTTTAAAAGTGTCTTGTAAACAAACGGCGCATTGTGATGATGCAGCGGCCTGTCACCCTCTGAGCTCATGACGTAACCGGGCGAGGCACAGATCGTTCGTGCAGGTGTGAGTGCGGCCAGCAGGGGGCACACCGCTCCCCAGTCGTACCTGGGCATGGCGCGGTTCAAATGGCCCTGGTGTAAGTGCGCCCTAAAAAGCAGAAATTACTGATAGAATGAAAACAGCATGAAAAGTGATTAGTCAGTTTTATAAATATCTGTAACTGAATAAGGTTAGGACGACTCAGACGGGAGGAGGTGGAGTCTGAGCTCAGCTTCTGCGACTTTTGTAAAGCGACTTTTGTAAAGCGACTTTTGTAAAGTTGTGAGTGTCACCCAGAAAGTTGCCAGATTTATGGCTTGTCAGTAGGGATGTAACGATTCTTCATAAATCGGCTACAAATCGATGCATAAGAGAGACATTTTGAATCGGTGCGGAAAAAAATGAACCGCGATGTTCCTTTAAAACAGCGCACAGGCCACCAGAGTTTAACGGTGCTAACCTGGCACATGTTTGGTGCGAGACATCATTACCTGACCATTTTACAGAAAAGAAACATTCATTTATGTAAAGTTTTAGTTTACAGAACTCGTAAAATAATTAGCCCGACGTGCTGGGAACATGAAAAGCCTGTGCTTTGGAGCGGCTCAGAAGAGCGCTCTCTCACCTCTCGCACAGACGGAGGAGCGCACACACAGCGCGCAGGGAACAACAACAACAACAACAACAACAACAACAACAACGAGCCCAGGACAGAGACATCTGCAGGTTTTATTTAGGCTGCACCTGTTTGCTGCGTTTATCGTCGTTCAGAAAGTAGCTTGCTGTTAGCAGCGAGCTAAAGGAAAGCTAAGTGGCTAACAACAGCTGAAGTTTATCTGAAGTTTCAGTGGCCCCTCCCCTGGAGCGTTTCCATGGAGATCAGAGTCTTTACTGAGGAGGAGTCTTTCCTCTCTGATATTTTTATAAAACTTGACTTTTATTAGGCCCATTATAAATCACTGAGGAGAGGATTCATGATAAACTGCTTCTCTGTGCATTGTTTGCTGCTAAAGTGTCTCTGTTTTTGAAAGATATTAGAAAGCTGTTAATAAAAGTGGCTAACAAATTATTTTATATATTTTAGTTATTTTTACGTCACTGTTTTAATATCTGTTAATAAGAAATGTGCAACAATTTAAGTTTGATAAAGAGACACAAAAAGGCTCTGTATTTTGGTCTTAATTATACTGCAACTAAATCTGCAAATAAAAATTGTAAAAAAACGCAATCATGAACATAAAATCATGAATGGAATCGTGACTTCAGTGCATCGTTACATCCCTGCTCGTCACTTTTTCAGAAAAGTCACTAAATCTAAATTGATAACTTGCCCAAGGACACGTGTGCAGGTGAAGAGTGAAGGTTTTGGACAGAAACTACGGTAACACATTGAAATCTTGAGGAATAATTGGAAAAATGTTATAAATTCTCCACAACTAAGAGAAATCAAATCAGTTAACGTTGTTTTTTTTGCAGACGCAGCGTCCAAACACGCGGTGCAGGCCTTCTTCGACTGCCTGAGGGCCGAGGTGGAGGAGTCCGGGATCACCGTGAGCACCATCAACCACACCTTCATCAGCAGCACGGCCACGGAGCAGCAGCAGCGCCCCCTGTGGTCGTGTGAGTGTCCCGCAGAGCAGCGGCGCCCCCTGTGGTCGTGTGAGTGTCCCGCAGAGCAGCGGCGCCCCCTGTGGTCGTGTGAGTACCGTACAGAACGCTTTAACGTGGCCTGCGTGTCCTCTCCAGGGCTGTACTCCAGGAGGCCTCTGGGTGTGTCTCGGGACGAGGCGGCCGCTGAGATCGTGAAGACGCTGCACAGCCGCAGGAGGGAGGTCCTGATCGCTCCGTCCCTCCCCAAAATGGCCGTCTACGCGCGCTCCTTCTTCCCAAACGTGTTCTTCGCGGTGATGGCGGCGGGAGTCCAGGACGCCGCCGCTGACGACAACGTGCACTGAAAAAAAGGACAGTGTTACAGAGCAGTGGTTCTCAAACTGTGGTAGGGGTGCCACTGGTGGTACGTGAAACTCTTCTGGTGGGACTCAGGAGTCTGATGTTGAACTGGGCTTTCAGTCCAAGTCCTGAGTTTGTTTAAATTAGAGACGGTTTTAATCCAGTTTTTGTGCTTCTGTGGGGCTTAAATATGAAGTTTCTTGGTTTAGTCCTGGTTTAGTCCTGGTTTAGTCCTGGTTTAGACCTGGTTTAGACCTGGTTTAGTCCTGGTTTAGACCTGGTTTAGACCTGGTTTAGTCCTGGTTTAGTCCTGGTTTAGACCTGGTTTAGTCCTGGTTTAGACCTGGTTTAGACCTGGTTTAGTCCTGGTTTAGTCCTGGTTTAGACCTGGTTTAGACCTGGTTTAGTCCTGGTTTAGTCCTGGTTTAGACCTGGTTTAGTCCTGGTTTAGACCTGGTTTAGACCTGGTTTAGTCCTGGTTTAGTCCTGGTTTAGTCCTGGTTTAGTCCTGGTTTAGACCTGGTGTAGGAGACATGTATAGGTTGGTGCATAGGTGCACTGTGTGTGTTTGTGTGAGTGTCTGCTTTCCCGGTGAGGCGGGGGGGTCACGTGGGCATAGGTGTGTATGGGCGGAGGTTTGAAAGGACGCGCACTTACCTGTGACAAGGAGGAGGAGAGAGGAAGAGTTGGGTAGCCGTAATTTTTGTTGACCGCTTCTACTCTGGTTTCATCAGTCAAGTATTCATATTTCCAATATGTTAGCTGTGCACTATCCTCTTCGCTGTGATAGCTGTATGTCGTTTTAATAAACCTACGGAAACGCATCCTGGATCCAGCCTCTCTGTTTGATAACAAGCCTTCCTATAGCGCGTCGCAAATTTATGTACAGGACCCAAACTCAACCTCTCAGCGGCTATTTAAAAGGATTTATTTGGAAGCCGCTACATTAGTCAACAAAAAAAGGCATTCCATGAAAAGCATCACGCCGCACGAGCGCCAAAGGACCAGGCCACAAGCCAAGCGTTAGCAGGAGAACAAAGGAGTAGCTAAGTACCACACACCACGCCATTCATTCACCTGAACACAGGTAAGCTTACCTGTTTTTTATATATCTTTCTGGATTGAGGAATCCAGTTGATGCTGATGGGCAGTGTCTGAGGACGTTGGATGGAATGGATGCGAGTTGCAATTAATTAATGCACTAGTGGCGGCGCTATTTCTCCGTGTTTGGTTTGGTGAAGCTGATGTCGGAACTTTGTGGTTTTAATGTGCGGCGTTGACGTTGTCTGGATACCACGCTGTTGAAACGTTTGTATTTTAAATGCAATGTGCACAAATTTTGGATGAGCTTTCTGACTTTGATTGCTGTGGTCCATGTGAAAACAAGTCAAAAACGAAATGAGTCCAACGAGTAATACTGCCAAATGTCCAAATATGGAAAGTGAAAAAAGGGAAGTCAAATTAACTGCAAAGGCGCTGGAAAACAAAGTTGAGAGGCTTCAGAATGAGCGCAAAACGGTCGTCAATAAAATCAAAGCGCTCATACCACAAATAAAAGCCCAAATGATATCTAAGGAAAATGCTTCACAAATCTCCACACTTTTGGACAACGTGAACACATTGTGTGAAAAGGCCACCTCTCTACACAATGAACTGCTTCCACTGCTCCCAGAGGTTGAACTGGAAAAACAAAAGTAATGGTTTTCCAGTATTATGGAATATACTGATGCATTTAAAGACCAAGTTAAAGTATGGATCCAGGAAAACTTGCACACTGTAAATGACAATACTAATGATGCTACAAGCACAGAGTTGCCTTTAGGTACAGATAATTTATGTATGCTTCTTCCCTTCACTGAACATGACCCACAGGATGATGTGCAACCTAGTGATAGTGTCTCAAATACTGGGAGCAGAAGGACACGTTCACATCATTCAGCTGCTTCCTCGCGTTCATCTGCTTGCTGGAAAGCTGAAGCTGACCTAGCAGCTTTAGCAGCTAGACAGAGATTGCTGCAAGAAAGACATGCACTGGAGGAGGAAGAAGAGAGACTACGTAAAAGAAAGGAACTATTTCAATTGGACAGTGAAATAGCTGAACAAATGGCCAAACTCAGTGTAATAAAAAGCAAAAGCAGCATTAGTAGTAAAAAATCAAGGGTCTCTGATGGGATGAATTCATATCTGGAAAAGAAAGCTTCAAAACAACAGCAACAGCTTAATGTCAAAGCCACAGAATTCATTCCCTCACCCCCTGTCAAACCCAAGGAACATACATATGCTAGTACAAAATCAACAACACGCCTTAAAGTCACTAGCTCATCTGCACCAGATGTGTCACAGCCTCCTGTACCTTTTGAGCCTCAACATTATTCATTATCTCTTCAAAACCCAGAGACCACTCTGACACAGCATGGCAATGTGTTTTGTGAAAATGTTGGATTAATAAAGGATAATGGTGTTCTGGATATAATGAAAAGGCAGAATGAAATTACATCACTTCTCATACAACAGCAATGCTTGTCTGCTCTCCCAAAAAGGGAAATTCCAATATTTGATGGTAACCCTCTGAAGTATCATACCTTTATGAGAGCCTTTGAAAATGGGGTCGAGTGTAACACAAATAATAACTGTGATCGATTATATTTCCTCGAGCAATATACAAAAGGACATGCAAAGGAACTTGTGAGAAGTTGCCAATATATTGACTCAGACAGAGGATACACCAGAGCAAAGGCTTTATTAAAGGAGCATTACGGGAATGAGCAGAAGGTAGCATCTGCTTATATGGAAAGAGCCCTGTCATGGCCTCAAATCAAAACGGAGGATGTAAGATCCCTCCAGGAGTACAGCCTCTTCCTCCAAGGATGCTGCAATGCTATGGAAGATGTGCAGTACCTACACGATCTGGATACCCCATCTAACATGCTGGACATCATAAAAAAGTTGCCTTACAAGATGAGAGACCGGTGGAGGAGCCATGCCTGTGATCTGCAAGAGAAAAACAACAGGAGAGCAAAGTTTATTGACATCACAAACTTTGTTGGAAAACAAGTGAAGATACTCACCGATCCTGTGTTTGGTAACATACAAGACACACCTACATCAATTAAAAGTGTGAGCAAACCCAAGTCACAGTCCCGCTCTGGAATAAAAGGATCCAGCTTTGCCACCACTATAGACCCTGTGGAAAGAAAGCCTCAGTCGGGAAACAAGGTAAAGGATACACACCACGGAGGTAAAGGTACATGCCCCTGGTGTATAGGAGGACACACACTGGAGGTGTGTGCACAGTTTGAGAGGATGGCACACAAAGAGAAGATAGGCTTCTTGAAGGGGAATGGCTTCTGTTATAGCTGTCTGTGTAAAGGACACATCAGCAAGGAATGCCATAAGAGGATCTCCTGTTTAAAATGTGGCCTGAAACATCCAACTGTGTTACACAAGGACAATGTGAGTAATTCTGACCAGACTGAGAGGAACAACAGAGTGGCTGTGGGCAATATCTTGGTTTCAAGTGGTCTTACAGGGGCTGGAGAGCAGGACTGCAAGCTACCAATTGTGCCAGTCCAGGTCAAGGCCAAAAAGGGCAGTAAAATCATCAATACCTATGCCTTCCTGGACCAAGGCAGCACAGCAGTATTCTGCACCGAGGGCTTAATGCACCGGCTCCACCTGACCGGAAGAAGAACTAGCATTCTTCTGAGGACCATGGGCCAGGAAAAGGTAGTCAGTAGCCACATTGTACCAGAGCTGGAGGTTGCTGCACTTGAAGGTGAGAACTTCATTGAGTTGCAGAGAGCCTATACACAGGAGTCAATGCCGGTACACCAGGGCAATATACCAACAGAAAAGGACCTTAGAAAATGGCCGCACCTGAGACATCTTGCCTTACCTCAAATTGATGCAGAGATTGAGCTGTTGATAGGGACTAATGTACCCAAAGCCATGGAGCCTCTGGAAGTAATCCGCAGTGTGGATGATGGGCCGTACGCCATAAGGACTGTGCTGGGCTGGACGGTGAATGGACCACTGACAGGGAGCAGTGGACAGGCCATTGATTGTGAGCCAGTGACGGTAAACAGAGTATCCGTTATAAACCTGGAGGAGCTGTGGCAACAACAGTTTAAGAACGATTTCCCTGAATCCACCAGGGATGAACAGCCAGGACTTTCTAGAGAGGACCAGAAGTTCTTGGAGTTGGTCACCACATCTGCCAAACATCTGGATGGTCACTATCAGATCTGCCTGCCACTGAGAGAACCAGATGTCATCATGCCAAATAATAAGAAGGTTGTGGAACAGCAACTGCAAAATCTGAAAAGAAGGCTCCAGAGAGACCCACTGTTTTATACAGAGTATACCACTTTTATGAACGACCTGCTTATGAAAGGCTATGCTGAAAGGGTACCTGAGGGAGAGCTGGACCGCAGTGATGGCAAAGTGTGGTATATACCACACCATGGTGTCCATCATCCTGTTAAAGGAAAGCTGAGAATCGTGTTTGATTGTGGTGCCATTTATAAGGGAAAATCTTTGAATGAACAGTTACTACAAGGCCCCGATCTTACCAGCTCACTGATAGGAGTTGTGACACGCTTCAGAAAGGAACCTGTTGTCATCATGGCGGACATCGAAGCAATGTTCCATCAGGTAAAGATCCCGTCAGAAGATGCAGACCTGCTGAGATTCCTATGGTGGCCACAGGGAGATCTAAGCCAAGCACCGGCAGAGTTCAGGATGAAAGTACATCTGTTTGGAGCGACTTCATCCCCCAGTTGTGCCAACTTTGCTCTGAGGAAGTGTACAGAGGACTTTGGACACGAGTTTAAGAAGGAGACAGTGGATAAAATACTGCATTGTTTTTATGTGGATGACTGCCTGGTGTCAGTCCAGACAGAGAAGGAAGCAGTCTCACTGTATAGTGAACTTGTGTCTCTGTGCACAAAAGGTGGGTTTTGCCTGACAAAGTGGCTAAGCAACAGGCCAGGGGTCCTTGAAACCATCCCGGAAACTAACAGAGCTAAAGGTGTGATGAAGTTGGATTTTGAGCAGCTATCTCTGCCCGTCGAGAGGGTGCTTGGTGTTGAATGGTGTATACAATCTGATATGTTTAAATTTAAGATTGTGCTAAAAGAAAGACCACTTACACGTAGAGGTATCCTCTCAACTGTGAGCTCCATTTATGATCCTCTGGGGATGTTGAGTCCTGTTGTTTTGGTGGCAAAATTAATTTTGAGAGACCTGTGTAGAAGAGCTGTGGGCTGGGATGAGCTAATACCTGAAACTGCTTCCAGGGATTGGCTGAACTGGATACAAGGGCTCCACCTGCTGGACAACTTTAGGTTGAACAGATGTTTACAACCTCTGGAGTTTGGGAACGTTATTACAGCCCAGTTACACCATTTCTGCGATGCCAGCGAAGACGGCTATGGTTCAGTTACGTACTTGCTGTTGCAAAATGAGCACCTCCAAAAACACTGTGCTTTCATTATGGGAAAATCTCGTGTTGCCCCGTTGAAGGCTGTAACCATCCCTAGATTGGAGCTTGTGGCAGCAACAATGGCTAGTCGTATCGATGTCCTGTGGAGAAAGGAACTACACATGACTCTGCAGGATTCAGTATTCTGGACTGACAGTGCATCGGTTCTAAAGTATATTAGGAACAAAACAACCAGGTTCAAAGTGTTTGTGGCAAACCGTGTTGCTGAGATTTTAAAATCATCGCGTCCAGACCAGTGGAAATATGTGAACACTGGGTCTAATCCAGCAGATGCAGCATCCAGAGGGGTCAAGGTGGAAAAATTTCTCAAGGATACAGCATGGACGTCAGGACCTCACTTCCTCTGTCAATTTGAGAAGGAGTGGCCTGTGAGCCCTGAGACAGACAGCGATCTCTCTCCAGAGGACCCAGAACTGAAGAATACCATCACAGTGAGTGTTTTAGGGACTGGAGAAGATCCAACAACTTACCTGGTTCACTATTTTTCCTCCTGGGTTTGCCTGAGAAGATCTGTGGCCTGGATTCTGAGGTACAAAGACTGGCTGTTGGCTTGTCATAGGAAAAGGAAGCAACTAAAGGCTGCATATGCTCAGGGTGACCTCAGAATGGAGCAGCAGAACAATTTGGAAGAGGAAATGAAGTCAGTTCAAGGGACTTTTGTGAAGAGGTGCTTAACAGTGGAAGATATTAATGACGCTGAGCTGGCAATAATACGGTTTTGCCAGGAGAAGAGGTTTCCTGAGGAGCTCAAGAGTCTGAAAAGGGGCCAGAGCATTAGAAAAACTAGTCACCTGTACTCGCTATGTCCAAGGCTGGAAGACGGCATTTTGCGAGTCGGTGGCAGGCTCAGTAGATCATCAATGCCTATTGAGTCAAAACATCCTATTATTCTGGCCAAGGAACTCCATATTTCCACTCTGCTGCTTAGACACATCCACAAGGAAGTAGGGCACAGCGGGCGCAACCATATGCTGTCCAAGCTTAGAGAGAAGTACTGGATAACAGGAGTGAGCACTGCAATAAAAGGAATTCTTTCAAAGTGCACTGTCTGCAGGAGACAAAATGCTTCCCCAGTTTGCCAGCAGATGGCAGACTTGCCTAAGGAAAGAATCCAGCCAGATGAGCCTCCATTCACCTGTGTTGGAGTAGATTACTTTGGGCCTTTTGAGGTGAAGAGCAGGAGGAGTATAGTGAAGAAGTACGGTGTGATATTTACCTGCCTCGCTCTAAGAGCTGTTCACATCGAGGTGGCGCCATCTCTGGACACCGACTCCTTTATTAACGCTCTCAGGCGCTTTATAGCCAGAAGGGGACAGGTTCGTGAGCTGCGCTCTGATAATGGCACAAACTTCATTGGGGCAGAGCGGGAGCTGAAACTGGCTATTGAACAGTGGAACCAGGCACAGGTCAATGACATGTTATTGCAGAAGGGCATTAAATGGACCTTTAACCCACCTGCAGGATCTCATCATGGAGGACCGTGGGAAAGGCTCATTCGGTCTGTGAAGAAAGTGCTGAACTCAACCCTCAGAGTTCAACATCTCGATGAAGAAGGCCTTCATACAGTACTTTGTGAGGTTGAGGCAATCATTAACAGCCGGCCTATCACCAAGGCGTCTACAGATCCTAATGACCTGGAAGCTTTAACACCAAATCATCTGTTATTGTTGAAGAACTTACCTTCTTTACCACCAGGGGAGTTCCAGGCTACAGACCTCTATGCAACAAGAAGATGGAAACAAGTTCAATACATGTCAGACCTATTCTGGAAACGTTGGACCAAGGAATACTTACCGCAACTGCAAGAGCGCCAGCGCTGGACAGGAGTCAGGAGGAACCTTATCCCAGGGGATATTGTGGTTATCATGGATAGTACTGCACCTCGTAACTCTTGGGTCCTGGGACGAGTGTTGGAGACTTTTCCAGATAGAAAGGGATTTGTTCGCCAGGTCCGGATTAAAACAAAGACTAGTTGCCTGGACCGGCCTATTTCCAAGGTCTGTCTGTTGTTGGAGGCAGAGGCTACATAAGGAAGTTGTTGGCCTTTATATTGATTGTTTTTTTTGGACTTTTCTTGGAACGTTCCTGGAATTTTTTGAGACATTGGGACAATTTGGACTGTGACTTTGGACCACATTTACTGTGGACCACTTGGTCTACTGACTTGAAGACAAGGATTCCCATGTGGATTTTTTTTACATTTCATGGACTCTCTACTAGTCTTGTGGCATTTGCATTGTTTCATTATGTGGTAATATGTATGTCTCCTAATGTTCATATGAGTAATTATTGTAGGACTCAATAATTAGGGGCTGGTGTGTAGGAGACATGTATAGGTTGGTGCATAGGTGCACTGTGTGTGTTTGTGTGAGTGTCTGCTTTCCCGGTGAGGCGGGGGGGTCACGTGGGCATAGGTGTGTATGGGCGGAGGTTTGAAAGGACGCGCACTTACCTGTGACAAGGAGGAGGAGAGAGGAAGAGTTGGGTAGCCGTAATTTTTGTTGACCGCTTCTACTCTGGTTTCATCAGTCAAGTATTCATATTTCCAATATGTTAGCTGTGCACTATCCTCTTCGCTGTGATAGCTGTATGTCGTTTTAATAAACCTACGGAAACGCATCCTGGATCCAGCCTCTCTGTTTGATAACAAGCCTTCCTATAGCGCGTCGCAAATTTATGTACAGGACCCAAACTCAACCTCTCAGCGGCTATTTAAAAGGATTTATTTGGAAGCCGCTACACCTGGTTTAGACCTGGTTTAGTCCTGGTTTAGACCTGGTTTAGACCTGGTTTAGACCTGGTTTAATCCTGGTTTAGTCCTGGTTTAGGCTCATTTTATTCCGTTAAAGCCTTATATTTTCTGAGGTGGTACCTGGTGAAGAGTTTGAGAACCACTGCTCTGGAGTTTGTTGGTTTGTTTGTTTTTTATCTTTATTAAATCGTCAGTAGAGGTCAGTAATGGGCCCAGGGTTTTGCTGGATCTGGAGCACCGTCTGGATCCAGGCGGGACTGTAACGCCTTGGGAGAGGTCTGAGAGCCACACTTTAGAGTTTAGTGTTTTTATTAATTATCTATTTCATTAAAGACTCTGTGCCATTGCGAGATAGGTCCAAAGACACTAAGATGTTCCCACCACAAGAGGTCAGTAACAGAAGGAAGGGTTAGTTTTAGAAGATTTTTTACCATTGTACTTTTGTTTGTTGCTCAATGAATAGAGCATTTACCCCTGAACTAGAAGATCTCCACTTGAGTCCTGTTTGGTCTAAGGTCTATATCTTTACCATTGCGAGATAGGGACAATGTGGAGGAGGCCTGGCTTCTCACTGTGCTTTTAGATCTGCTTTTGTTTTATGTAAATGTGGCCCCAGGAAGTGAACAGTGTTTATTTTACATAAACAGTAGAATGGATAATTATTAAAACAATCAAATGTTTATGATCTGACTTTGTTCATGTTGATGATGCAGGGAACACTGTTTGTGTTTTAAATACAGACTCCAGGTGTGTTTCTGGTGTAAACTGAGCACTCAGGTTAAAGGAAGCACACGATGACCTCTGCCAACACAGAAACATCAAAACAAAGCTGCAGTTTTAGATTTTCACACCACTTTCTCTTTGTTTTTAGTCTCACTGCTGTAAAGTCAAACATTATTAATACATTTAACTACAGCATGGTCTGGAAATAGTTCAAGAGTCATCTGTTTCTGCACAAACCTTTGTTTTAAACTTTCTTTTTATTGTTATTTTCAGATAACGGCAGTTCTCAGCACAGCACAATTCATAAACAAATATGAAAGTACAGATCAGCTCAGTTCATATTTCTTTGTGCAACAATGTTAACCTTTGGCCCTTTTTGGTATTTTGTCAATGAAAATGTTGAATAATTTTGACTGTGTTTATTTGAATATTACCAAATTTGGTCAGAATTACTGTTTTTAACGGAAGTTTCAAATCCGAGTCTCATTTTTCAGTTTAGGTTTATAACAAACTGTGTACACACAGTCGTTACATTCATGGACTTTAGGACCATTAACCTTATATCACATATATATAATATATTATAATATATAATAACAACAAACTTCATTTTTTAAGGAGGTGAGCATTTTTGGTACAAAAGGCAACAAGTGGTATGTTTTTTTTTTTTTTTTTGTTTTTTTTTTAAAGGTCCCTGTCCAAACATTAATTTATTATTATTATTATTATTATTATTATTATTATTATTATTATTATTATATTCAAATTCAGTGTATGTCCAAGAACATAATAATATGTTTTTAAAATGTTCACATAGGACTCAGTTTGTTGAAAATATTTTATTTTTTGTGTTTTTCTGACACTTTTTAGGAGGTGAGCACTTGTGCTACTAAAGGTGTGTGTGTTTTTTAAAGAGCTGCTTTAGGGTTAAATCTCGTATTATTTCAAATAAGTCAAGTTTTTAACTTCTCGGCTATTTATATAGATTTTTACACCCGTGCATCCCGATGAATATCTACAATAAACACTATCTTTATTCACAGAATATGTTTTAACCACGTTTCAAACAAATTCATAAAAGATTGTCCAGGTTTCCTTACAGGTATTGTTTTATCTTTTACTATAAATCACAGCAAAAAGTTTGAAAAGAAATGACTTCTTTTTAAACCTTTTGTTGTGAGAGTTTTCACAGAGATCTTTACTATAAATGTTATTTTTTCTCGGGCCAATGTGGTGGACGTCTCCTTCATACGGGACAATGATGAAGGAGCACAAACTTTATATTTGAATAATACTTTTCACAGGTAAAAACTACACAGACATATTACATTATTGGCAGAAAAAAAACAAGAACTACATTGTTTCAGTCACAGGGAGCTGCAGAAAACATCGACTTTACTCTGAGTAAAGGAAAAATCTTTAGTGAAGAGCGCGACTACAGAAGGGACACAGAGTAAACTAATAATGTAATCACTTTTTAAATGATGTCATTAATAACTCAGCTAAAACAGAAGAAGTCAGTCATCTGTGGACATTCACAGCTTACCCTCACCTTGTCATACACCAGGAAATCATCAAACAGTCACTCATTCAGATCCCTGGGAGTTTATGTGGACAGCGCCCTCTCCTGGACGTCACATGTAAATAACCTCTGTAACAGCAGAGAGTTTACTTTGTGAGGAGACTGTGATCTTTTGGAGCCAGCGGGGCCCCTCTGAGCCAGTTTTATACAGCCACAGCCCAGAGTGTGCTCAGTTTGTTTCTGTGGCCTCTCAGTCTGCTGAAGAACAGGAAACAGAGGTTTCTCCACATCTGCTGCAAAACACAGGGCCATTCTGTGGAGAACACTCACAGAGCTGCACTGTAAAAAAAACTCTCAGACTGGCTGAGAAAATCTCTACAGACTCAGCTTTGAACAGTGAATTTGAACTTGAATATCAAATTTCCTTTGTGCCATACTCCATCACACTCCTGAACCTTTTTTTTTCTTTCTTTTTTTTAATGAAGATTGAATGAAAGCTTGTTGTTATATGTTTTTACATCTGAGCTCTCTGGTGGATGTATAAACCAGTGGTGTAGTGTCCATTTCTGTAGTGAGTGCACTGTGATGACTTTCCAGCAGCGTCTGACACAAACCTGTGTTAGTGTCGCTTATTAACATGTTGTGTTTTTTTGCCTGGAAAATCCAGACTGATATGTCTCTGTATTATTCTACAGAGAAATATCAGTCTGGTCGCCGTCCGCCGTGGTTGGATTCAAATCCCAACCGTACCGTGCATTTTGATTTGTTTATTTAAGTCACGTGTTCTTCGCGAGCAGCGTCCGCAACAACAACAATCACGGTGGCGACCGAGGAGCCGACAGTTTGTTTCATTCAGCGGTAAATTCCATTTTAAATGACCAAAAACACATCGAGTCATAAAACCACAGCAGCTTGCAGCACTAGAAGCCTTTATTTAAAAAAAAAAGTTTTTGCGTTGCTTACTTTCTTGTCGCTGTGTTAACGTCACGTCCGCCATTTTCTGATTGGCTAACTCCGCTGTCAGTTTACTGGGGTTTGCTCCGCTCTAGAAATCGAACTGATTCTATGGCGACCAGGCAAATGTTTTTTTGGGGTTGTATTTTTTTATTGTCGGCTATGTAGGGCCTATACATTATTTAACCCTGCTGCTGCTGCTGCTCACTTCTCTCTCCCTTATATGACTATCAGAAAAGTTATGGGAAGTAAATAACAAATGTTTGGTAATTTTTCAAGTAGAACATCATTGATATGTTCTGAAAACACAGCGTGTTGTTGCTGATAGCATTAATTAGCCGCACGTATATTTAACAGTTTATATTTAACATCATTAATGGTTGTAAAACTTTAGTGGTTTGTATCTCAGTGAGTCCTGGGGCGATCTACATGAAACAAACACTGTTAGGAAGCTAAAAATCTGTTCTATCAAGACCATCGGGTCTCTGTACACTTCCTCTGCCTTGTGTGCCCCGCCCCCTGCCTTAGTGCCCCGCCCCCTGCCTTAGTGCCCCGCCCCCTACCTTAGTGCCCCGCCCCCTGCCTTAGTGGCCCTCCGCCTGCCTTAGTGCCCCTCCCCCTGTCTTAGTGGCCCTCCCCCTGCCTTAGTGGCCCTCCCCCTGCCTTAGTGCCCCTCCCCCTGTCTTAGTGGCCCTCCCCCTGCCTTAGTGGCCCTCCCCCTGCCTTAGTGCCCCTCCCCCTGCCTTAGTGCCCCGCCCCCTGCCTTAGTGCCCCGCCCCCTGCCTGGTGTCACAGAGAGAGAGAGACAAACACACGGCTGCTGACGGGGCCCGGCTCTGTGACCTGGCTCTCTGACTGACCTATAACTTGTGTTAACGTGTTAAAATAATTACATTGATAATAAAGCTTGAATGTGCCCAGCCCTAGTTTTGAAGTCCTCCCACGAGTGACTGCGCCTGTAGTTTCCTGACAACAGCGTTTGGCCAATTCATGTTTACTCATTATCTGACCTTTGTATGTTTCAAAACCCTTACAGGTAGAGCTGAGTAAGGTTTATGTATAAAACTGAATCAGAAAGTCTCCAGGTCAGTGAGTGTAGAACAGTGAAGGTCAGGTGTGAACAGGGTTGAGTTGAGTCCGGTTCTCGTGGCCCAGTCAGAGGAGGAACTGGAGCAGCTCCGCCTCTGTCCATGCTCAGGACACTCATGGCTGGTTTGGTTTGGTTTGATCCTCCAGCTGAGGAGAAAAGACAGAGGCAGTGTCATTAAACAAACAGGAAAGAGAAAAACAATCAGTTATTTTGCAGAGACAGGCACGAGCACTTTCTGGGGCTGTGCAACTAACTTTGTGCATGATGTTTACTTTTAAAAAGTGGAAGGACATGGATTCTGTATGAGTTTGATTTATTATTTTAAGCAAATGCTCTTTGCCATTAAAAGTCAAGTGTATTAATAGTATAAACAAATGCAGTGTCAGTGGAAAACCAAATTAAATAAAAAGCTCATTAATGTTTTATAATTTAAAGATAGACTTTGATGGTCCAAAGTTTTCTATAGTCTCACTTCTCTACTGAGCCACAGCCTGCAGCAGGTTTCCCCTAAAGACTGTATTTCTCTCAGTGACACAATGGCACTCTAACCCCGAATTTACACCAAGAGCTATTTCGGAACCTTGCGGCAGCGAAGTGGTTTACGCGCGACTGTTTAAAAGCGTCAATTTACAGCGAGAGCGACAGAGCTGCAGCTGCTCCCCTCTGTTGTTTTACAGACCACTCACCGTCTAAACACAAAACTGTGGCCAGGCATTCAACTTCTGCAGGTCGTCCTTTTAAAATGACTGCTTCCTGTCACAAACTACGCTACATTTCTTCCCCTCAAGAAAAAAACTTCTCGATGCACCGTGTTTACATCATTGCTGTTTCAGTGAGCCTTTATTTTGAAAGTGTGGCGGAAGTTTATTTTGACACTTGGAGCCTGTTTCCCGTGTTTCCTCGGCTGTAGCTCTGCAGATCGCAGCGGAGCCACTAGAAAAAAAAAACTCAAACCTATCTGTAGCGAAGCGGAACGGCGAGTCGCTCGTGGGACGTCCGGTGTGAACTGTCAGACTGAATAAACAGAAAGCGGATCAGAAGCAGCTGCCGCAACGGTGTCGTTCCGTGCTGCTTCTGCTTTTGGTGTAAATTGGGGGTAAGGACAACACCGGGACCAATCAGAAAGGCCCAGGTGTGATTAAGCTAGACCTCAGAGACCAATCAGAGCAGACTGGGCTAAAACAATAAAAACAGTCTTTGTGATTTGTCAATAGAAGGTTATTATTAATGTGAATCTGACGTGAGCCAGAAGTGCGGCCTGTGCTTTGTCCACATGGATCCCTGAGACAGGAGGCTGTACTGCAGGCATCAGGACTCAGTCTGTGCTGTTTTCATCTGGATTCAGCAGAGCCACATTCACTGAGATCAGAAAACAATGAACCACACCAGGCTCTGTTCTGATTGGCTCCTGTTCACTACACACTATACTCACTACACACTATACTCACTACACACTATACTCACTACACAATATACTCACTACACACTATACTCACTACACAATATACTCACTACACACTATACTCACTACACAATATACTCACTACACACTATACTCACTACACACTATACTCACTACACAATATACTCACATTAGTTTCTCCAGTCGACAGTGAGGACTCTGTTGGAGTTCATGCAGCTCCTGAACATCTGACTCCATCAGACTGTTCCACTGAAGACCCAGTTCTCTCAGATGTGAGGGGTTGGACTTCAGAGCTGAGGCCAGAGAAGAACAGCTGGACTCTGACAAACTGCAGCTCCTCAGTCTGAGTAAAGAATAAATGATGCAACTATTTAAATGTAATTATTGGTATTTGTGTTCTCTCTTTGTCTGGGTGAGTTTTCTCTGGGTATTCCAGTTTTCCCCCATCACCCTAAAACATGTACAGAAGGCTAATCTTCTAATCCTCCAGCTAGGTTCTGGCGAGGATCTTGGCTCAGATCCCCCGGGGTTGCACTGCGGTCACCCACTGCTCCTGACAGGTTACCTCAATGGTACTGAAGGATGGGTCACATGCAGGGACAAATTTCCATACGGGGACAACAAAAGCTATCTTAACCTTAACTTATTGTTGAAAACAGGTTAAATTGCTAAATTGATATAAAAATGCAGTAATGTTAAAGTTAAACATCCCCCAGCAACTTTCACCATTAAATCTAAGTTAAGACATTATTTGAAGTGTGTAACAATAACAGACAGTGGACTGACCCCAGAGTCTCCAGTCGACAGTCTGGACTCTGCAGAAAACCACACAGATGCTCCACTCCTGAGTCCTTCAGGTCTTGGTTATTCCCCAGACTCAGTTCTCTCAGATGTGAGGGGTTGGACTTCAGAGCTGAGGCCAGAGAAGAACAGCTGGACTCTGACAATCTGCAGCTGTTCAATCTGAATAAAGAATAAATGTTGGGACCAGATGATAAAAGGATGAAAATGTATTTATTCTAACAGAAACCTGCACCAGATCTTTCTGATGATCTGATATTTCACTTTTCATTTATTGTCAAGCTGCATATATGGCCAAAGAAAGACATGGTGTTTAACGAGGCAGAGATAATCATTCGTTCACATTGGTCTAAAGCTAAACTCAGAGCTAGAAGTTTAAGGTCAGCTCTAAACTTCAGTCTGAGTTCATATTTTAGTGTTTTGTGGTCCAGTTTAAATTTTGGTGTTACGTTACACCAAAAGTCAAATGTCATCAGGTTTAGGCTTTTCCAATTATTAATGGATTCAACATAAAAATCCTCCTCATGAATTAATAATGTCAATAAATGTTAGTTACAGTTGTATTAATAAGATTCTACATTTTTCCATTTGCATTTTTAGCTTGACTTTGCTCTTAAACATTTCGCCACATTCAGGAGTTTATTTCATTACATTTAGTCACTTGTGTTTATAGATTTACACCTGAAATATTCACTTCAGCCAGTTTACTACTACTACTACTACTACTACTACTGCTACTACTACTACTGCTACTACTACTACTGCTACTACTACTAAAATAGTTCAGTCATCTATTGTCATTGCACACTGTACAATGAAACTGAAAGGAACCACTTTATCAGTGCAAAATAAATAAAATAAAAAACAAAGTGCAAGTGCTAGCATAAAACATTATTACTATGATAAAAATACTAATCTAATATAAAAACATAATACCAAGCACACAGCTCACTTACAGCATACAGAATATACTATTGCAGAGAAACCCAGGTTGTTGCACAGTCAGACACATTGAGGCCTTACTTGAATTTAGTGATACTATTGCACTCGGATAAACACTAATCTACATTTTATTGTCCTGTATTATTTGCTGGAGGGCAACAGTTTACACAGTTCATGTCCTGGGTGTGATGGATCCCTAAGGATATTTTTGGCTTTTTTGTGGCAATGTTCACTCTACAATTCATCCAGAGAAAGAGATAGCAACCAATCATTTTCTGAGCACTGGCCATAACCCTCTGGAGTGCTTTTTTCTCTGCGGCAGTGCTGCAGTGTCTGTCTGGGGGAGGGTGAAGACTGGAGTGGTGAGGGGGTCCAGCGCTGAATCTAATGAAGAAAACATGCAGTTCGCTGTCTGGGCTGGCGTCCTGCTGCTTGGCTTTGATGTTGAAGCCGGTGATCAGCTTCATGCCCTTCCACACGTTCCTGGTGTTGCTCTCCTGGAGCCTGGCCTACAGCTTCCTCCTGTAGGTGTCCTTACACTCCCTCAGTTTGACCTTCAGCTGCCCCTGTATCATCTTCAACTCGTCCTTATGCCCACATCTGTAGGCCTGCTTTTTCTGGCTCAGCAGATGGTCAACTAGTTGGTTATCCGGGGGTTGTTGTTAGGATAACAACAGACAGTCTGTAATGATGGCGCTGTCCTCACAGTTTATGTAAACAGTGATGAAGTCTGTAATGTTGTCAATGTCATTCCCATGGGGCTGGCAGAGCACTGTCCCTGTGGGTGGTCTCAGAGCAGTCCTGCAGTGCCAGTTGAGGAGTGTGACATGGCTACAGCTGGTTGCATCACATCAAAAATGAGCAAAGAAGTTATTCAGTTCCTCTGCCAACAGAGCGTCACCATCAGCCAGTCAGGTGGATTAGTTAGTTTAGTACCTCTTTAATGTCCTAAAGTAACGCGTTTCGTAACTGCATTTGAGGCATGCGTTACTTCCCTTTGAATGCATGCATGCAAATGCACACACACTGTTGATCTATTTAGTTTAAACACTCTTTTCAAATTCTTTTAATTATGTTACAATTCACATTTAAGCCCAAGACTGGTGATAAATTGCGAGTGCAGACTGAAAAATAGCATTTGCTATTTGTGGTTGTGTTGCATGAAACTGCGCAAGTAATTATGTAAATGAGAACACACTGTCAGTGGGAGCAACGCTGCTCTGGCAGCTCCAACTCTATCTTTCTCCATAGTAAATTGAAATGCAATACTGCAATGCAATACTCAATATGAGAATACAGCCTCATATAACAGGTCAACGATGACTGTAGTTGTCTTTGTGGGCTAATCATTTCATTGCAATGCATTTCACTTTCTTCTGTTAACCTTGCGTAGTACTCCTTGTTAAATGACTGATAGAATTCTGCCACTGACTCGCGTGACTTTAGTCACTTTCTCTTTTTAGAGAGAGAGAGGAAAGGTAAAGTCCTATTCAGTGTCTGTCAGAGCCAGTAACCCTTCAAACAACATAAAAAACTTATCAAGTAGACTATGTGCAGTGCTGATGGTGATTGCACAAATACGACAATATTTTCAATTCACAGCCAAATCTGTGTAGTACAGCCTTGATCCACTGTCGGGTCAGGCTGTCAGTCAAGCGTTTCAGCAATCACTGGGAAGCAATAGGATAAACACAAGTGAGACTGTCATCATGTAGCCTGTACGCTGTATTTTAACACTGATCTGTCACTATAAGGATTTAAAAGTACATAGAAGAGCTGTAAAGGCAGACTGGAGCAAAATCTGCTCTGCACTCATTAAGCACCTGTGCGAGACGCTAACCTCCTGTGCACCTGGGTTTACTGCAATTTTAGCATGTCTTTTTCATTTAGCGTGCACGCAAACCTTTGATCAATCTGACCCTAACACTTTATATCACAGTGAAGCTGAGAGCAGTCACTTCATCAACAACAGTGTGTGCTGCACAAATGTCCTCCCTTTTATGGATGTAGTTGTGTTTATGACTGAGGTGGAGCTGTGGAACATGTGAAGTGTGTAACAGTAACAGACAGCGAACTAACTTTAGAGTCTCCAGTCGACAGTCTGGACTCTGCAGAAAACCACACAGAATCTCCACTCCTGACTCCTTCAGGTCTCCGTTCTTTCCTAAATCCAGCTGTCTCAGATGTGAGGGGTTGGACTTCAGAGCTGAGACCAGAAAAGAACAGCTGGACTCTGACAAACTGCAGCCCCACAATCTGAATAAAGAATAAATGAAAACAGATTATAAAACTGTTTAAATGTATTTATTGTAACAGAAGCTCACACCAGAATCTTCTTCTGATGATCTGATATTTCACTTTTCATGTATTGTTAAACTGCAGCAATATGAGTTTGACAATATTTTCTCTGTAGTCAGATATTCAGACTTTATCTGGAAAATTGTGATAGGATAAAGTTCCCTTCTTTTGTCCCTAGATTTGGACTCCCTTGTTTCTGTTTTGGATTATTTTTGTTAAAACACTGAACTAAAGATGAGTCTTTAAAATAAACAGACTTAATAAACAGACAGTAAGTCGGCCTGTGTCAAAGGCCGACATCAGCTGACTTGTCTGAATTCATCCAAAAGCAGTGAAATGATGGCCCTCCTTTGTGTCGTATAAAATTCACTCTGCTCCCACTCCCCTTTCCCTTTATTACCCACTACATTTAACCCTATTGTTGCTGCCTCTTTTATTTAGCAAAAAAGAACTTGTCAAATCAGCTCATTTTCATCCACTGCAATAAGCCTGAGCCCAGATTTAGATTTAACAAAACTGTACAGTTTTTAACTGAACAAACACAACAGAGGCAGGACTGAGTGTGTGGATTATAGTGCGCCCTGGTGGAGAGGCAACAAGATAAACTCTGTCATTATGTATATGCCATGTTCAAGGACTGTTCGGTCTCCATTGTAAGGACTATTATATCTAATTTTCAAAGCACCATCTGTGCAGAGTTAGGCAAAAACAAAAAGCCACAGGACAGAAATGTGATTTTTAATCAAATGTGTCTCATCCTTGTAATTAACAGCCGTATTCCAAGAGAGGACGAGTTGAATGTTGTGGTGACTTTTAAAAAAAATAAAGCTAAAGTATATTAGCAACAGCTGTTTGCAGTTTAGCGCGGATCTAAACATTTCATTTTTAGTTTAGATTAGTTTAAACACAGTTAAACTCATGTTGTTTTATGGTCAGTTGCTAAAATGTGGAAAAGTGGCACAAAGAAGTGAATTTAATGCACAGAAAGCTAGCAATAAACCTGAAGTCTCCTGTTTACTGAAGCTAATACAGCTTTAACTCCAGCCTCACACAGACACACACCAGCCTCACACAGACACATACCAGCCTCACACAGACACACACCGGCCTCACACAGACACACAACCGCCTCACACAGACACACACCGGCCTCACACAGACACACACCGGCCTCACCCAGGCACACACCAGCCTCACCCAGACACACACCTGCATCACACAAACACACAACCGCCTCACACAGACACACACCGGCCTCACACAGACACACACCATCCTCACACAGACACACACCGGCCTCACACAGACACACACCATCCTCACACAGACACACACCATCCTCACACAGGCACACACCAGCCTCACACAGACACACACCAGCCTCACACAGACACACACCATCCTCACACAGCACATACCAGTCTCACACAGGCACACACCTGCCTCACACAGCACATACCATCCTCACACAGACACACACCAGTCTCACACAGACACACACTAGCCTCACACAGACACACACCATCCTCACACAGACACACACCAGTCTCACACAGACACACACCAGCCTCACACAGACACACACCATCCTCACACAGACACACACCAGCCTCACACAGACACACACCATCCTCACACAGCACATACCATCCTCACACAGACACACACCAGTCTCACACAGACACACACCAGCCTCACACAGACACACACCGGCCTCACACAGACACACACCGGCCTCACACCAGTCTCACACAGACACACACCGGCCTCACACAGACACACACCGGCCTCACACAGACACACACCAGCCTCACACTAGTCTCACACAGACACACACCGGCCTCACACAGACACACACCAGCCTCACCCAGACACATACCTGCATCACACAAACACACAACCACCTCACACAGACACACACCGGCCTCACACAGACACACACCAGCCTCACACAGACACACACCGGCCTCACACAGACACACACCAGCCTCACACAGACACACACCAGCCTCACACAGACACACACCAGCCTCACACAGACACATACCATGATTTACTCTCATCTTTTTATGAAATATTGCCACCTCTTTTCTGTTTTAAAATCAGCTTCAAACTGATTTTTATCTAATTTATTAACAAAACTTTTGTTGTCCTTGTGTGACACTGGTCTCCTGAACCCAGAGTAATGGAAACTGGAGCAGGTTTTGGGTACTGACACATCCCGTACCATTCCTCCCAGTGAAAAAGTGCCTTAACAGTAACAGACAGTGAACTGACCTCAGAGTCTCCAGTCGACAGTCTGGACTCTGCAGAAAACCACACAGATGCTCCACTCCTGAGTCCTTCAGGTCTTGGTTATTCCCCAGATTGAGTTCTCTCAGATGTGAGGGGTTGGACTTCAGAGCTGAGGCCAGAGAAGAACAGCTGGACTCTGACAAACTGCACCTGTTCAGTCTGAATAAAAAATAAATGATGTACAGATGATAAAAGACTTTAAATGTATTTATTGTAACACAAGCTCACACCAGAATCTTCTGATGAGCAGATCTCAGATATTCAGACTTCATCTGGAAAATTCTGACTGTTTTCTTTAAGATAAGACAAAGCCCAGTACCCAGAACAGTAGTTACTTTTTCAGTTGCTTGGAGGGATATAGTCAGAACTTTAAAAACAGAAAGGTGAAGAAGAATTTCTTCTGTTTCTGAGGAAAACAGTTTCATTCTCTGATATAATAATGTAATAGGAGTCATCTGTGAGAAAACAAGACCTCAAGGCCTAGAGTCTGTAATATTGATCTGCTGAGACACTCCAGTATAGGACGTTCCTATTGGCTGTTGAATAAGTGGCTGCAGAGAAAGTAAAAGAAAGTGTGTATTTCAGCACTAAATACGTCTTTTTACACTGGCTCAAGATGGCTCAAAAAGATGTGACCCACTGTAACAGGAAGAGAACCTTGTGACCCAAGTTACAAGTGACTTGTAGGTCAGTTTTTTCCCTGGGTCATGGATTCCTCTAACTAAGGGGTTGGTGAGCTGGTAGGATTCATTTTCCTTCTTTTGTTCCTGGATTTGGACTTCCTTGTTTCAGTTTTGGATTCTGTTTGTTAAAAGACTGAACTAAAGATGAGGCTTTAAAATAAATTGACTTTACAAAGAAGTCTGACCCAAAGCCTGTGTCAAAGGCAAATATCAGCTGACTTGTCTGAACTCATCCAAAGGCAGTGAAATGATGGATTCCTTTGTGTTGTATAATATTCACCTTGCTCTCACTCTGCTTCCCCTTTATTACCCAGTACATTTAACCCTATTGTCGCTGCCTCTTTCATTCACACACAAGCTCCATAAAGAACAAGTCGACTGAGCTCGTTTTCATCCACTGCAATAAGCCCATATTCAGATTTAACAAAACGGTACAGCCTCTTCTAAGCCTCTTCTCAGTGAACTGACCTCAGAGTCTCCAGTCGACAGTCTGGACTCTGCAGAAAACCACACAGAATCTCCACTCCTGACTCCTTCAGGTCTCCGTTCTTTCCTAAATCCAGCTGTCTCAGATGTGAGGGGTTGGACTTCAGAGCTGAGACCAGAAAAGAACAGCTGGACTCTGACAAACTGCAGCCCCACAATCTGAATAAAGAATAAATGAAAACAGATTATAAAACTGTTTAAATGTATTTATTGTAACAGAAGCTCACACCAGAATCTTCTTCTGATGATCTGATATTTCACTTTTCATGTATTGTTAAACTGCAGCAATATGAGTTTGACAATATTTTCTCTGTAGTCAGATATTCAGACTTTATCTGGAAAATTGTGATAGGATAAAGTTCCCTTCTTTTGTCCCTAGATTTGGACTCCCTTGTTTCTGTTTTGGATTATTTTTGTTAAAACACTGAACTAAAGATGAGTCTTTAAAATAAACAGACTTAATAAACAGACAGTAAGTCGGCCTGTGTCAAAGGCCGACATCAGCTGACTTGTCTGAATTCATCCAAAAGCAGTGAAATGATGGCCCTCCTTTGTGTCGTATAAAATTCACTCTGCTCCCACTCCCCTTTCCCTTTATTACCCACTACATTTAACCCTATTGTTGCTGCCTCTTTTATTTAGCAAAAAAGAACTTGTCAAATCAGCTCATTTTCATCCACTGCAATAAGCCTGAGCCCAGATTTAGATTTAACAAAACTGTACAGTTTTTAACTGAACAAACACAACAGAGGCAGGACTGAGTGTGTGGATTATAGTGCGCCCTGGTGGAGAGGCAACAAGATAAACTCTGTCATTATGTATATGCCATGTTCAAGGACTGTTCGGTCTCCATTGTAAGGACTATTATATCTAATTTTCAAAGCACCATCTGTGCAGAGTTAGGCAAAAACAAAAAGCCACAGGACAGAAATGTGATTTTTAATCAAATGTGTCTCATCCTTGTAATTAACAGCCGTATTCCAAGAGAGGACGAGTTGAATGTTGTGGTGACTTTTAAAAAAAATAAAGCTAAAGTATATTAGCAACAGCTGTTTGCAGTTTAGCGCGGATCTAAACATTTCATTTTTAGTTTAGATTAGTTTAAACACAGTTAAACTCATGTTGTTTTATGGTCAGTTGCTAAAATGTGGAAAAGTGGCACAAAGAAGTGAATTTAATGCACAGAAAGCTAGCAATAAACCTGAAGTCTCCTGTTTACTGAAGCTAATACAGCTTTAACTCCAGCCTCACACAGACACACACCAGCCTCACACAGACACATACCAGCCTCACACAGACACACACCGGCCTCACACAGACACACAACCGCCTCACACAGACACACACCGGCCTCACACAGACACACACCGGCCTCACCCAGGCACACACCAGCCTCACCCAGACACACACCTGCATCACACAAACACACAACCGCCTCACACAGACACACACCGGCCTCACACAGACACACACCATCCTCACACAGACACACACCGGCCTCACACAGACACACACCATCCTCACACAGACACACACCATCCTCACACAGGCACACACCAGCCTCACACAGACACACACCAGCCTCACACAGACACACACCATCCTCACACAGCACATACCAGTCTCACACAGGCACACACCTGCCTCACACAGCACATACCATCCTCACACAGACACACACCAGTCTCACACAGACACACACTAGCCTCACACAGACACACACCATCCTCACACAGACACACACCAGTCTCACACAGACACACACCAGCCTCACACAGACACACACCATCCTCACACAGACACACACCAGCCTCACACAGACACACACCATCCTCACACAGCACATACCATCCTCACACAGACACACACCAGTCTCACACAGACACACACCAGCCTCACACAGACACACACCGGCCTCACACAGACACACACCGGCCTCACACCAGTCTCACACAGACACACACCGGCCTCACACAGACACACACCGGCCTCACACAGACACACACCAGCCTCACACTAGTCTCACACAGACACACACCGGCCTCACACAGACACACACCAGCCTCACCCAGACACATACCTGCATCACACAAACACACAACCACCTCACACAGACACACACCGGCCTCACACAGACACACACCAGCCTCACACAGACACACACCGGCCTCACACAGACACACACCAGCCTCACACAGACACACACCAGCCTCACACAGACACACACCAGCCTCACACAGACACATACCATGATTTACTCTCATCTTTTTATGAAATATTGCCACCTCTTTTCTGTTTTAAAATCAGCTTCAAACTGATTTTTATCTAATTTATTAACAAAACTTTTGTTGTCCTTGTGTGACACTGGTCTCCTGAACCCAGAGTAATGGAAACTGGAGCAGGTTTTGGGTACTGACACATCCCGTACCATTCCTCCCAGTGAAAAAGTGCCTTAACAGTAACAGACAGTGAACTGACCTCAGAGTCTCCAGTCGACAGTCTGGACTCTGCAGAAAACCACACAGATGCTCCACTCCTGAGTCCTTCAGGTCTTGGTTATTCCCCAGATTGAGTTCTCTCAGATGTGAGGGGTTGGACTTCAGAGCTGAGGCCAGAGAAGAACAGCTGGACTCTGACAAACTGCACCTGTTCAGTCTGAATAAAAAATAAATGATGTACAGATGATAAAAGACTTTAAATGTATTTATTGTAACACAAGCTCACACCAGAATCTTCTGACGAGCAGATCTCAGATATTCAGACTTCATCTGGAAAATTCTGACTGTTTTCTTTAAGATAAGACAAAGCCCAGTACCCAGAACAGTAGTTACTTTTTCAGTTGCTTGGAGGGATATAGTCAGAACTTTAAAAACAGAAAGGTGAAGAAGAATTTCTTCTGTTTCTGAGGAAAACAGTTTCATTCTCTGATATAATAATGTAATAGGAGTCATCTGTGAGAAAACAAGACCTCAAGGCCTAGAGTCTGTAATATTGATCTGCTGAGACACTCCAGTATAGGACGTTCCTATTGGCTGTTGAATAAGTGGCTGCAGAGAAAGTAAAAGAAAGTGTGTATTTCAGCACTAAATACGTCTTTTTACACTGGCTCAAGATGGCTCAAAAAGATGTGACCCACTGTAACAGGAAGAGAACCTTGTGACCCAAGTTACAAGTGACTTGTAGGTCAGTTTTTTCCCTGGGTCATGGATTCCTCTAACTAAGGGGTTGGTGAGCTGGTAGGATTCATTTTCCTTCTTTTGTTCCTGGATTTGGACTTCCTTGTTTCAGTTTTGGATTCTGTTTGTTAAAAGACTGAACTAAAGATGAGGCTTTAAAATAAATTGACTTTACAAAGAAGTCTGACCCAAAGCCTGTGTCAAAGGCAAATATCAGCTGACTTGTCTGAACTCATCCAAAGGCAGTGAAATGATGGATTCCTTTGTGTTGTATAATATTCACCTTGCTCTCACTCTGCTTCCCCTTTATTACCCAGTACATTTAACCCTATTGTCGCTGCCTCTTTCATTCACACACAAGCTCCATAAAGAACAAGTCGACTGAGCTCGTTTTCATCCACTGCAATAAGCCCATATTCAGATTTAACAAAACGGTACAGCCTCTTCTAAGCCTCTTCTCAGTGAACTGACCTCAGAGTCTCCAGTCGACAGTCTGGACTCTGCAGAAAACCACACAGATGCACCACTCCTGACTCCTTCAGGTCTGGATTCTCCCCCAGATCCAGTTTTCTCAGATGTGAGGGGTTGGACTTCAGAGCTGAGACCAGAGAAGAACAGCTGGACTCTGACAAACTGCAGTAGTTCAATCTAAATAAAGAATAAATGAGAACAGATGATAAAAGTATTTAAGGGTCAATGACGTTTAAGCTTGAAGTTGCACAGATTAGTATGGCCTGGTTCCCGGCTCTGAGCCCACAGGCAGGCTTTGCCTGGGACTCATGCTCACCCTGCGCTTCTGTCTGGATGAGTTTTAGGCTGCGTGCTGCTGTCTGTCAATGTAGGAGACATACTCTTCGTGTTTTAGCATGTTTGTAATGCTTTGCACTCTGTTATCCTTAATCCAGTTAATCTTCATCTAAGAACAATATGCATTGTGCAATGGCATGGCGTTCCCCGACATTGCGCTGTTCTTCATTCATATTATAAAGTTTTAGAAAGAGCCCCAAGAGGGCTGTGTGCAGTGTCTGATGTGCTGGAGGTGTGTCAGGGCCAGGATGCACTTACGCATGCACCGCAGAGAGGTGAGATAGAGCGGGGAAAGTGTGGCGCTGAAGCCCAGAGAAATGTTAGGGAAATGTGGAAAACCAGGCTTAGCAGCCCAGAGGGAGCGAGAGACTGGTGCTGGGGCAAGGGCTTTTAGTGTAGGTAATGTTAGCCAACTTGAAGCAAACGCATATTAAACAGCTCTTCAAACTGCTCCAGGACTCACAGGTGAGCTGTGAGCGTGACTTCTTTCAGTGCTGCTCTGTAATGATCCGAGCCACTCACCGAGCCACTCAGCGCCACCTCTCACTGAGGCTGAGTCCACTGAATGACTTGTGCTATAATCTTTATTTAGATGCACTCCTCTGCTCTATTATGCTCTATTATTTTCTCAATAGGTCACACGTATGAAGGTAGACTGGCAATAATAATAATTATTATTATTATTTAACTTATTATTTCAAGAATGCAACATAAATGCGCCATTTCTTGTGTGAGGATGGTTCTGTTTTAGGTCTACATGTACAGCTATAATTTATTAGTCTATAAATCAGAGTGTGTCTTGCGTTGGGCTGTGGTGGTGCTCTAAAATAATAATTATGGGGAAATAGCTTTATTCATATGCATATATAAGAAGTATGTACGAAAAATAAATTATATGGTAGTTAAAGCAGAGAAAATGTGGTTCAGGCTCCTGCAGAAACTCCACTGTGCATATTATTAATGACGCCATCAACTAGTCGACAATAAATCAACTAGTCAACCTAAAAAAAATCATTCAACCCCTAGTATAAGCTGCGACAAAATGCTTTTGTTGACAACCTAAAAGTCTGAAGTTTGTAAAGATATAAATTACTTTGTAAAATTGTGTATTTAAATTTGTTTTTTAATGAATTACTAAAATCAGTGTCATAAATATAGAGTAAATATGAATATAAAATAAATACTATATATTTGTACATATATTACAGTTCATTACACATCCCTTTCATTGACATTTTCTCGGCACGTATTTGCTACATTTTGCAGATTTTATAATATTATAATTGCGCAAAATGCTTTACCTTCTAAGAAATGTATGTTTAATTTTGACAAATCAAGTTAATATTCAATCAAATGTTTAAGACGATGATTTTGATGGCAGCATTCTCTTTATGATTCACCAATATTTTTATCAATTCTTTATGACTTTTTCATAATTTTGTACGTCTAATATGACATCACACCATACGAACAACTCCATCACACCACAGTGTAAAACATGTCTAAAATAATTGTTTAAAATTCAAATAATGAATTCTTTGAAGTACTGTAAATAAACCCAGCGTATGGTGGCCCAGAAGTGCAAAACAAATTTACAAATGTCCAAAACATTTTTACAATTGTCATAAAACAAATAACCAAATTCACCGTAACAAACTTACAAATTGAATGGAAAGGGACTATTACCCCTCACTTCCAGTGGTCGGAAGTGAGGGGTAAATAAGCTGTCAGTCATCCTTAATGCATTCATGTGGAAGCGGCCAAAGATCAGTCTATGAACGCCTACAATTTTATGATTTTGAATAAAAAATGTAGCTACCAAGATTTATCAGAGGAAGTGGAGATCCATCAAAACAATCACAGTGGACTTATCGAGGCTTCAGTGTGAACCTGGAGCTATAAGCTACAGCCTACAGCAGCTCTGCTACTTTTATAGACAGCAGTCAAAAAGATAACAAAATATAAAGGAGACCTTATCTTTACTGTGTGCTGTGTTGTTACTGCTCTCTACTAAACAACTGACAAGAAAAACTCCTCCATGTAAATACTTAAATACAGCAGTAGTGTCCTGGGGACATGTCCTCGCACCAACACAGGACACAGGTGAACAAACCGGCATGGCTTCAGCTGGCATTACCCTGAAACAGCGGCCATTATCCTGGCACAACAGACTCCTCTTCAAGCGTCCAACTAGACGTGAATGATGCAAATTTGACACCACAACACGTCTGGTGTGAACACAGCATTAGAAATGAATGGATCCCTAAGATTCGGCTCTGGTTAAAAAGCCTTAAATCCCATCTCTGGTGTGAGGAGTGTTGTGCTTTGTTTCATAGTGAGCTTATTTCTGTAGCTTTAATAAAGGCCACTGCTGAACTGTCATGTGGATTACCCCAGGGCTTGGTCCTAGGACCAATCCTGTTCCTGCTCTATGTGCTCCCCCTCGGGAGGATTATTCAGCAGTTCACTGATGTTTCATATCATTTGTTTGCAGACGATATTCAGCTCTATTGTTCTTTTAAGACTTCTGAGGCCCATAAGTTGAGTTCCCTCTCAAACTGCCTGTCTCAAATAAAACAATGGTTGGGTGATGTTTACAGCTGTTTACAACTGTTTACAGCTTAATTTAGAAAAAACTGAGACCCTTATCATTGCCCCAGATAGTGCCATTCCTGGCATTAAACAGCACTTATGAGACTTGAGCCAAGCTACAAAATCTAGACTGAGAAATTTAGGAGTCATCTTCGATGGAGAAATGTCTCTACAGCACCACACCAACCAACTGCTAAAGAACAGTTTTTTCCAGCTGCGCAACATCTCTAAACTCAGATCAATGGTTTCTAATAACAAACTTGAAATGCTAATTCATGCTTTTGTCTCTTCGCGACTTCATTACTGCAACAGTCTGTTCACTTGCTTGAATAAAAAGGAGCTGACCCGCTTACAACTCGTACAAAATGACATGACTCCAGTTTTAAAAGCACTTCACTGGCTCCCTGTCTCTTACCGCATAAACTTTAAAATCCTGGTCCTGACGTTCAGGACGCTGCATGGGCAAGCGCCCCCCTATATATGTGATTTGATTCAGCCCTACAGCTCGGCACGCAGCTTGAGATCCTCAAAACAGAACTTTTTAATGGTCCCTTGTACTCATTTCAAGACTCGAGTAGACAGATCCTTCCACGCTGTTGCGCCACCGCACCTGCACTCATTACATTGCATAAATGCTTTTAAAAAACAACTTAAGAACTTCTTTTTTACACAAGCGTTTCAGGGTCATTAGACTAGGGCTGCTATGATTGACTGTATTTTGTTATAATGTGTTTATTTCACTGGTGTTTTATTATGATGTTGTTTTATGCCTTTCATTGTGAAGGACTTTGTGACTATGTCTGTGAAAGGTGCTATAGAAATAAAGCTTACTTACTTACTTACACTGTCTCAGATCATGAGACTCTGGTACTGAGCTGGGCTCTGGGAGGATGAGTAGTTTTCAGTCCATTCTGGGCTCACCCTGTTCCTTTCCTCGCTTGTCTCTATCTCTCCTCTCTCCATGTACCCGAATGCATGGATCTGACTGGCAGATTAGCGTCACATGAAGAATCACTCTCGACTTTTATTTTTACACTGCAGTAGCCGCACTTAAAACAATGAAGCAGCACTTTACCATGCCTCAACACACGCCTTGCTCCCTAGTTTCCCAGTAAATTCGAGGCCATCCTCTCCTCTGTGTGACAGAGACGAATGCCGAGGGGGCAACATACTTCTGTTTGTTGCAGTCCTGTGTCTCCGCACACAGTCCTGAGCTAGTCCTCTAGTTTTGTCAGATAAAGACAGACATCACATCTCATAGAAACACAGGCCTTTTCATGTTGAAGCTGTAAACTGCATATGGTGTTCTCACGACGTGTGCCGTGACTCGTGAGACGCTGATGCGCTCTCTCTCTCTGTTAGAGATATTGTCAATAAAAAAATCAACAAAACTTTTCACACAATGAGGCGTGTGGAACAAGTCAATGTCCCTTCTTTTCATTGAACATGAAGTCCAGTTAAAAGAAGGGACATTCTGGGACAGAGGCTCAAACGGCCGTGCAGGGCAGCCAAAAGTAGGACAGGTGGTCACCCTAGATCCACAGCTTATACTGCATTCATGTGGTCCACATCATTGGACAATAGGTGGGGAAAAAAAAAAAGAAAAAAAAGAGACAAACAAACAAACAAAGAAAACATACCAATATCATAAATATACAGAGCATTCCCTTTTCTACAATGCATATAAGACAGACACCATCCCAGGAGGCGGTCCAGCATCAGACCCCGACCGAAACTCCCAAAGGAATCTCAGGAAAACCCTCACCCGAGCTACCAAGGACCACCTGAGTGCATCATTAGTACCTGATCCACACAAATGAAATATTACCATATCTTGGTTTAAATAACAGTAAGAACCAGTATCAGCAATATAATAGCAATAGCAATATGATAGGAAGGATCTTAATAGTTTCAATATGAATGGCATAGCTGATGGCGTGCCTGTTATCTGCTGATGATGTTAGAATAATATTAAATACTTTATTATATACACTATGTCTTGTACTATCTGAAGAAAGTTCTTTTCTATTTTAACCCATACCCTCCCCCCTCCCAAGCCTCCCATCAGCCAGTCAACCGTTGCATTCTCCATATTATTTTATTTGAAGGGTATGACGTTACAGCTTTCTGATAATTTGATGGCAGTTGTTGGCAGTTTCTTAAACACCCCAGAGACACTTCCAGCTTGTCCTTTTTCCACTTTCTTTCAGCACAGCGGCGCTCAAGATTGAGCGCACATGTAGTGTCAATTAGCCACGGTTCACCAGCAGGCTTAGGCTGCCTGTTGGTAAATGGAGAGACCGAATCTAATATGTCACTGCAAGTTGAGATGAAAAGGGATGTCAGTTCATCTACGTTTGTAGAGGGAGACACGCTGTCTGACTAAAGCAGCGAGACATCAAAAGTGGTAGAAAAAAGAGAAGCAGTGGATACCTTAATTGTGCGGCAAAGATGCGCAGGCACGCATGAGTTGTTTTGGTAGGGCAGCAATGTGAGTAAATAGTACAGGCAAGTGATCAGACAAACGAAAGTGAGAACCTCCTAACCTCTGTGCAGAGGACATAAAGCAGAGGTAAAGAGAGTGGACTGACCTCAGAGTCTCCAGTCCACAGTTTGGACTCTGTAGTCCATCACACAGCTCCTTCATTCCTGAGTTCACCTTTGGGTTCTGACTCAGGTCTAAGAGTCTCAGGTGAGAGGGACTGGACTTCAGAGCTGACGCCACGACTTCAATGTGAATCTTTGAGAGTCCACAATCATAAAGTCTGTAAAATCAGAATAAATCTGGTAGTTAATAATGAGATAAATGAAAAGAGTGACCTCACCACCATTAAGAGTTTGTTTCCAGCCTTGCTGGCTTCATGATTCTGATTTTGGAAAATTTCTTGAGTGCAAAATGGATTATATATATTTATATTTAATAAACATGAGACAAATGCTTCAGTGAGGTGGGAGGCTTTTAAAGCTTTTATTGGAGGTGAAATTGTGAGTTATACCAGATATAAATTTAAAGATCAAATTGAAGGGATAGTTCATGATTTAATTAATGGTAACCAAAATGGATTTGTGCCGGGTAGGCAGGTTTTCCATAATATACACCGACTGTTAAATATTTGGTATGTCGACATGATAGACCTACATGGTAAATCTACAACTGCTTTTATTTTTCTAGTGAACTAAACTATTTTGATGTTGCACCTCAGGCCAACCGTACTCCTAACCTTTTGTTAAATTCAAAGTCAGCCCATTTACTAAATGTCTGCATTATTCAGGACTTACACAGCCTTTCTGCAGTTCCTCACAGCTGGGACCAGTCTCTGTCGTCCTTCAGTTGATGTGTTGTAGTTCTGTAGGACCAGCTCCTCCAGGACCTCCTCTGACATCTGCAGCATGTAGGCCAGAGCTGAACACTGGATCACAGAGAGCTTCTTCTTTCTTCTGTCCTCAGACTTCAGGAAGTCCTGGATCTGCTGATGGACTGAGTGGTCCTTTAACTCAGTCAGACAGTGGAAGATGTTGATGCTTCTGTCTGGAGATATACTTCCTGTGTTCATCTCCTTCAAGTTGTTGATGAGTCTTTGTCTTGTCTCAGAGTCAATCTGTGTTGGACCCAGCAGAGCTCCCAGAAGCCTCTGGTTGGACTCCAGAGTGAGGCCGTGAAGGAAGCGCACAAACAGGTCCAGGTGGCCGCTTGGACTTTGGAGAGATTTCTCCAGGGCTTCTCTGAGAAAGTTGTCTGGTCTTGAGTTCTGTGTCCATGATTCCAGAAACCTCTGCAGCTCCTCTTTATTCTTGTTGTTAAAACAGTGGTGCATGTGAACCGCAGCCAGAAACTCCTGGACGCTCAGATGGACGAAGCAGTAGACTGATTTGTTGAAGATGACACTCTCTCGTTTGAAGATCTCTGTACAAAGTCCTGAGTAGACCGAGGCCTCGGTCAGGTCCAGACCCACCTGCTGCAGGTCTTCTTGGTAGAACATGATGTTTCCTTTCTGCAGATGTTCAAAGGCCAGCCTCCCCAGCTTCAGAAGGACCTCACAGTCGGCCTGAGTCAGCTCTGGACCACTGGTCTCCTGTCTGTACTTCCTCTTCCTCTGAGTCTGCACCAGCAGGAAGTGAGCGTACATGTCGGTGAGGGTCTGGGGCAGGGCTCCTCTCTGATCGGTTCTCAACATGTGGTCCAGGACTGTGGCTGTGATCCAGCAGAAGACTGGGATCTGACACATGATGTGGAGGCTGCGGGACGTCCTGATGTGGGACAGGACTTTGTCACACTGCTCTTCATCTGTGAACCTCTTCCTGAAGTACTCCTCCTTCTGTTTGTCAGTGATGAAGCCCCTGACCTCTGTGACCCTCTGCACACACGCAGCAGGGATCTGATTGGCCGCTGCCGGTCGGGAGGTGATCCATATAAGGGCAGAAGGAAGCAGAGTGCCTTTGATGAGGTTTACCAGCAGCACCTTGACCTGTGACCTCTGTGTGACCTCAGAGATGAGCTCACAGGTGAAGTCCAGAGTGAGTCTGTTCTCGTCGAGGCCGTCGAAGATGAACAGGAGTTTCCTCTGGGCCAGTGTCTGTGCTGTGAGCTTCTGTAGCGGTGGATGGAACACATGTATCAGGGTCAGCAGACTGTAGCGCTCCTCTCTGACCAGGTTCAGCTCTCTGAACGACAGGGGCACCACCAGATCCACCTCCTGGTTCTCTAAGCCCTGGGCCCAGTCCAGAGTGAACTTCAGAACCGAGAAGGTCTTCCCCACTCCAGCCACGCCGCAGGTCAGCACCACTCTGATGGGTTTCTCCTCTTTCTCCTTCTGCCCCTGCTGAGGCTCAGGGGGTAACGGTTTAAAGATGTCATGGCACCTGATTGGAGCGTCATGGACAGTCTTCTTGGAGACAGTCTTCTTGGAGACAGTCTTCTTGGAGACAGTCTTCTTGGACAGAGTCTCCAGCTGCCTCTCCTCATGTTGGGTACTGACCTCTTCACTGTGGGCCTCTGTGATGTACAGCTCAGAGTAGATCCTGTTCAGAGAAGTTCTACTTCCTGTTTCAGTTCCTTCAGACACACTCTCACATCTCTGCTCCAGGCTGTTCTTCAGACCACCTGAAATAAATTAATATGTGCTACTTTAAGCTACTCTTAGTTCTTATGATGATTGAATGGTCTTACTTTGTTCAGGGAAGAAGTTCAGTCTCAGTCTTTGTCCACACTGAGGACAGGAGTGAGGTGAACCAGACTGGGCCCAGTCTGAAGAGAAACACTGTCTGCAGAACCAGTGTCCACAGCTGGTAGAGACTGGATCCCTCAGGACGCTCCCACACAGACAACAGGACACTGGGCCTGGACCAGGACTCTCTCTGTGGACATCAACACTCTCAGTAATGATGAGATCTTACAAGAGCAGACATGAGATTATCTTTGGTCAGCTGCAGTCTATAAATATGATATTTATGGCTCATTTACAGCAGACTCTGTGCAGATCCAGGTTCAGGACTGAAGGCTGGAGGGCGGTTCATGGACCCATCGCTCTTCAGAGACTCGCAGCTGGACACTGGTCTCTGTCTGAGACTCTCGGCTCTGAAAACAAGGAGGATTTATTCAAATAAAACAACAAACAACAGACACAGTTTGTGTGAATATATCCATAAGTCAGTCTAATGTGTAGAGCACTAATAATGAAAGAACATTATATTTCAGCCTGTCTTGTCCGAAACTGTGCTGTGTGTCAGGTTAAAGGCAGCGGCTCAGGTGAGACCCATGGTTATGTCTAAAGAAACATCTAAACCTGAGTCTGGTTCTTGGTTTTGTAAAATCTAAGGCTCTGTGTTCAGTGAGAGTCCTGCTCAAGTGGAACTTTTCCCTAAACCAAATCCTGGAGGCAGGATTCAGCCGTTATCTGTCCATAGACACTACAGATGCACGACAGAGGAGAGCTTTAGTGAAAAGACTGAGCACCTGTTTTATACTTACAGAGGTCAGCGCCACCCACTCAATTAGCATTTATACATTTACACGGACCACTGATACAGACACAGAAATACATAAATAAAGAAATGTGAAAATGTAAAAGTAAATAGATAAATAAAGGTATATTTTGACTTTTTTATGCCCAGAACATATGCATTTATGTATAAATGTATTTATTTATTTCTACATTTATTAATTTATTTCTAATTAGATCATTTTTAGTCCTTCATAGATATGGCTCTGTAATACATGTTCACACAAGAAAATAAAACAATAAAAACATTCAGATTTTATGATAAAAAGTGGTTTAAGAAACGCTGCTATTTATTTTTTTAAATAGTGATATCAACTTTGGCCAATGCAGTCTAACATCCATGAGAGTAAGATAAATATTGTATATCAGTATCCGGTAAAAAAAAATCATATTGGCCCATTCCCAGAAAAAAAACATATCCAACACAAAAGGTTGGAATTTCAAGTTCAAAGTTTCAAAACTTAAAAAAAAAAAAGTAACTGGCCGATATTTTGGTTTTTAGCATTTTTCCCCCCAAAATAACGGCATCAGCTCCAAAAAAAATCCATATTGGTTGGGCCTCGTCCTTAAGAATTTGTTTCCAATATAAAAATGATACATTTAAGTATGTGGATCACTTACAGCAGACTCTGTGCAGATCCAGGTTCAGTTCTGAAGATTGGAGGAGGCGTCTTGGACCGGTCGCTCTTCAGAGACTCACAGCTGGACACTGGTCTCTGTCTGAGACGCTCAGCTCTGAAAACAAGGAGCATTTATTCAAATAACAACATTAATCCACTTTTATACAGCTTAAAATCAGCCTTAAAAATATAAGGCAGGGCTATTCGGCTATATATTTTTATATTTTCATATATATCTAATTTGGGGGTGAAATTAGACAGCCGTCTAAAATGTAATAAACAAATACATTCTGTGGTCAAGGCAAGCTTCTTTCAGCTTTGCCTCTTATCAAAAGTTAAACTCTTCTTGAGCCGTGGGGACCTGGAGAAAGCTATCCAAGCTTTTATTAGCTCTGGTTTAGATTACTGTAATGCGCTCTGTGTGCGAGTTAACCAAGCTGCTCTTAACCGTTTGCAACTTGTGCAGAATGCTGCGGCCCACCTGCTCACTAACAGTCGGAGACACGAGCACATCACGCCTGTCCTCCCTGCACTGCTTCCTGTCCAGTTCAGAATTAACTTTAAAATTTGTTTGTTT